>CM076573.1:537340079-537516098 GCA_034641835.2 Pinus albicaulis | reverse complement strand
TGGCATCATCCTCTCCAAGTCACATATGCAATTAAGGACAGAATGGGCTAGATGGGTTCAAAAAAGAGGGTGACCAAGAAAACGTCAGTATAAGGAGAGTTTTCAAGCCCAGGGCTTGGATAGTCTATAAGAAAGACTATTGTTGCTCGATTGGGAGAGTGGAATAGTGATATATTAGGGTGACATCGTTGAATTTCTACCACTCAAGAGAAGTGGGAAAAACCAAAGCCTTTCAAATTAATTACAGATTTACTTTGAGTATTTTGTTTCCAGAATAAGAAACGAAGTAGTTCTTCTGGTCAATGTAGGCTGTAGTTGGCCAAGAAATAATTTCAAGTTACTAGTGCACAAAAGGAGTGACATGTTAATATAGACCAGATTTGATTACTCGGAAAGGGTCTTCCCCCCTTACATGGTTTCCAAATAGGTTGAAATGAAGGTAGGAGAGGTGGTAGGCACAAATTGGGTCAGAAATTTGAAAATATCTTAAATGCATGAGGTTAGGAGGCGGAAAGGGTTTTTGACCTCACATGTTTTGGAGTTTAGGGTTAGACTTCTTCATCCTACAAGTATCTAAACACAATTATAGGTGGACAAAGGAAATTATTTTGGTGGTTGTGGATGGGGTCGAAAGCGAGGCGTACGGGAGAAAATTCTGGGCGGTGGGGCATTCAAATGATGTCTTGTGTGCGTGGCAGGTGGTGGCGGGAGATTGCATCACACTCGCTTGACAGAGGTGTCAGCGGGTTAGATTGCGTCGTGTGTGGTCCCCACCAATCCCGACGGGTTGGATGGCAGTACATGAGATCTCTCCCTTACTGAGAATCAATCTGAATTGTCGGATCGGGTGCTTTTCAACCCTGGGGTCCGATTCGCTTAAAATCTGCGTGTTTTTCCCCAGTGATCTGATTTCGGGGGATTTCTGGGTGAAGATGGATGGTGATACCCTTGTAAAAGTGCTCTATATTTAACCACTTACAATACCCGTGTATGTTTTATCATTTCTGCCTCACAATGTAGTGGGGTTAAGGACCCGATAGGTATGACTCGTGTTTCGTTCCTTTCCACTTGGATGCTAATGCTTGAAAATTCCCGCATAGGTGAGTTGAAAAAATTTATTTCCATCAGCCACACCAATGGATATTTATCTCTTTTGAAAAATTCATAGAGGGCGACAATAAGATCAACATGACTAAAGTCAAACTTATCAACTTCTTTAGATTTGTGATCATGGGAGTAGTCATAGGCTTGGAATCCATCATACTAAACTTTTGTAACATCTTGATTATGTACTTTCCTTGACCAAGATATATCTCACTAAGTTTTCGTCAAACTTCCAAGCCCAAGTAGTAATGCATGATTCCCAAATCTTTTATTTCAAATCCTGTTGCCAACATTTTCTTACATTCTAGAATTATTCGCTCCACACCTGTAACAAACAAACTTTCCACATATAATAATATAATAACTAGCTCATTTTCAATATCTTGATGTAGAGGTTTGCATCGACAATTGTTTTGACAAAGCCAATCCTAAGAAGATAGGAAACCATTCTTGTGTACCAAGATCTAGGAGCTTGCATCAATCCATATAGAGCTTTTTTTATCTGCAAACGAGAGTTTCCCTGATATTTATCACAAACCCTTTCGTTTGCTCAATATATACTTCTTCATTTATGGTTCCATTTAGGAAGGTTGTTTTTACATCCATCTAATAGATATTCCATCCCATAGTGTCTGCTAAAGAAACCAAAGATCTAATAGTGATGTACCTGGTAGTAGGAGCAAACGTTTCTTCATAGTGTATTTTTCCTTTTGAGAGAAACTCCTTGCAACAAATATTGATCTATATTTTTTTGTGCTTCCATCAATGACATGTTTGATCTTGTAAATCCATTTTGAAGTGACAAAAAATTTGTCACTAGGTCTAGGAATGCTTTCCCAAACTCCATTTTTCATGATAGATTGATATTTTTCTTGCATTGCTTTCTTCCATTCTTCTTGATGAGTGAATTTTTCAAAGATAATTAGTTCTGCTTCAATTAACTTTGTCATGTATGCTACATATCCCGAGTATATTTTCGGTATTTTTCTTTCCCTTAAAGTTCCTTTTGTTGCTCCATGTCCTTCTACATCTTCAAGTGTAGATTTTATCCAATTTGGACTCTTCTTTGTTTTGGGAATTATTGTAGATTAAATAGGTTTTCTTGGTCCTTCTTCTTCTTGACTTGTTGGAGACATGTCATGCAGCTCTTCTTCTTCAAATAATGGTGCATATTCTTCATCAGATTTAATAGTTTTATCCTTGGATATTTTTGTATGCATGATTTTTGTCAAATATGACATCCCTACTAACTTCAATTCATATTTCTTCTTTGATGTAGATTCTATAAGCCTTTGATGAAAGGCTATAACCAACTAAGGTACCTTTATAATTATAAATTCTAAATTCTTTCGCTTTTCTTTTGGAACATGAATGTATGCAGGACATCCAAAGATTTATAAATGGTCTACACATGGCTTCCTTCTTGAGAATGCTTCCTCCGGTATCATATTATCAAGGATTCTATGGGGAATTCTATTTTTTATGTATACTGTTGTCATGGTTGCTTCTCCCCATAGAAAATTTGGTAGGTATTTATAAAATTTTATAGTTCTTATTCATTCCTCAATGGTTCTATTTCTCCTTTATGCTACTCCATTTTGTTTGGGATTGTAGGGAACTATGAGCTCCCTCTTGATGCTTGTTTCCTTGCAATAATCTATAAGTTCCTTAGAATTATATTCATCCCCATTGTCGGATCTAAGGGTGTTTATCTTTCTTTCGGTTAGGGTTTCTACCTCAAATCTAAATTCCTTGAACTTTTCAAATGCTTCATATGTTTACTTGAGAATATAGAGCCATGTCTTTCTAGAGTGATCATAAATGAAGGTCACATAGTATAAGTGACCTTAAAAATATTTAATAGACATAGGTCCACATATATCGGAATGAATGAGGTCTATAATGTCTTTATACCTTGTATCACTACCTGTAAAAGGTTTCCTAGTATTCTTTCATAAATCACATCCCTTGCAAACTTCTTCATGGTCCTCCTTGATTTTGGGGACTCCCTTCACCATTTGACTTAGAGAGGGTATTATCTTGTCTTGAATGTGTCCATGTCTTCTATGACAAATTTATATGGGACTAACCTCCATGTGAACAAGGGCTTGAAGAGATGGTTTTATAACCCTATATAATCTTCTTTCACGAATCCCAATAATACTTATCTTTTCAAAACTAGAATCCTTTCCCCAAACCAAAACTTTACCATCTACAAAAGAAACTCTATATACTTTATCTTCTAAACAAGAAATAGAAAGTAAATTATTTTTCAAACTTGGTATATAAACAATGTTGTTGAGATGTATCTTTCCTCCACTTTCTAGCTCCAATAATGTAGATCCAAGGCCCTTGACAGTATAACTGTTGTTGTCCCCAAGATCCACTGCATGTGATGATGATCCCTTTGATAGAGTATCTAGTTTTCCACTTTTTCCTGTCATGTATCTTGAGGCTCCAATATCAATAATCCATACATTGTCATCATCAAGTGTACCTATAAGTGCATCCAAGAATCCACCACTCTTGACTTTCCTAGATAGATTGTAGATGATCCTTCCAACAAAGCTTCCTGCAATTTTCAAGGGATTGAGTCCCATATTCAAATAGCTTTCCATTGAGAGAGTGATATTTTATTCTTGAATATTGCTTTCCTTCATTCAAATGATAGCCAACAAAGTTATCTTTAAATAGTCCTTCCTTCAGCTTAGCTCTGATAACATGTCGAGAAATCACTGCATGTAGATATTGAGGGTTTTTATATCCCTCTTTTCGTGATAATTACTTGTGATCTATGTTGGATTATCTTCTTCTTTATCATTTTATATTTCATAAAGGAAGTACCAATTATTAATATGTATGAAGATCACAAGAACAGGGAACACAATATATAGGGACTCGGCTAGGGCTAAACCCCTATCTAGGGGAAAACCCAATCAAACTGTTCCACTAGTAGATTCAAATCAATATGAGACAATACAAGACCCTTTTGAACTAGACTAAGACCTCCTCCAATCTCCAGGTCAACCCTTCCTTCAAGTAGATGTATTCTTCCAAAGTATCAAAGTGTTAGATCCCCAGATGTAACTTCAATCCAAAATTTCGCCCCCCTTAGCTACATAATTTCATACCTACAACTACTTTAGAATTTCGTCCCCCAACTACTCGTCCAAAAACCCAAAAAACAATTCACACGTGTGAGAGAGAGATGCCAAAAACTTTGATTTTTTATTTCCATATTCTTTCTTCCTTCTTCGTTCTCTTCATTATTCTTTTCTTGATCTTGAGTTGCAAATCAAACTTGTGAGTGAGATGATTACAAATAGGTCGATTTTCACTTCTATTTATATTGATTTTTCTAGGTCGAATAACCCTAATCCAAGCCAACTTCATCAGGACAGGGCCGACTTGGTGTGGAGGTGACAAATGACATTTTTGACTAAAAAAAAATTATTTTTACATGATACAAAATCCCAAGAAGGGTCTAATAAATATGAAAATGACTCTCTTGAATCTTGAAAAGACATAGAAGCCTTCAATGGTGGCTATGCCATAGAAAATAAATAAAATAGCATGAAACCCATGCTTCAAAAATATTTTTCTTTTATAATAAATTTATTTTTCTTTTCTTTTGAAAATACAATTATGAAGACTGGCACTAGATACATTCCTCAAGAACGACATGATCTTACCATTCTTATATATTCCGCACTTTAATATCTCTGATGTCTTAGCATCCTCAACTCATTTGGTCTTTACTGACTTCACTGTATCCATCGCCTTTACTCCCTTAGGCCATTCTTTGGTCAGCCCCTAGCCTCCCCATCATGCATAAATGAATATAACTGCTCATGGTACTAGATTCAAATGACATAATTCCTTTGTCACACAACCACATTTTGATCCAAGTAAACAATGACCTCAAGAATTTTCCTTGTGGTACCTTAAAAAAATCCTTTTCAGATGTTCTATATGATCAAGTTCCATCTATAGTAAACGCGACAACATAACCCTTCAATACCCTATTCATCCAAAAGTCTAGTCAACGATAAATATTATTATTCACAGAGTTTACTCTTTCGATTAATTATGGATTCCAATTGCGTGGTACCAATGGGTGCCAATTTATGCTTTATTCTACCAATATTTGCAACTGCTCAACCAGAACAATCAAGAATTCAACAAAGAAAATTTCATGAAAATATGTAAAGACATACCTTTGTATCCATCTCTTGGGACCGATTCGTTGATTTTTTTTCTTTTCCACTACAAATTCATGTTCCTTTGTTTGTAGCCAGAATTTTATTTCTTCTTTAGTAGGCCTCCACATCCCCTTCAATCGAATATCTTGGTCTCAATGATGGAAACATTTTTTGGCATGTAGAGGGAAGACCCAGGTTCAGAATGATGCAGCAAACAAAACCCCTCAAATATTTTCCCTTTCAACAATAGCTATGAGTGGGTGAAGTCTCAACCAATGCATCTATGGGGGACTGTAGGAACCAAAACAATTTTGTAGTGATGAAGGTGACATATATCCTACAATACCACTTTTATATTAAACATATTATTACTTCTTGTTTTTAATAAAAATAAAAAGGTATACCTCTATTGTGCATAGTAAATTTATTTTTAAAGATATTAAATAGCCTCATAATATAGAAATAGACAATACATCACATAATTCATGGACAAAGAAGGTAAGCTAAAACATAATATTTTATTATTACGATGAATTCTTCATTGCAAACATGTATATCACGACTTGCGAACCTAATAATCCAACATTACAGTGAAATATCCTATCTCAAAAGCATACAATCCAGTACTACTTTTCCTTCGTGACTTTAACCTATTTATAGTTTTACATTTTGAGGGCAAGCCAACCAAAATGACCCCATTTTACTATGGGAGGTAAATATTATCATAGGAAAAACATCCAAAATAAGCCTAACGACTTTACTTATATTCCAAATTCTCGCACGCTGACCCTTAGAACAAAGTTACCAACTTAACGAGAATTCTAATGAGTTCTCACTTTTTTAGAGGTCATAAAAAATCATGATTTTCATGCCAATTTTGAAAAGTGTTGATACAACATCGACTTTTTTTTTAGCATATATTTGACATTTTAAATTTTCTTATGTATTAAGTATTAACATTTTTTTCAAATGTTAGTGATTTTCATGCCAATTTTAAAAGCGTTGATGCATCACCAACCCATTTTTTTAGCTTATTTTTTACACTTTAAATTTTATTATATATTAAGTATGGATACATTTTTTAAAATGTTAGTTATTTAACAATTTTCAAGTATTCATATTCTTCTTATTCTTCTTTCCTGAGATGTTTTTTTTTAAGTGTTTTTCAAATTTGTGCTTTTTCATTTTCGTTTTCAATTTTTTTGTAATGAATTTTCAATTTTTCTGCAAAGTTAAAAAAAAAGGTCAATATTTTGATGTTAGGATTTTCTATATATTTATGTATCATTAATTAATATTTCAATATACATCAAACAATTTTCAATGAAAAAGAAACAATTTTAAACATTTGACCAAAAATTACACATTTTGAATATAGATATAATAAAAAAATACATTTCGAGACTTTTTTGCTAAAATGACATGTCAATTAATTTTTTTTTTATGGGAAATTTTGATTTTTTTTGTTTAAATAGAATTTTTTTTTTTTAATTTTATGTCAAAATAATAATATTCAAGGTTACTATTATTATTTTTATATAATGATAAAAATTAAAGTGAAAATCGGAAAATAAAAATAATAAACATATAAGAATAATAATTGAATATTTATCCTTATTATAAAATCTTAAAATCAAAACATTAGAAGTATAACTTATGAATAACTCTCAAAATTGAGCTTAATTTTCATGCATGATTTAAATTTAATCAACAATATCATATAATCCATATTCATTATCTTCAAGAGCTACATTATCATCTTCTTCCATAGTATTATGTGCTTCAGTTTGGTCATTTTCCTCTCATGTTGGATCTTCGATGTTTGCATACCTCTTGAAGTATCCATTTCCAATCATTCCACCTAATAGTGTTGAGGTTCCCTTTATTTTTTTTCCACATGTGATTAATTAAAATCCCCTTTATTCAAACCAACTTCTTGCATTGCATTTGGAAGAACTTTAGTAGCATTAATTCTTTGTTGAATAAAAATGCATTGTAGTCTATTTTTTCAATGGTTATGCAATCTATTCCTTTTTGTAGGCATCATGCTAGTGTTTTACTTGATCATCAAGTACAAAATAAATAATTAAGTAAATTAGTATAAACACATAAAAAACAAAAAATATTGAAGTTTTACAAGAACATAAAAAGTATTTGTATCAGACACCAAACATATATCTCATACTTCGCTATCTACCTCATAATTTCCACCACATATAAGCTCAACACAATATAGATATATTTGTGCCCCTTCGTTGCTTCATCTATCTTTAATATACCATGAAAATTCCATTTTATTTTTATCCGGTGCCATTTTCCATTCTCTAACATTCTTCACTGATTTTAAGGGGTGAATTGCTTGACTTTTACCATTGGGGTTAGTTCATTTTTATTGAGTAACATTCATAGAGGGTCTAATTGCAACTTTAGATGTTGTAATTGTTGTCTTTGATATATAAATATTCACATATACCTTCTTTAATGCCATATTCCTAAATTAAAAATATATAAATTTGTATTTTATTATCATAGGAATTTATACTCATATTATATTTTAAAAAAATCTTTACACTTTGCATTTAAATAAAGTTAAATATTTTAATTATATATATATATATATATAAGTTTTAAAAAATATAAAATTAAAATTTTTTTGTTTTGGCCTCCAAAGGGCCGCGACATGAGGACTAGTCCATTCCCGCCGCCCTGGCCGTGCCGTAACCCTTTGGAAGCAGAATATATATATAACTTTTTTTATAGTTGTTTTGTTTTTATTTTTATTTTTTTAAATTTATATTTGTTTGGGTTTTTTTTCATTGGTAAAAACGGTTCTATTATCTTATCAAAATATTACATCTTGTATACATTAGTATCATTGTTTCCCCAGCCTCACTCCAACCATATTTATTGGCTAAGAGAGCAATGCAAAATCTGAAGAAGTATTTCCATGATTTACATATTAGCCTGATACAATAAAACCCAATCTTCCAGAAAACATCGAGAATTAACAAACAACCAACTTTTCTTATAGATTAGTGAGGTTGGACAGGTGCATGACCAACTTCCTGAGCAGGAAGTCTTGGATCACGATGGACATGGAACTCCATATGTGTAAGGGAGACATCCATCTCATTCATTCTGACATTGGAACACCTCTGGTTTCTGCACAGGGAGGCTAAACCATCCATAATGTCCCATAGATTTTGCTACAATTCATTGATGAATGAGATGAATTTGTTTCTATCCTCATGTATTTGATGCCTCATCTCCTCCTGTTTTCCCATTATATTTATCATTTGTGCAACAAGGGACTCCAAGGAGGGTTGTTGGTCTACATGACCTGACAATTGGACCAGATCTTCCACCAGTGTTGCGCCCTCAGCTCCATCCTCCTTGTTAGTTGCTGCTTGACTAGATTAGTCCGCTTGTTGACCACGAGGCCCCACTCCTCTCCTGGCCCTGCCCATCCGCCTTAACATATCCAAGGTGGCTGCATAACACCAGAAATATCATTCAAAAAAATTGTTGATGACACACCCACTCCAGTATACTCAAAGGGTTTGACATTCATCTAAGAGGCATAACCAACCTATCAATTTAAAATGCCTAGATCCCCACTTTAAAATCTAACACAAGATTACCCCTACCGGGATTCGAAAAGTAACAGTCACAGAAGATAAAACCATTACCACAAACATGAATCTCAGTACGAACCCCCCAATACTCAGAGCACTAGGGCTAGTTGGGCCTAAGCTTAATTTTCTTCCACAAAAAGACTACACAAATTAACTGAGGAATCTAACCAGCCAGGGGTCCCCCAACCTTAATTGAAACAAAGAAACTTTATGGAAAAGCTAAAAAACTTAAAAAACCACTTACCAAATTGGCACTAGGATTATTGGAATCAGGTCCATGCGTAGGCTCCATGAGTTTAGCAGACCCTACAATACACTCAGTCGATAAATGTGATCGTTGAAAAACAACATGAGAGAAAGGGATTCGAACCCTCGATAGTTTTTTTACTATACAGGTTTTCACACTAACCATAACCAATATAGACTCCCTTCAACTCATTCTCGAGGATCCCACACAATGCGCCATGAAACCCAAGTTTATTTTTAATTTGTAAATTTATTTTTATTTTTAATTATAGTTTTTACAATTTGATTTTTTTTATTTGTAGTATTTTTTATATTTTATTTTAATTTTGATTTTCTAATTCATATTATTTTTTAATTTCATTTTTTTTTAATCTTTTTTTTAGAATTAAAAAAAGTTGTTTTTTTTAACTTAATGATTTTTTGAAAAAAAAAAAAAAAATTCTTAATTAAAGATTTTTTTTTTCAAAAGTATAAGAAAAAATTACAAAAAAATGAATTTAATAAATTAAAAAAAAAATGATTTTTCCATTTCAATGTCCTAAAAAAAATGGTTTTTTTCTATAAGTCCTAAAAGTGTGATTTTTTTGGGTATTGTTTTCCTAAAAATAGCATAAATGTGATATATTTTTGTGGTTTTTATCCTAAAATATGATATTATTATTATTTTTTAAATAAATTATTTGGAAAAAAAATAGTAAAATTAGTTTCATTTTTCAATAAAAATAAATTGAAACAACATATTTACCCAAATTCCTTTTTAAATGGTAAGAATAAAAAGAAAGCTAACTTTTTAAATACACAAGTCTTAATTGAATTTCTTCTCGATGACTTATGTCACTCCTCAGTAAGTTGCTTCAAGGTTTTTAACAAATTCTTCACAAGATTTGATGTGACGTGGGAAATAGAAATGATAAAATCCATATATAGTGAAGATTGTGGAATTACTTTAAGTTTTGTTGGATGTGAGATTAAAATTAAAATTCAGGAAAACTAATATATAGCTAAGAGGGTGAGTCAGTGGGATGGAGGATAGCGTTTTTCGAGTCTCTGCTTCATTTCTTGCCGCCGCTAGGATTCAGATCTTTGCTACAACCAAAGTTCATGTGCCATGGAGTCACATTTGGATACACCACTATCATGTGTTCAATGTTGGGCTTCATCTTCCATTGACATTTTTAGAGGATATTTTTTTCACAAAATTCCTTGGTTGATCGTCCACTCTGGCCATTTGTGGGTGTATTTTCAATCGGTTCCACATCAATGTCTCGGTAAAAATTATTTTCCATTTACATGTTTTGTATTCTTCTATGGTTTACATTTTTTTTGTGGTGGTTGTGTTCAAATGAAAGGGTGCCAACGCTTGTGGGTTTTCCTCCAGACCCTTTATTCTATTCTCCCTTCCTGTCTATATGCAGGGTTTTGAATGTAGTTCAATTGGGGGCAGCTCTGTTTTGTTTTCCCTCTTTGAAGGTCTCTCATCCCAGGGTTCCTCTTAATCTTCCCTGAATTGAGACTCTATTCCAATATATAGAGAATAATATTAAACTTTCATTTTATATTTTTATTAAAAGCACCTCTGGGAAGTCTTCAGTTTTTGGGTTCAAGAATCTCTAACTATTTATTCACACAATTGCTTATTCATGAAAAATGGGGCTTTCTTGTTTTCTTCCAAAGTTTACAATTTGAAAGGAAGGTTTTGCAGGGACATTTCAACTAAAATATTATAATTTTGTAAGAAATTCAAACATCATAGTGAACTTAAGGCTACATGGGGGTGCTAATGGAGGGAGGCCTGCAAATGACCCCTTTGTCTCCTTCAAAGAAGCGGTACAAGGGAAATCCTCTTCCCCAGTAGATGAGAATCAATAAATCTAGGCCCCTATATTCTAGAGAAAATGGAGAAAGTCCCAACTATGGAGGTAAATCTCCCTAAGGTTTCCTTTATTTTTTTATTCTTCAATCTAAAGTAGTGATTTGTAGATTTATTGTCGTCTGGCCAAAACGTGAAGCTCTAATTCACTATATTTTTTCCTCATGGAATCCAAACTATGACATATACCTATGTTCAAATTATTTTTCATAGTTTAGTTTGAAACTCAGAAGGATATGGAATATTCTCTCCACGAAGGGCCTTGGTTTTGGGATAGATCAGGGATTTTCATCATGCCATGGTTTCTTAAGTTTGATGCCAACACAATGGTGGTTTCTTCTATGTTGATTTGGGTGAGGCTTTCAAACCTTCCTACTCCTTTTTGGCATCATAAAGTCCCTGAGAATATAGGAAATACTCTCGGTAAATTTAAAAAATGGATATGGAGAGAAAAAAAAAATGGCATCTTTACATTTTCCAGAATATGTGTGGAGATTGATTTGAGAAAAGGGCCCCTAGATCATATTATTTTGAAGAAAAACAACTTCCATTGGGTGTACATTGGTTAGAAGTTCTTTATTATGAGAACATGACATTATGATGCCATGCATGTTTTCACACAATGACACTTACAAAGTTCATTCCCGTAGGTTAAGAAGAATCCTAAGAAGAAGAAGAGGTCATCTAATCAACCAAAAGGATGGAAGTCCATAGAGAAATATATTTATAAGGATGAAGAAGAATATATCAAGGAAATACCACCGGGAAAAAAATAAATGAAATATGCGACTCAACATGGAGATAAATCGAATGTGGTCACTTTGACTTAGCCAGGTGCAGTCTCCATGCAATATTGTTACACCATTTTTTGGTCATCTAACCTTTCATCATTAGATGGACCCAAGTACACCATGTAAGACCAGTTTTACCCCAAGTAAAACTGCTTTCACTATGTTAATTAGGAAACCCCAAAAGGAATAATTAATTAAACTATAATTTAATTATTATTCCTAGTCATGTTTAACCCAAAAACAAAGAAATTAATGAGATAAACCCATAGTTATCTTATTATTTTCTAGGAATAATTATTTAAATAATATTCCTTGTTAAATATGACCAAATCAACCACCATTAATCAAATAAATCATTATTTATTTGATTATATCCCAACCACTTCCTTAAAAAGATAAACAAATCATTTATTTATTTATTTTTCACTAATCAAGGGATTTGACCCAAGTCAAACACCCTTTCCCTCCAACAAATAATAATAAAATATTCCATAGAGGTGGATCTAGATGTGATTAACATTATTTTAATCATGCACCAAGATCTAGAAAGACCCAATATTTTGTTATAAATAGGAGGGTTTTCCCCATCATTCTTGACCTTTTGTTGCATACTAGATCACTCTGGATCTATACACTTGGTCTCATTTTTCTGCCATTTTGCTCCCATTGAGCTCTACCTTCTACATTGGGTTTTCTACATCTACAAGAGAGAGAAAGCTTAGATCTGAAGTGCCGAGGACTACAAAGAACCCATCCCATTGAAGAGATCTGGATACACCTTCTTGTTTCCTCCCAGGTGCCCTGTAATATAAAAATTCATTCAAAAATCGTGTTCTTGCCTTGTCTGTTGGATGCATGGAGCAAACTCTTTACTTTACTGCTTAATGTCTTTCTATTTATAGATCTGTTTGTTGCAGCGCTTTAACTACTAATTGCAGATCTGAGGATGTTTTGCAGCCATTATTGTTGTTAGGGCTATTAGTTATGCGTAGCTAAAGTGGTTCTTTTTCGTACACTTCGACGAAGAATTCATACTAACAAATGGCGACTCCACACGGGTTTTAAATTACGACCACTGTCGTTTTTCATATTCCTGCATATCCAGCTACTTCAGACCCTAGGGTTTCTTTTCAGCTGTTTATTTTTCCTATTTTTATGTTGTTTTTCTCACATAAAACCCTAAAACATTAAAATTTCTAACTTCCATGTGTTTCTGGCCCTATTGCGCAGGTAAGCGACACCAGCCGCAACTGAGACGGCAACTTTTCTAAAATCACACGGGAACAAATGAACGGGGTCGCATTTTTTGGCCTAAACTCGCGACTCGATTTAATTTTAATTAAGTCGCGACCAACTCGCATCGTGTGTCGAACCTCGCGACCCGCCTTTTTTCCAAAGATTTTTCCGTAATTTTCCTGGGTTCCCGCCTCCACCTTCCTCTCGCTGTGGTTTTCCAAATTCTCTCCGTCTCACCCGCCGACCAAGTTCCGATCTCTGCTTACTCATGGCTGGGAACCCCACTTTTAGAAGCTAGGCAATTCCTCCACTTTTTGTGGAAGAGTTTCACTGCTTCACCTGCCGGTTTCGTAGCTTCACTCTCTGCCCAAGGATCTCGTTACCTCACTTTCTTCCCCTGAAATCAGCCTCTTTTACTTTCAAATCACCTCTTGTCGTTTTGTGTGGACCTCTGCTAAAGGCCTCTGCCTTGCCCTCCCCCCGGTTTTTTGCTGATTTCCCTTTTTCCAGCCACCTTGCCTCTGTCTCTTGGCTGTGATCTGCACCCCTTGTCTGCAGCTTTATCCTCCAGATCTCTGTCCCCTTCGACCCTAGATCTGTTGAGCTTCCTTTGTGTGTGTTTCCATAGTTTTTCCCTTTCTTTTCAGCATAGTTTTGAGAGACCCACCTTCTTGGGTTAGATAGATGCATACGTAGCTGTTATTTTTCTGTTATTTCAGCATTTTATTCTGTTCTCTGTAGGTTTATTTTCAGCTACGCAACACACTTTTTTGCTCTCAACAACGGAAAGGGTTTAAAAATTAAAATTAACGCACACCACACACTGACCCTAAGTGAAGAAGCGCCTGGTTTACACCGCCTGGCAAAGACTCTAAAATCAATCATCACTGCACCTTATCTGCCCTTGACCTTCTTGATTCTGTCCCTTTCTGCCCTTGTCGGTTTCCTTCTTCCTGTCATCATTGCGCCCCCAAGGCGCCTTTCCCAGAGACTTCTTGGCCTTCATCCTCAGCTTCCGGTTGATCGACCTGCTCCGCACCGCCGTCGTCGAGCCAGCCCACCTTCGAGTCCGCACTCCGACTCCTCTCCTGATTCATCGGGTCCCCCTTCTCCTTCCGGTTCTCCCCCTTTTACCTTCACCATGTCTGGACCAGGGCCTAACGCTAGCGGTTCTCCCGGCCCCAATGCCGGCCCTACTTCTAGCGAAACCGTCACAACCACTACTCCGGCCACCCCTGTGCTGCCGTACATTGCAGGCCTCAGCCTCCCCGATTTCCATCAGTTGATTAACGACCCCATTCACCATAATACTACCTGGCCCACTATGCCTACCAAGTTACCCTCTGATATCCCTAAGTTCGAAGGCCTTAATGGCGAAGACCCAACCAATCACGTCCGGTCTTTCCACATGTGGTGTTCCTCCAACTCCATTACCGATGACTCCATCCGTCTTCGTTTGTTCCAACGCACGCTTACCGGCGAAGCTTCAAAATGGTATGTCGAACAGGCCACTTCCTCCCATACCACGTTCGAGACTCTTGCCCAAGCCTTCTTGTCGTACTTCCAGCTCCCTCTCCGATACGACACTGGTACGGAGCTCTTGACTTCATTTAAGCAATCCTCTTCCACACGCCTTTCTGCCCATGTTCAGGAATGGCGACGAAGACTGAGCTTATGTCGAGCCCCTCCCTTTGAAGATCGGGTTTACATGGACTGGTTCCTTCGCACCCTCCCGTCTCCCATCGGCAAAGATGTCGCCTCTCACTTTCCTCAATCTCAAGAAGCCGCCCTCCAAATAGCTTTAAAATATGACCTGATCTACGCTCAATCGGGTTATGTTTATACCGTTCTGCCTGACATCCCCAGGCCCGGTGGCGCTAACGCCCCGGGGGCATCTCATTCCGCCGACGGTATTGTTGGATCTCTTTCCCACCCGTCTGCTCACCCTCCTATGAGCCATGGTCTCCCTCAGGGAGGGGCCAGCGACTCTAGCAGCTCCGCTTCCTCCCGCAACATGGTCCAGATACGGCATGCCTCCTCCTTTTGCCCAACCTCCGTTTTACTCAATGCCGCCCAACCCAACCCTTACTTTTATCCGCACTGTGCTCAGCCTTCCAGATAGTGCGTTCCGCCCCTTGCCTCCCTGGGCTCACTGCAATAGCCTCACAACCTCCCTCCAGGGCAAGTATTTCACAAATAGGGTGTGCTTAACTCTTCTTCTCAAAGAAGGCGAGAGGCAACTGTAACCCATTCCGCTTCCCGGAATCGAGACCCACTCTGGTCTGACTCTAACACTAGCAACTACCAGGCATTCCCGCCTGTGTCGATGGTGCCGTCACATTAAACAAGCCCCCGTCAGGTTAAGGTGGTTACTGGCCACTACACTCACGTATGTTCTCTCTCTTACCCCGTATGGCAGATGTGGGAGTCTCAAGCCACATTGCGCGGACAACACGCCTCCCCTCACACTCCTCCTAATGTGGCCACTACCCAGCCAGCTGTGTTCACTGATCCTTTCCCTCAACAGGGATTCGTGGCCACCCAACCCCCCGACAGCCATGCAGCCACACCCTCGTCCATTTCTGGTTCCTCTGACTACCAGATCCTTATGATGCGCTCCGATCCGTCCCCTTCCGTCGACCTTCACCTTCAAACTCGGTCTCGCCAGTACCCCAAGCCTCCTGCTCAGTCTGCTCCCGAGCCTCCATCTTCAGGTTCTACAGAGCCTCTTTCGACACCTAGTGGCCCTTTACACATCCCTCAACCCAAAGTTGAGGTTCACCCAAAGATTCCAAAGGGTCCATTACGTCGAAATGTTGCTTCCGGTCGAGCCGCCCAATCGTACAGTATAGTAGATGATTTGGCACAACCGCCATTCCCACATCGGACTCCCTCCCGCCGGTGTCTTTCTCAAAGGAAGGTTTCTACTATTCCCGCCGTGGGCGCTGTTGATCCTGCTGATGACGAAATGATTGTTTTCGACGCCACTCAATCGGACCACCTTCCTCTTCCTCCTTCCGTTGCTTTCCAAATCCCAGTCAAAATCCGGAACGCCACTGTATCCCGGTGTATAATTGATGAGGGGGCATCCACCTGTGTGATGTCCGCTTTGGTTTGGAAGCAACTCGGATCCCCTGAGTTGGCCCCTTCCACGATCACCCTTCGAGCGTGGGATGGTCATGCCTCCCAGCCTATTGGCCTGTTTCGTAACTGTCCCATCACCCTCGCCGGTAAGACTGTTTGCGTTGATGTCGAAGTCATTGACGCCCCTCTAGACTACAACATTCTATTGGGGCGAAGCCACACCTATGCCATGTCTGCTGTCCCATCCGCGGTCTTCCGCAAGATGTCTTTTCCACATAATGGAAAGATAGTCACCATTGACCAGCTATCGTATCATGAGCCGCTGTCTCCATCCGCCTCCGAGACGACCATCTCTTCTGTAGCCAACAAGCAAACCGTCGATTCTTTGACCAGTGTCTCCCCCGGCGTCTATAAAGATTCCACCCTGCTTGGTACTTTTCCTCACCTTCCTCCCCCTCCTGTTACTGATCCCAGCTTGTCAAATGTTTGCATGATGCAATCATCTCAGGCTGCCCATAAACGGCCCGCCTCGGCTAGCCCGCACCCTCCTCCCCGCCCTCCGCAACCCGCTCCTAGCCATCCATCTCAGCCAGCCGGACCTCCTCTTTCTGGCCCTCCCCCTACAGCTGGCACCCCCAAACCTCTTTATCCTCCAGGCTCGGTCCCCCCTGGCCTTAACCATCTTGGAGCCGTTCCTCCTGGTCATTACCCTGCTGGACAGATCCCCTTCTTGGCTCCCCCTCCCGGAGTATATTCTGTCCCCGTCATGGCCACCCTCTCTCTCCCTAACTTGACCTTGGGTATTCCGGTTTGGTACCTTGACCCCCCAACCGCCACCCCCCCTGGTCACCCCAAACCTTACATGGCTTTGACACCGGTTCAACCGGTCCCCTCGCTTCCTCCATAGCCACTGTGCCCCCAGCACCTCCACAGGACCCTTCTCCTGTTGTGACGGCTCCCGGGAAGACAGGCAAAGCCCGAAGGGGGGCAACCCATCACGATCCGGCCCCCCCAACATCCGTTACCCCCCCCACGACCACCAAAGCCCGCCATTCGATGCGCTTTGTGTGATGTCGTCGGTCATGCCACTCACATGTGTCCTGAATTGCCCCACCTCAAGCTTCTGGTCAACGAGACATTCCCCGACTCTGATCTCCCAGAAGTACATGTCACTATCCCCGACTCCCTCCCAAAACTCAAACACTTGCGCACAAACCACCCTTGCGCCTTGTGCGATTTTCACGGCCATTACACCCACCTCTGTCCCCGCCTTGACGAGTACCGTTCCTCCTTGGACTTGTACCGCCAATTCAAGGCCGCTTCGATCGGACCAAAGGACATTCACATTCCGCCTCCCACTTTTAAGCCAACAGAGCCCTCAGTCTCCATTTTGTATCTGTCATCATCCTTGAGACCTAATTCACCAGCCACTCAACCTACCGATCCCCTCAGCTTCTCAGCCGACCTTGGATCTGTTGATATCGCCCATATGAGCCCTTCTCCTCATGATGCACCGTTCCCCACCACTACTCCCTCGGGTGTCCCTTCTGCCTCCAATCTTCCCATCTTCCAATCTGATGAAGACATCATGGAAGCCATGACCGACCTCGACTTTCCCTGGGATGATATGCACCATCGCGCATATTTCCTCCCACAGCAATCCCACGACCAATACGCTGTGGAAACCAAAGACTTCATCCCCCATGCAGTTGATTGGTTCAAAAACCCCATTCCTGCACCTGACGCTTTCGAAGAAGGAAACATGGCCAATATCTCGTCTACCATCAAAGTGAACATTTCGGCCACACCAGGAATCGAAGAATACATCACATTGGGTGCCCAATGCACCCCGGAAGAAATTGAAACTTACACCAAGCTTTTCAAAGAATTCCGCGATATCTTCGCCTGGTCCTATTCTGAAATGCCCGGACTCGATCCTGCCATTGTCGAGCATCATATCGACACCTGGCCGGACGCCAAACCAGTCTGTCAAAAGATGAGACCCATTCATCCTTCCCGACGTGACGCTATTAAAGCCGAAATCGACAAGCTCAAGCAGGCTGGTTTCATTTACCCCATCGAATACACCACTTGGGTTTCTAACCCCGTTCCTGTTCTCAAGAAACAAGGCACCATTCGTGTCTGCACGGACTTTCGCGACCTGAACAAAGCCTATCCCAAAGACAACTTCCCCACACCGTTCATCGACCAAATCATCGACGAGTGTGCGGGGCATGAGATCCTATCCTTCATGGATGGTTTTTCCGGATACAACCAAATTGCTATCCGTCCTGCTGATCAACTAAAAACCGCGTTCATTAGTCCGTGGGGAAATTTCGCTTACCGGGTCATGCCTTTCAGCCTAAAAAACGCCGGCGCCACCTTTCAATGGGCCATGTCTTATTGCTTCCACGACTTAGCTCATATTATCCTTGCCTACTTAGACGACCTCACGGCACGTTCTAAGCATCGGGCGCAACATATACACGATTTGCGCACCATTTTTCTCCGATGTCGCAAGTATAATATCCGACTTAACCCGTTGAAATGCGTTTTTTGCGTTCCTGCCGGCCGCCTCCTGGGCATCATCGTGTCTAAGGACGGTATCACTCTCAACCCTTTGAAAGTTCAAGCCATTCTTGAACTCCCCATCCCGTGTACCCTCCGCCAGCTCCAAAGCCTCCAAGGCAAAGCTAATTTCCTTCGTCGGTTCGTCCCTGACTACGCCACCACTGCGCACGGGTTCCTTAGACTCCTACGCTCCCATATCCCCTTTGTTTGGGATACCCATGCTCACGAGTCTTTCGATGCCCTCAAACAAGCTCTCACATCCGCTCCCTTAATTCGCCCTCCTGACTTTAATCGGGACTTCATCCTATATATCTCCGCTTCCACCTATTCGGTCGCTGGAGTCCTTATCCAAGAGGATGACCATGGCATCGAGCATGTGATCTACTATGTCAGTAAGAACCTTGTGGGACCCCCTGTCTCATATTCCTATGACGAGAAATTAGCGCTGGCTATCGTGTTCTCAGTCCAAAAACTTCGTCATTATATCCTCCTGCGCTCCACCAAGGTTGAGACAAATTCCAACCCCATGGCCTTCCTACTGAGTCGTCGTATACTTACTGGGAAGTATGCCCGTTGGGTCGTTATCCTTCAGGAATTCGACCTTGAATTTGTCACCCCAAAAAGTAAGAAAGGCTTAGCCCTCGCTGAGCTTATTTCTGAATTACCTACCGGATCGCAAGACCCTCCCGTTAATGACGATTTTCCTGATGAACACCTGTTTACCATTACTTCCGATGGCCCGTGGTATGGCGATATTCTTACTTATTTGCGAACCCAAAAGTTCGCTCTCCACCTTGACCGTGAGGCTCGTCGACGTATCCGACACCAAGCCCCCCGATACCTTCTTATTGGTGACGACCTCTATCGTCGCGGGGTTGATACGGTCCTTCGTCGTTGCCTCACACACGCTGAAGCTGAGCACGTCCTTAATGCCTGCCATAGCGGCGCTTGCGGTGGCCACCTCTCCGGTCTTGCTACTGCCCAAAAAATAATGCGCGCCGGGTATTTTTGGCCTTCCCTCTTCAGTGATTGCATTGAGGCAGTCAAACACTGTCCCAACTGCCAACAGTTCGCCCCAAAGGCGAGAGCTCCACCAGCTCCCCTCCATCCGGTCGTTTCCACTGGTCCCTTTTGTAAATGGGCCATCGACTTTATGGAGTGTCGCCCGCCATCCTCTGGTAGCCACAAGTATATCATCGTGGCAGTTGACTATTTCACCAAATGGGCCGAGGCCATGCCAACGTTCAACAACACGGCAGCTACCGCGGCCCTCTTTTTTTTTAACCATGTTATAGCTCGCTTCGGGGTTCCCAAGCAACTGGTCTCTGATCACGGCAGACATTTTGAAGATGAGATATGGCGTGAGCTATCCTCACTGTTGGGTTTTGAGCACCAATATTCCTCCTCCTATTACCCCCAAGGTAATGGCCAAGTCGAAGCAGTCAACAAAACCCTCAAGACTATGCTTCAACGAACAGTGAATAAGCACAAAACCAACTGGAATCTCATGCTCTTTCCTGCCTTATGGGCCTATCGAACCTCTGTCAAAACCACCACCGGGTTCACCCCTTTCCACCTCGTCTTTGGAGAGGAGGCAGTTTTACCGATCGAGTGTGAAATTCCTTCTCTGCAACTAGCCGTTGAACTTCTCCCTGACACCCAACCGCTAGAACAACGACTTATTATGCTTGAGCGTGCCTCCGAAGACCGCCGTATTGCCTTACAAACCATGGAAGTGGCAAAAAAACGCACCAAAGCTCAGTATGACCGAAAAGTCCAGCCTCGCACTTTTCACGAAGGCGACCTTGTTCTAGTCTATGACCAGGCCCATGATGTCCTGGGTCATGGGAAGTTTGACTCATTATGGCTAGGCCCTTACATCATTAGTAAGGACCTTGGAAAGGGGGCATACCTCTTAGAGGATTTCGAAGGCCATCCCCTTCCTAACCCTCGCAATGCACTCTATCTCAAGAAATATTACCCTTAGCATTTCCCCTCGGAAATGCATGTTTTATTTTTCTTTTAGATAGCCAGCATCTGTTATTTCATTTTTTCTATTGCACCAGGACCCATCTTCGTCCAACATGCAGTTACCTCCCTTCCATTCAAAATCGAATTTCCTCACCTACAACACCTGTACTGGGGGCACCATACTGCCCCCTTACTCGTCCATGTTCGTATCGATTTTCGTCATGAGTACCCACTTTGTACTCATGTTTCTATGACCCCCCATTGGGGCCTTTACTGTGTGGCAGCATTATCTAGTCGCCCTTGCTTAGAGCATCCGAGTTGAGTCATCATTGCATTCATGGAGTCTATCCTGCATCCTTTTACACCCTACTATAGCCCTCCATTCTTTTTGCTTGGTTCCTCTCTTGTGTCGCATCTCATGACCTTCACCCCCACTGTCCCCTGTCCCTTTCGATATTGTGTCAGTCGCTGCCATGTCATTCATGCCCTTTATGCTCTAACAAGGGAAGTCGTCCATTCGCCACTCCATCCTTCCCATTTCCACCATCATCAGTAGTGTCAGTCTGTCCGTCGCTCTATTGCTCTTCTCTCGTGCCTTAGTTGAGGATCTCTCATTGCCTCACCTACGGCGGACCTCCTTCTGTCGACCTCAACACATTTATTCCAGAAGCAAGGTCTAGAGGGCGGTGTACCTTGGTTCCAGCTTCCACTTTTGTTCGGTGCCTCGGATCAGGCAGGGGGATCTCTCACTTCCCTTTGACTTGATTGCTTCTCCAGCTCCTTTCAGCATGATCGAGATTCGTATACTAGACAGTCCAGTGACCCAGCAGCAGCTCTTGGTGATTCCCGGGCGTGTGTGAGATGTCTCAACCCTCATGAGGGGGTGGCCCTGCAGGTAGCCCCCCACATGCCCGGATGACCTCTTCATTGCAGCCTTTGATGCCGCTCCAGATTTTGATGATGTTGGCTTTAGCCACTTGCAGCACCTCTATGATTTGCATGTATCAGTCAGATTTTGTGAGCCCTTCCCCATTTACAGGGGGCATTTGGGTTGTATTTATCTCATGTACTCAGATGATATTGTACTAGTCCTGGCTGTTATCCCAGGCACAACATGTATGTGAGACTATTCATTGTATTTTTATCTGGCTCTTGATTATGCCAGCTGTACTCTATGGTTCGGTCCCTTGTTCACTGGACACACTATTCTTTTGTACTTTGTCACGGCGGGCATAGGTATGTCTCCCCCGCCGCCTTCAGCACAGGTACCCTCTCATAACAGAGACTTGTTGCACCTGCGAGTCTCGTCTCCTCAGGGTCTAGTCCTTCAGCACACTATCTACCTCATATTTCTCTCTCTGACATACCCTTTTGTTGTCTAGTGATTGTCTTCTTACAACGTACTTCGGTCATACGATTTGCTCCCGACACTCGCACGCTGGGGGGCAATCTGTTACACCATTTTTTGGTCATCTAACTCTTCATCATTAGATGGACCCAAGTACACCATGTAAGACCAGTTTTACCCCAAGTAAAACTGCTTTCACTATGTTAATTAGGAACCCCCAAAAGGAATAATTAATTAAACCATAATTTAATTATTATTCCCAGTCATGTTTAACCCAAAAACAAAGAAATTAATGAGATAAACCCATAGTTATCTTATTATTTTCTAGGAATAATTATTTAATAAAATTCCTTGTTAAATATGACCAAATCAACCACCATTAATAAAATAAATCATTATTTATTTGATTATATCCCAACCACTTCCTTAAAAAGATAAATAAATCATTTATTTATTTATTTTTCACTAATCAAGGGATTTGACCCAAGTCAAACACCCTTTCCCTCCAACAAATAACAATAAAATATTCCATAGAGGTGGATCTAGATGTGATTAACATTATTTTAATCATGCACCAAGATCTAGAAAGACCCAATATTTTGTTATAAATAGGAGGGTTTTACCCATCATTCTTCACCTTTTGTTGCATACTAGATCACTCTGGATCTATACACTCGGTCTCATTTTCTGCCATTGTTGCTCCCATTGAGCTCTACCTTCTACATTGGGTTTTCTACATCTACAAGAGAGAAAGCTTAGATCTGAAGTGCTGAGGACTACAAAGAACCCATCCCATTGAGGAGATCTGGATACACCTTCTTGTTTCCTCCCAGGTGCCCTGTAATATAAAAATTCATTCAAAAATCGTGTTCTTGCCTTGTCTGTTGGATGCATGGAGCAAACTCTTTACTTTACTGCTTAATGTCTTTCTATTTATAGATCTGTTTGTTGCAGCACTTTAACTACTAATTGCAGATCTGAAGATGTTTTGCAGCCATTATTGTTGTTAGGGCTATTAGTTATGCGTAGCTAAAGTGGTTCTTTTTCGTACACTTCGACGGAGAATTCATACTAACAAATATAAAGGTAGGGACCCAAGGCCTCGTTGACATCAGATGGAATTAGAGGCTAAAAGAGAGCTCATGTCTTTGAGAGCTCGTACTCAGACAAGAAGCCCCACATGTGGGACAAGAATTAACATTGGTTCTTGTGGAACCAAATCTTGATGGATGGAAAAAAGTGCAAAAAAGGAAAAGAGAAAAAGAAAATATTAGCACTAGTTGTCAGCCTTAATTTTCTTTGACCCTTTATTTTTATTTAGTGGCTTATCCTTTGGGGTTCTTAGTTATTTATTGAACCCTCTTGTTCATCTTTTATGTTTTTTCTAGATTTTTCTTGTACTTTCTGATCTTATCTGCATACACACTATGTGTGTCTACAAAATGTAATGTTTATAACATTAATAAAAATTATGATTTTCTTTTTGCGGAATATATATATATAGCTAATATTACGGGTTTAGATTAACTTTGGTTAAATGGGGGATAAAAAATAAAATACAAATTGTAAAAATTAACTTAATTATATTTTTAATGTTACATAATTAAAATAAAAGTTTTATTTCATTTTCGAAGGAAAGTACTAAAGGAAAATTTGAGTAGAAATTAGGGTTTAAATTATAAAAAAAATTGGGGAGAAATTTTCGAGGGAGATCTTCATTTTGTGACTTATAAATTTCCACTGCGAGAGAGAATATTTATATAATTAAACATATTTTTTTAAATGTCTTGGATTCATGTGATAGTGAATTTCTATTTATGTAGCATCAACATCTTGTTCACACAACAACTTTATTTGTATTGATGAATACAACAGGAACACTTTCACTCTGAATAGAGAGTCAAAATTTTCACTTAGTAAGGAGTTTGATGAAAGTACAAGTAATGAAACTGATCATATTAATCAGAAAGTCTTAATCCTAAGGATTATGAAGGCATCACTAATGAAGGGGAGGATGAAGAATTTATATCAAACGAGAATTTTAGAGGCACAAATGAGGATAATGCATTTTTATATTACTTAGGATTTCATAGGCACTCATGATGATGATGAATTCCTCCAAGCGAGGATTTAAAAAAAATAAATGCCGATGATGAATTTCCTCTGAGTGAGGATTTAAAAAGTGCAGGCAATGATAATGGATTTCCTCTTACTGAGAATTTCAAAGGAACAAGTGAGGATGGTGAAGGATTTCATCTAAATGATGATTTCAATGGAAAAAATGAGGATAGTGAAGGATTTCCTTTGAGTAAGAATTTAAAAATCACTGATGATGATGATGAATTTTCTCCAAGAGAGGATTTAAAAAGCACCGATGAAGATGATGGATTTCCTCTAAGCTAGGATTTCAAAAGCAGTGATGAAGATGATGGATTTCCCTTGAGCAATAATTTCAAAATCACAAACGATGATGATGAATTTCCTCCAAGTGAGGATGTCAAAAGCATAGACGATGACAATGAAGGATTTCCTTCGAGCGAGGATTTTGAATGTAAGATATGAGGATGTTGATCCTGGTGGATATTGGTGGCCACCCGCCTATTCCACTTGGGACCCCACCATTGTTTCTTTCAATTTTTTAGTTTCTTAATTGTAGCATAGTTTACTATTTTTAGCAGTTTTTTTAGGTCCTAAAATTCCAGAGTCGTTTGAGGCCCTAAACGACGTTTTTTTGGGAAATCCAAGAGAAATAAGTGTTTTTGACTAATTTTTCTCACATCATAAGTTTTAGTCCTCAGATATATCTTTCTAACGAGGTATTTTGCACGTCAAACGAAGATTGTATGCCAAAGCTACATCACTGGGAAGTTGATGTACCAATTTACCCAAACGGGGCCCATATTTTTGGCGCTTCATCTCCTAGGGTTAGGTTTTTGGATGTTTAGGGTTTTCCATTGTTTATAAATAATAAATAGGCCCTTGAATCTCATTGGAATATAGTTTAGAGGCCTATAACTACCACATATCTTCTCAGAGATAAGATACCAGCGCCTTAGCTAGTTTATTTCCATTTTGTCTGTAAGCATATTTTAGCTATGTGATATTGTTAAACACACACATGGTAAACACATAAAAATAGGGAAAATAGGCATGAGTTGCTTTACTATTAACCATATATGTATATTTATATTACATTGATGTGACTCTTGGATTCCACATTCCAAGGTCACTTGGACTCCTTTTGTCCATTTGGCTTCCACACCTACCCATAGAGGATTAGGTGTCCAACATTCCCCCCCTTAATCCGAATGGGTATGTGTGAGTCCAAGAAGAGAGTTGTAATACAAATATGCAAAGTATGCATGGCAGCACTTAGGCTGAATCAGTTCTCTGAAATGTTGGCATAAAGAGGTGGTTCAAGGATGACCACCAACACTGGAACGCTTAGTGCAATTCCCGGAACTCTTCGAAATCTGGCAAGAAGCTGAGGGCTTATGCTAGAGGAAGTGTCCCTCATATTTGAAAAGGGAGACCTTAAACCAATAAGAAGGGATTTCTACAACCTGTGATGGTTTAAGGATGACCACCAACACTGGAATGCTTAATGCATTTCCCGAACTCTACCAAAGTTGGCAAGAAGCTGAAATCTGCTGCTAGAGGAAGTGCTCTGAATTCTTTGATGAGGAAGAATATCAGCCTCGCGTAGATGGTTTAAGGTTTTCAACCAACCAAAGGAATTCTCACGGGTATCTGTGTCTCTGGCTACAACTCTGAATCTGGAATGACAAGTTGTGGCTTAGGCTCGCTTGAACTGTTGTGTCTCCGGCTACTACTCTGAATCTGGAATGACAGGTTGTGGCTCAGGCTTGCCTGATGTGGCTTCGAAGCTTGTAGATGACCACCATTTTCCCCCATGTCAGGTACAAGGTGAGATGATGGAAAAAACTAAACTACAATATTGTTCAATATTCTAGAACAAGTTCTTACATATGACTTAAACATCTTCTTGGTTGTTGATGCCCATTGCCAAGAAGAGATCCATCCAAGATGAATCTTTGTTCTTGGAGGAGGCTTGTTTCTGAAGCATCTATGTGAAGAATGGGTGTGCCGACCATAATTCTTGCATGGGTGAAGATTGAAACAGTGATCTTTCATATGGCCAACTCGATCACAGTGTTGGCATTTTTCAATTTGTTGTTACTGCTTTGGAAGAGGAGCAGGATCTAGAACAGCTGAAGGTGAACTGTCATGAAGAAATCTGGCACTCTGAAATTTGATGGGCTTGGAGTAGTCTGGAATATGAAATGACAACTCCTTGTCATATCCAAGACCAGTTCTGTGCTTTTTATGGACAAGCTCTTCCCAAGGTCTGATGATGGGCTTGGGAAGAAAAGTGTGAACATATGCATCTACATACAAATATTCTTTTGAACTAGGCATTGAATGTGAATCGACTGCAACATTATTTACTTGCTGCTTATGGGAGTCTATTCCAACGCTCTGAACATAAACAGGTTCATAATGATGACTCCAATGTTATAATTCTTCTTGTTGAAGTTGAGATTCAAGTTGTAAAAAACCAATTTTCTCATGTGTGTTTTGCATACATGACTGAATTTCTAAGAGACAATATTTATTGATTTGAATTGTGTTATCAATAGTAGATTGTATCAAAGCTTTCAAGAACTCTAATACTTCACCAAGTCTTGCCATTTTTTTTTTTAACAACTCAAACTTACACTTCAAACTCTAAACCAATGAAAAAAGAGCAACTCCCACTCACAAAACAATGTCACTCTTGTTTCTTTCTTTCTTATAAATCAACCCAACTACACTCATTAACGCATATTCTTAATCATAATTTAATGCACAATATGGTATTGTAGGGGAAGTAGTGGAACTTCTTGTTCAGAAGTTCGAAAATGAAGCAAGTTACCATGGAAGGGTTGACCTTTTCTTTTTGGTGATTCTATCACACAATGTTCACATGTACAGAAAGGAATTGTTGGAGATACGTATCAATCTACTGTCCAATATTTACTTCCGCGGCTATTGAGTGTTGTTGCTCCTCCTGGAAGTCTAGCGCATGAAAATCGCAGACAATGTTTAAAGGTTTTGAGGCTTTGGCTTGAGCGCAAATTTCTTCCTGAGGATTGCTGACAGAGGAGGAGGTGAGGGGGAGGAGTTGGTAGCACGAGGGGAGTAGAGGGATATGGGGAGTCATGGAGGTGTGACGGGAGGGGGAGGGAGTTGAAAGGTCGTCGGGGGAGGGGCAAAGGGAGTGAGGTGAGCGGGAGCCACGAGGAGCGTGAGGGGGAGAACGATGAGGGGTGGCGGGAGGGAGGCCGACGGAGTTAAGTGGAGAGGGAGTGGGTGGGAGAGCGGTGAGGGGTATGGAGGGAGGGAAGGAGTCGACGAGAGTGGAAGAGCCAGTGGCAGGGTCGTCTGGCAGGCAGTGAGAGGCCGGCAGAGGGTGGAGTGAGAGGTCAGCGGTGTTGAGCAGACTGGAGGCCTGCGGTGCTGGACCTACCGATGGCTAGTGGCATCAAGATCACTGGGTGGTATGGTAACCGGTGGTTCCACAGTGTAGAGTAAGGACCGATGTGTATATGAGGGCGCTGCAAATATTAAGGGGATTTTTTTTCACTTTTATTCTAACAGATAACATAGAATGCACAATTTACTCACCATCGGGTAAATGAGAACTCCATGGAATGAGAAGAGATGTCGATACATTTGGATTTTCTTTGTCGGCATGTCAGAGCTAAATGGACATCGCAATTATAACTGAGGAGGAGGCGGGAAATGCCACAAGCGATGCACATAAGGTGTTCCTTTTGTTCCCTTTTCAGCATAATTCAATCATTCAAGTCAGCATGGCTGGCAGTAGGAATGGCAGTAGGAATGCGTTGATGAGATTCAGGCATTGGTGTGCGAAATCCATAGGGCGACAATGATGTTCCAGGAACGAGCCAGTGCCAAGCCGTCGAAGAGCGGAATCTGGTATAGGAGGTGCGGTATGACAATATTACAAGCCAAGAGAGGAGTATTACAGCGGGAGTAGGAACAAGTGGTTTCACATATGGCTCAGATCCTGTTCCACTCTTGAGACTGTTTCCATTTGATACCGCCTTTTTTTTTCTACCTTAGAGGCCCCTGTGCCACTTTCAATTTTCTTGAGGAAGCACGTAACGAGAAGAAGAGCGACTTCAGGCTTTTGTAACATGAGGAGCTCTCACTGTCGTCTATGTAGGAGAGCGCGGTAATGGAGGACCCGAGCTGTCGAAGGGAGGAGTTACTGCGTAGGACAAGGGTCGACTGTATGGAGCCTAGAGGCTAACAGTGAGAGTGATGGATGCATGTATGCTGAGTATTGTAGTTGTATACAGTGGAAGGAGGGTCGATGCCATAGTGAGGGAGCAGAGAGCCATGATGATTTCTGGCAAAGGGAGAGCTGAGAGCACAATGCAGTGGTGTAATGTGGAGTGTCAGACTCTTACTGAAACAAAATAACGCATGGGATGATAGGGCAGAGAGACACACTTGATGTTCCCATAAACGGATTGTGGGCAGATATTGTAGCTAGAATATAGCTAACAGAATTATCTCTCATTTAAATGTAATTTTCTGTAGAAAGGATAGTGCAGGAAGGTGCAGAGGACAGCTAAAATTTAGATGATTGGAACAGGGCAGGAGAATGCCTGCTCTAATACCATGTTAAACACACGCATGGTAAACACATAACAATAGGGAAAATAGGCATGAGTTGCTTTACTATTAACCACAAATGTCTATTTATATTACATTGATGCACTTGGACTCCACATTCCAAGGTTTATTGGACTCCTTTTGTCCATTAGGCTTCCACATCTACCCATAGAGGATTAGGTGTCCAAAACATATTAATGAAATTAAAACTTATTTCTGCTACATCTATGTGTTTATGTGTATTTCTGTATTTTATTGCGTTCTTTCATAAGTCCGGATCAATGGTATCATAGCAGTCTGCTCTTTCTCGATCCTTCTTTGCATGTCCCCAATGAGGTAAGGGTATAAGGAGTTAGGGCTTGATCTGGTTTAACCTTTGAAATATCAGCCTCACAAACCCCGATGGTTGCCCATGGGGGAAGAAAATAAAGACAAGGGAGAAGGAGATCCTATCAAAATATTGCTTAAGGAGGCCCTCGAGAAACAAAGGAATGCAATGATGGATAACTTTTCCCAGATCCTACAACGACTTCCCACCGGCGGCGCGTCTGCATCCAACATCCACTCTGGAGGCGCAACTCACTTTAAGGTAAAACTAAACTTTGACATCCCCATATTTTAGGGCCAAATAGATGCATACGTCATAGATAGAGGGTTGAATCTATTATAAGGGTATTTCGCAGTTCATGACTTTTCCAACCGGGAAAATATTACTTTTGCACTCCTTAAAGCCACCCCCCATGTCAAGGACTTGTGGGAAACCTACTGTGAGAAAAAGGACGGGAGGGAACCCTCTTTATTTTTTATTGCACCCACTTGGAATTTTTTCTGAGACGCCATCAAGGAACAATATTATCCCATGGGAAGCTATGAGGACAAGTACATACAATGGACTACGCTGCAGCGGTAAAGGGATCAAGATGTGCATGAGCTGACGAATCTGTTCCATACCCTGCATACAAAATTGGGTATCAAAGATTCAGAGAAAAACTGGTGTTGAAGTACCACAATTGTCTGCACAGATACATTTAGGAGGAAATGGAGTTCCTCGACATCTCTTTGCTTGGGGCAGCATATCGTTATGTTGCCAATATTGAGAATAAGTTCAAACAGAAGAAGTGAGACTTTGGATCTGCGAATAAAAAGCAAGTGAAAGGTTCCCCCAAACCGCAGAAAAAAGGACAAAGCCAAGGCAGGGCAGCCCAGGATAACTTGCGAAAGCCACAAGCAAAGAAAAACACTGCGAAGCCAAAGAAGGACATGGGAAAGTGGTGTGAGTTCCATAAGAGCTCCACTCACAACAAAAGTGAGTGTCGGGCCAAGCAATCACTGGTGGCCGAGCTGAAGGCTTATGAATCGGATGCATGCTCTGACTCTGAATCAGAACCCAACAAGGGGAATGATAAAGGGAAGCAGCTTATTGATGTATATCCCAATGCCACTGTTGCCACCATGAAGATCCTGAAGGAGGAATTGGAAGATCCAGAGGAGGGGGAGCACCTCTTCCATTCCTAGATGTGGGTAAAGGGTTCCCCACTACAGTTCATTGTCAACACCGAGAGCCAAAATAACCTCATTTCAGCAGAGGTCGTGAAGCGGTTATGCTTGTCGATCACAACACACCCACAGCCTTACACCATCGGGTGGCTTCACCAAGGACGGGATCTCCACGTCAGCCAGCAGTGTCGCCTTCCCTACAACATCAAGCCCTTCACGGATGAGGTATTATGTGACGTTGCTCATCTTGATGTTTATGGTGTATTATTATTCCAACCATACTTGTGGAAGCAACATGCTGTGTATGAGTCCCGACCTCACGTTGTTATTGTTACTTTGGGCAATAAGTTGTATAGGATATTGAAGGTAGCACCACCTACCGCAAACTCTTTGGTTACTGCAAAAAAATGCAGTAAGCTCATTTCCAAAACTAGAAATTTTTTTCCTGATAATACGCCCTTAGGAAATGAAGAAGACTATGGCCACGACCTCCAGACAGAGCTCCTCCGCATGACAACAACATATGGACAAGTTCGTGGAGGAGTATGAGGACATCTTCACCTCACCCGCAGGGGTGCCTTTGCACTATCAAGTGAAGCACCCCATCGATCTGACCCCAGGTGTGTCGCTGCCCAATGGACCAATCTATCGACGCTCTATTCTCGAGAATGACGAAATCAAGATGTAGATTCAGGAGCTATTGCAAAAGGTTCACATCTGGCCAAGTTCATTGCCCTGTGGGAGGCTGATCCAGTTGGTGTAGAAAAAGGATGGGACTTGGAGACTCTGTATTGAATATCAGGTGTTGAATAATATCACTGTACGGAATAGGTACCCGATCCCACAGATTGATTACCTTATGGACCAACTCAAGGGGGGGAAAATATTTCAAAAATATCGACTTGAAGTCCGGGTATCACCGGGTACCAATCGAAACCTCCGATGTGTGGAAAATTGCCTTCAAACCCAAGGAGGGCCTTTTCGAATGGTTGGTCATGCCTTTTGGGTTGACGAATGCTCCTGCAACCTTCATGAGGTTGATGGATGACATCTTGCAGCCATTCACCAACTCATTTGTAGTAGTGTACTTGGATGACATACTGATCTTCAAGAAGACTTGGGAAGAGCAACTCCACCACATTCGATAGGTCCTCCAAACACTATGGCAACACAAGTTGTGTGCCAATTTATAGAAGTGCACTTTTGGCATGACCTAGATTCAGTATCTGGGATACATTATTGATGAGCGAGGGATGCATGTGGATACAACCAAGATCCAAGTCATTCACGATTGGCCAGCCCCAACCACTCTAACAGAGCTCCGCAACTTTCTGGGTCTTGCCAATTTCTACCGCAGGCTCGTGTTGGGATTCTCTCATATCACTTGGCCCTTGAGGAAAGTCACCAAGGGAGGAGTGAAAGAAAAATTATTTTGGTCTTAATCTTAACAGAAGCCATTCGTCGAGTTGAAACATCACCTCTGCTCTGCCCCAGTGCTCACATTAACAGATTTGCAACATCCATTTGAGATCGAGACAGATGCCTTAGACTCTGCTATTGGGATAGTTCTTACTCAACAGGGGCATCCAGTGGCATATCACAATGAGACACTGTCCAACACAGTCCATAAGTATCCAACTTATGAAAAAGAGATGCATTCCATTGTGCAGGCTTACTGACAATGGAAGCATTACATTTTTGGGAAGGAAACAATCATCCACACAAACCACCGACCCCTATAGTTCATACAGACACAGGGGAAGTTGCAGAATGATCGCCATCAGAAGTGGTCCACATATCTTAAGCAATTTCATTTGAACATAAAGTACAATATGGGAAGCACCAATAATGTTGTAGACTGCCTCAACTAACCTCCGATCGTGGTGCTAACCACCGTGCTCAACTCTTGTGGGAACAAGACTTCTGATTTGCCCCTTCTCTACAAGAGCGATCCAGAATTCGGCCACACAGATAAGACGCCCATGGAGGGTAAGAAAGTTCCAAAATTTTACCTCCATGATGCACTGCTATGTCACCTGGGACACCTTTGTGTTCCTTCAAGCGAGCATGCTAAGATGATTTGGGAAGTGCACTACAATCGGGTCGCTGGGCATTTCGGGGCCGAGAAAAGAGTGGCAGTACTGCAGAAGTATTTCTATTGGCCGAACCTTCGACTAGATGTCGGGAAGTACATAAGATCCTACACTGCCTGCACCATTGCCAAACCGACCACCAAGAAGCAAGGCCTATATACTATGCTGCCTACCCCTAGTCGACCTTGGGAATCCATGTCCATGGATTACATGTCGATCCTTCCTTCTACTAAGCATAGTAACGATTGTGTTTTCGTGGTCATCGACAGATTCTCGAAGATGGCCATTATGGTGGCCTGCAAGAAGAATATCACAACAGAAACCACTGCTAAACTCTTCTTTGAACGAGTGTGGGTACACTTTTGGATCCCACAGTCTATCATCTCAGACCGGGACAATAGGTTCCTCAATAAATTTTGGTCCAGCCTCTGGTCAATTCTGGACACCAAGCTCACCAAGTCCACAACTTTCCATCCCCAAACTGATGGCCAGATAGAGGTCGTCAATAGGATGACCATACACATTTTGCGCATGTACAACTCAAAGAATCCACACAAATGGGATGAGAGCCTCCCCTATGTACATTATAGCTATAACGGGGCTCTCCACAACTCAACCGACCACAACCCCTTTCAGGTGGGCTTGGGATTCCAGCCGCTATGTCCCATTGACATAGCCATGCCATTTGCGGATACTCAGGCCAATTCGTCTCATGTCCAGTCTGAATCTGACAAGGCGAACATCTTCATTGAGAACATTCAACATAGTCGCCAACAAGTTCATGACATATTGGACAGAGCCAATGCCAAGTATAAGTAGGGACATGATCAGCATCAGGTGCCACACAACTCCCAGATGGGTGAAAAAGTGTGGCTACATTTGTAGAAGGAGCGCCTCGCTGGACCCCACCGTAAGATTCACCCACTCTGATATGGGCCATACACCATCACCAAGGCTATAGGGGACAATGCCTTCGAGCTCAGTATTCCACCATTCCTTGGTCTGCACCTAGTGTTCAATGTGGACTGACTTCAACCCTACTTCCCACCTTTACTAGACACCTTTGACATTGCAGAACAACTCACACCAACATAGTTAAACCCATACTACATGGAACATGCCACCACGTATCGTATCATGGACATGCAAATCAAGAACACTCGCCAGCAAAAGATCCAACTATATCGGGTTGTTAAAGCTCGCCAACTCCTGCACCAAGGCAAGTGGCTCACCAAGGACCAAGTTCAGTAGAAGTTTCCTCATCTCATGGAGGAACTCAATGCAATGGGGACCATTACTTCCTAAGGGGGGAGGAATGATCCAAGTGGATATTTGTGTCCACCCACCTATTCCACTTGGGGCCCCACTATTGTTTCTTTCAATATTTCAGTTTCCTTAATTGTAGCACAGTTTACTATTTTTAGCATTTTTTTCGGGTCTTGAACTTCCAGAGCCGTTTTGAGGCCCTAAACAATTTTTTTTTGGGAAAACCATGAGCAACATGGGTCTATGAACAATGTTTCTCACATCAAAATTTTTATTTCTTCGATAGATATTTCTAACAAGGTAGTGTGCACGTGAAACAAAGATCGTATGCCAAAGCTACTTCCCCAGGAAGTTGATGTACCAATTTACCCAAACGGGGCCCATAGTTTTGGCGCTTCATCTCCCAGGGTTAGGTTTTTGGATTTTTATGGTTTTCCATTATTTCTCAATAATAAATAGGCCCTCAAGCCTCATTTTAAGACAGTTAAGAGGCCTATAGCCGCCACATCTCTTCTCAGAGATAAGTTACCAGCGCCATAGCTAGTTTATTTCCATCCTGTCTGTAAGCATATTTCAGTTATGTGATATTAATGAAATGAAGTCTTTTTTCTACTGCATCTCTGCGTTTATGTGTATTTCTGTATTTTATTGCATTCCTGCATAAGTCCAGATCAGATGGTGTGCCAAAACCTGAGTGATTTCGAATATTTGTCTAAGAAATTTTATGTAAATGATGTTTTCATGGCAACTTGAAATAAATATTTTAACTTTCATATGATCTTACATGAAGTTATGATTCATTTCTATGTTTATTGGATTATAGTTTTTAATTATGAAGAATTCATTTGTTTCGAATATTGACAGTGCAACAATAACTTTGAGAAATAAGTTATGTTTCATTCAATCAACTTAGTATTGATATTTTGGTTAGAAGTAGTAAAATAATAGGAATTAATGTTGAATTTTTAAATTATATGGTTATATTATCATGGTATTATTATTGTTATGATTTGATAGACCATATTGCAATTTTAATGCTCCATCAAAAAGGGACTATTTCATTTGATTTTTAAGTTTTGATTGCAAGGGACAAGTTGTATTGGGAAGATTTCAAAAGAGATATACTTTTAGCCTTTAAAATAAAAAATACTCTTGGTGTGATGACTCTTTCATTTAGGTGTTCATTTTTAAATTTTTTTCAATTATAATATTTGGTTTATAATGACATGATTGAAATATATTGAAAACTTGAGATTTTTGTAGTCACGATATTTGGTTTTAATTCCATGGTTGAAAATGTCAAAATATAAGGTTTTTTTTGGAGTCATGAGATTTCATCTTTAATGCCATGGTTGAAAATAGTTAGAATTTTAGGGTTTTTTGGAGTCGTGATATTTGATCTTTAATGCCATGGCTAAAAATTGTTAGAATTTTAAGGTTTTTTAGAGTCGTGATATTTTATCTTTAACGCCATGGCTAAAAATTGTTGGAAATTTAAGGCTTTTCAGAGTCATTATATCTTATCTTTAACATCATTGCTAAATAATGTTGTAAAATTAACTTGAAAACAAAAGTGTCGATGCAACATCAACACTTGCATCAACACTTGCATCAACACTTTTTATTTTTAGGGTGTTTTTTCATGTTTTTTGTGCAAAAAAATTTGGTTTTTATTCCCATTGCTTAAAAAATATTAAAATTTTACTCTTAAAAAAAAACCGTTAATGCAACATCTACACTTTTCATTTTCGAGGTGATTTTGCACAAAACTAGGGGTTTTTTGGGATATAGTTCTCGTTTTGAGGTTACAACTATCGTTAAGTTGGTAATTTTTTTTTGGCCAACCTTCCTATAAGGTACCCTTCTGTGTGGTGCTCCTCTACATAGATTCCAAAATTTGTACCCCAAAATGTTATTCCAACATACATACAACAACACAATAATATGGATGTCATCATCTAGTATCTTAAAATAAACACAATAGTTAGAATGACATCTGCCGTAACCTTGCCCTGTCATAAATCTATAAAATTTCAAAGGTCACTACCTTGGAGTTTGTCTTAAGCCATATAGTTTCTTCTTCAATCTACATACTAATTTCTCATTCCCATTGGCTTCATACCCCTCTGGATGCTACATATAAATATCTTCCTCTAAATCTCCATAGAGAATATTTTCTTTCACATCTGAAATTCAAGATGCAAATCTTGTATTACTATTAAACTTATAAATAGTTCTAATTGAATTCATTTTAATAACAAGAGAAAATATTTTAGTAAAATCAATACCTTCCTTTTGATAAAATCCTTTCATCACCACCCTTTCCTTGTATCTTTCAATTTTCCTTTCTCCCATGCTTAATATTGTACAACCATTTGTTTTGGAGGGCTCTCCTTCTTTTGGGAAGCTTTACCAAATCCCAAGTTTTGTTTTCCAACAAGGACCCCATTTCTTCCTCCATTGTTTTATTCGATTCTTTGTTTTTCTCAAGTCTACAAGCCTCTTGAAAACAATTAAGTTCACCTTCATGAGTTAATAAAATATAAAATAAGAGATTATACCCTTGTGAAAGCTTGTGAGGCCTAGTAGAGTTGTAGACAAATTTTGATGGTGTATTTTGAAATTTGACTTCTTGTAATGGTTTAGGTACAATTATTCTTCTTAATGTTCATCGTTTTCCATTTGTTGTTTAACTTGTTCTTGAATATGCTACCCATTTTCTTGAAATGGTGGGATATCTATTTTTCATTCAAAAAACCTATAAACAAATCTATTTACCTCCATATTATCTATAGACTTCGTAAACATATATAACTCATTGAATATGACATCCTTGCTTATAATAATTTTATGCTTAACTAGGCCTCATAATTAATAAGGAAGCTCACCTTCCACATATCCTAAAAAAGTATGTTGGATTTATCATCTAGCTTAGTTTTATACTCTTTGGAAATATACAAAAATGCTTCAAATACAAAGTTTTTTAGGTGAGAATAATTTGTATTTTCACCAGTCCAAACTTCTTCGAAAATACCACAATCCAAAAGTTGCAGTACGAGATCAATTTATGAGGTACGAAGTTGTTGTTATCTCTTTTTTCAAAAAAATGTTTTTCCAATCTAGAATTTGAGGACATACTCCTCACTTTTTCCATGATAATGCGATTTATTCTCTCTGCAACATTATTCTATTAAGGAATAAGAGGAACAATATTTTCATGCTTTATGCCAAGTTTTTTAGAATACTCTTTGAATGACTTGGAACAATATTCTCCACTATTATCTCTCTTCAATAAGTTTGAGAAATTTATTATTTTATCTTAAATATTTCAAATAAGTAATCTTTTCTTTTAATAGGTAGACCCAAAAAATGTATAAGAATGTATCAATTTTAACAAATTAATTTTGTTGGTTCATGACCACTTATATTAATAATAATAATAATAATTAATTGTTTCGTAAAATAAAATAAAAGAGAAAACCATAATAATATTTCAATAAAAAAATATATATAATAAATCAATAAACAAATATATACCATAAATGTGATATGCCTTCAGTAGAAGCATTAATAAATAAAAGAACTAATTATTCCTTGAAAATAAAGTAAAAGCGATAAAATTGTAATAATAAATCCATAAAGAAATATATACAATAAATTTTAGTAAATGAATCAAAAAAAATTTTTTTTTTTTTTAAAGTTATTTGAATATAATAATAATTAATTGTTTAGCAAAATAAAATAAAAGAGAAAACCATAATAATATTTCAATAAAAAGTATATATATATAATAAATCAATAAACAATTATATACCATAAATGTGATATGCCTTCAGTAGAAGCATTAATAAATAAAAAAACTAATTATTCCTTGAAAATATAGTAAAAGCGACAAAATTGTAATAGTAAATCCATAAAGAAATATATACAATAAATTTTAGTAAATGAATCAAAATTTAATTAAAAAAAAATTAAAGAAAATAAGTTATTTGAAAAAATTAATATTGTGAAAGTGGGGTATTTTGTCTTTAAAACAAAAAATGTTTTAATTATAAATCTTCCGGGAAATCACATAAGAAATCTAGGAACCAACGCGTTAACTACCAACTGTAGTTCATCATCGGGATAATGAAGATTCGCTGATCTGACATACATTTATACCATGAAGAGAGAAGCAACAGTAGATTAAAAATATATAAAAATATAAAATAAACCAAAAATAAAATTATCCCAACCTTAAAATTACAAAAGTTAAAAACAGTCAACAATAAAAATAAAAATATAAATATAAAATGAACCAAAAACATAACTACCCGATGGGGTAGTTATACATTGCCCAAGGATATATCATAGTGAAGATTTTGTACCAATTATGTTCATAACAGAGGGAGGAGGAATCTGAAGATAAATTAAGGTTTTAGATACCAGAAAAGAAAAAGGTCCATCATGTAATAGCTAAAAAGGAGAAAAATGGATGATAGGATATTTGAACCCATTTAAGAAAAATGGATTTAGATTATTTGTGCCCATTTCGGAAAATTTGATGATGACCTACTCGACAAAATTGGTATTAAGCTATGTAAACTTCAATTTTAAATAAATTGATGATAGACTATTTGAGCGGGTCTCGTTTAGGTAATAATCCCTCACAAAGCTCGATAATTATTACCTAATACCATGAACTTTAAACAAACTAACAATTACGGATTTTTTTTCAAGAATAGAACGTATGGCCTCTGCCTTCAAGAATAGAATGTTAGAATTTTAATAACTCAATAAAATTCTTTAATGCAGAATTCTTTAATTGCAGAGTTAGAATGTTAACTCTTTTATGCACAGTAAAAACAAAAATTCATGCATAAACAAATTTTATGCTATGTAAGCTCCAATAAAACTTAATAAACGATTCTTTAAAATGCGGAATAAAATCTTAAAAGAATCAAAAAGTAAAAATTAAATTGCCCAGTAAATCTTAAATACCTCCAGCCATTGGTGTTGTAAATCTGTTTTTGCTGAAACTGGAATTTTTTTTGCTGAAACTGCAAACTGTTTTGCTGAAACTGAAATCTGTTATGCTGAAACAGCAAACTGCTTTGCTGAAACAGCAAACTGTTTTTCTGAAACTGAAATCTGTTACGCTGAAACTGAAATCTGTGTTTAGCTGAAACAGCAAACTGTTTTGCTGAAACAGCAAACTGTTTTGCTGAAACTCAAATCTGTTTAGCTGAAACTGAAATCTGTGTTTAGCTGAAACAGCAAATTGTTTTGCTAAAACTCTTTAAATTAATATGCACGTACAGAAAACAGCAATAAAACTAAATCTCCGGTCCACAGAAGTGAAACGTTTTCAGGAACAGAACACGTATATGAACATTTACGAAAATAACCATAAGCCTGAAGCTTTTCTTCAATTCGTTGTAATTAGAAATGCGTTTTTCTGTTAACTGAATTTACAGTGGTAGAAAAACTCTAACAGCAGATAAATCCTTTGTTTCCAGTGGAAGGGTAGAAAGACTCTCAGCTTGAGAGTACACACAGTGAAGAAATTCTGAAGGCACTTCCAAGCTCTGCTCTCTCTTACTTGATGGTGTAAAACTAAAAGGGATTGAGTTAGTGAGCTTGGGGACCAAACAGAAATCATTATAGCCTAGCTTCCATCAAGCTTCTGTTGGCTATGTGTCAACTGTTCCACGAATCATGGTAGAGAACTCCAGTGGGAGTAATGGACCACTTCAGTAGCTCCAACAATAAATTAATTATCTGCGGTTGATTTCAGTAATTTATGGAAATTACTGCAGTTAGTTTCCATAAATTAAGGAAACAACTACAAATTAGTTTTCAGAAATAAATACGTTGGGAGGCATCTTTCCAGAAATTAAGCAGCCGTTTCCAGAAATTGAGGGAGCTTAACATTCTCCCACTTGGTCCATACTTCCAAAATTAATATCTCATCTTAAAAACCATTGATAAACTGTATTAAGTAATAGATACATGAATCATGGCGATAAGTCCTCTAATGACGAGTATTATCTTCCATGTATTACTATGTATTTATTCTTATCAAAATTTATGTGGTAACATTTTCTTAATGAATAAACCCTATGTTTATTCTTGGTCCTACACTGATGAATTCTCTCAAATCAAATTAAGGTGCACATAAATATGAGAAAAACATCATAGAATTTAAGAATTTCATTAAAATAACATTGTTCATACAATGAGAAACTACATAATGGAACCAAGTCCCATATTCATTACATGATCCTTGAATTTAAACGGTGGCATGCCCTTAGTCAAAGGATCAGCGAACATCAACTCAGTGCTAATGTGTTCAATGACCACTTTCTTTTCCTTAACACGTTCCCTTATAGCTAAATACTTAATGTCGATATGTTTATTTCGACTCCCACTTTTGTTGTTCTTAGCCATAAAAACAGCAGCTGAATTGTCGCAGTATATTCTCAATGGCTTAGAGATAGAATCCATAATTCTAAGCCCATAAATGAAATTCTTAAGCCATACACCATGTAAAGTAGCCTCAAAACAGGAGATGAACTCGGCTTCCATAGTAGAAGTGGCAATCAAAGTCTGCTTGGCACTCCTCCATGATACAGCTCCACCGGCCATCATAAAAATGTATCCTGATGTTGATTTGCGTGAATCAACACATCCAGCAAAGTCAGAATTTGAGTAGCCAATCACTTCCAAATTGTCCGTCCGTCTGTACATAAGCATGTAGTCTTTGGTTCCTTGAAGGTACCTCATTACTTTCTTTGCAGCTCTCCAGTGGTCTAAACCTGGATTACTCTGATATCGTCCCAACATTCCCATAACAAATGCAGTGTCAGGTCTTGTGCAGATTTGAGCATACATTAAGCTTCCGACAGCAGAAGCATATGGAATGTTCTTCATTTGTTCCCTTTCAAAGTCGTTCTTCGGGCATTGGTTCAAACTGAACCTATCACCCTTCACAATGGGAGCAACACTTGGTGAACAATCCTTCATCCGAAATCTCTCTAAAATTTTATTAATATATGTTTCCTGAGACAGAGCCAAGATGCCTCGAAATATGTCTCTATGGATCTTAATGCCAATGACATAAGATGCCTCACCCATATCTTTCATATCAAATTTTTTAGAGAGGAATTGTTTCACCTCATGCAGCAAACCCTTATCATTGGTTGCTAGCAAAATGTCATCCACATATAAAACAAGAAAACAGATTTTACTCCCACTGATTTTAAGGTATATACATTCATCCATAATGTTTTCTCCAAAACCGAAAGAAGAAATTACATCATGAAATTTCAAATACCATTGGCGGGATGCTTGTTTTAATCCGTATAATGACTTCTTGAGCTTGCAAACCAAATGCTCACCATCACTAGAGGAGAATCCTTCAGGTTGTTTCATGTAAACCTCCTCCTCTAGATCTCCATTGAGAAATGCCGTTTTCACATCCATTTGATGCAACTCCAAGTCAAAATGGCCTACTAATGCCATAATAATGCGCAAGGAATCTTTCTTAGATACAGGAGAGAAAGTCTCCTTGTAATCAATTCCTTCTTTCTGAGTGAATCCCTTTGCAACGAGTCTAGCCTTGTATCTCTCAATGTTGCCCAATGAGTCTTTCTTTTTCTTAAAGACCCATTTACATCCAATGGCTTTTGCACCATTAGGCAACTCAACAAGATCCCAGACTTCATTACTCTTCATAGAATTCATCTCTTCCTTCATGGCATCGTACCATAATTCTGATTCTTTGCAACTCATGGCTTGTGAAAAAGACTCAGGATCATTTTCGGCTCCAATGTCGTAGGCAGATTCTTGCAGATACACAACATAATCATCAGGAATTGCTGATCTCTTTGGTCTAGTAGATCTTCTTAATGTTGTCCCACCATATTCCTGAGAAGTATGTGGTTCAACTCGTTGTTCAAAAATTCTTGGCAATTCTTGAACTATCTGATCTACTCGAATGTCGTCAGCAGCTTGTGGAACTTCAAAAATTGGTTGTTCAACACCAGTTTGTACTTGAGGGGTGCTGTGAACAATAACCAATATTTCACTTGAGGTGGAAGGTTGAGATTCTAAATGATCCTTCTCAGAAACTATGTTCCTGGTTTGATCGCTCCCACTGATCAAGTCATTTTCAAGAAACTTTGCATTTCTTGACTCCACAATCCTAGTGCTGTGAGATGGACAATAAAATCTGTAACCTTTAGACCTTTCAGCATATCCAATGAAATACCCACTAATGGTCCTTGGGTCCAGTTTCTTCTCTTATGGATTATATATTCTCACTTCGGACGGGCATCCCCAAACGCGCATATGTCGCAAACTCGGTTTCCAACCTTTCCATAATTCAAATGGCGTTTTAGGAACAGCCTTGGTTGGAACTCGGTTTAATATATACACTGTCGTCTTAAGTGCTTCAGTCCACAAGGATTTAGGAATATTGGAGCTGCTAAGCATACTCTGCACCATGTCCAATAATGTTCGGTTTCTTCTTTCTGCTACACCATTCTGGTCGGGTGAACCAGGCATGGTGTATTGGGCAACAATCCCATGCTCTTGAAGAAATTTAGCGAATGGCCCAGGTGCTTGTCCATCTTTTGTGTATCTACCATAATATTCTCCACCTCTATCTGATCTCACGATCTTAATTTGCTTGCCGCATTGATTCTCTACTTCAGCCTTAAAGATCTTAAAGGCATCTAAAAATTCTTGGCAATTCTTGAACTATCTGATCTACTCGAATGTCGTCAGCAGCTTGTGGAACTTCAACAATTGGTTGTTCAACACCAGTTTGTACTTGAGGGGTGCTGTGAACAATAACCAATCTTTCACTTGAGGTGGAAGGTTGAGATTCTGAATGATCCTTCTCGAAAACTATGTTCCTGGTTTGATCGCTCCCACTGATCAAGTCATTTTCAAGAAACTTTGCATTTCTTGACTCCACAATCCTAGTGCTGTGAGATGGACAATAAAATCTGTAACCTTTAGACCTTTCAGCATATCCAATTAAATACCCACTAATGGTCCTTGGGTCCAGTTTCTTCTCTTGTGGATTATATATTCTCACTTCGGACGGGCATCCCCAAACGCGCATATGTCGCAAACTCGGTTTCCAACCTTTCCATAATTCAAATGGCGTTTTAGGAACAGCCTTGGTTGGAACTCGGTTTAATATATACACTGCCGTCTTAAGTGCTTCAGTCCACAAGGATTTAGGAAGATTGGAGTTGCTAAGCATACTCCGCACCATGTCCAATAATGTTCGATTTCTTCTTTCTGCTACACCATTCTGGTCGGGTGAACCAGGCATGGTGTATTGGGAAACAATCCCATGCTCTTGAAGAAATTTTGTGAATGGCCCAGGTGCTTGTCCATCTTCTGTGTATCTACTATAATATTCTCCACCTCTATCTGATCTCACGATCTTAATTTGCTTGCTGCATTGTTTCTCTACTTCAGCCTTAAAAATCTTAAAGGCATCTAATGCTTCGCTCTTTTTATGAAGCATGTAGAGATACATATATCGTGAGTAATCATCTATAAAAGAGATGAAGTATTTCTGACCATGTGAGTCCATGTCTGGACTACATATATCAGTATGTATGATCTCTAATATGTCTGAACTCCTATTCGCACCTTTCTTTGACTTGTTGGTCTGCTTTCCCTTTATGCAGTCCACACAAGTCTCAAAATCAGTAAAATCTAGAGTATTAAGTACCCCTTCATTTACCAATCTTTTAATTCTATCTATGGAGATATGACCTAGTCTCCGGTGCCATAATTTAGAGGAATTTTCATCAATAACACATCTTTTAATACCAGTGTGAACATGCATTGAATCATAAGTGACATTGTTTTGTAAATTAATGCAATAAATACCATTAGACAAAATACCATTCCCAACATAATCAGATTTATAAAATAAACTTAATGATGTTTCTGAAAATTTAAAGGAATATCCAAAAGGTACAAGCCTTGAAACTGAAATCAAGTTTCTAGAGAAACTTGGTACATAAAAGGTCTTTTCTAATTCTAAAACAAAACCACTACTTAAAGTTAAATAGCATGTTCCTATAGCCTCCACATGCGAGCCCATCTTGTTTCATGATAAGATGCTTTGCTCACTTCCCACTGGCTTCCTTCGGTTTTGCAAACCCTGCAAGGAATTCGAAATGTGAATTGTTGATCCAGAATCAATCCACCATGTGTTAATATTGACATTAACCATATTAGATTCATAACAAACAAACGAGATTGGATTACCTTTGTCTGCAAGCCATTTTTGAAATTTGGCGCATTCCTTCTTCATGTGTCCCTTCTTTTTACAGAAGAAACACTTGGAATCCTTCTTGATATCGGCTTGGGGAGGTATTTTACCTTTCCCTTTCCGATTGGCTTGAGATTTGCCCTTTCCTCGCGTTGCCAGCATTGCATTTTCTCCCATTTCCATCACCAGTCTCTCTTCCTCTTGAACACACATGGTCATAAGTTCATTAATTGACCATTTATCCTTATGTGTGTTGTATGAGATTTTGAAGGGTCTGTATTGGTGTGGAAGGGTGTTCAGGATGTAGTGCACCAGGAAAGATTCTGATATTTCAACCTCGAGTTTCTTCAATTGAGCCGCAGTGTCCCTCATTTGCATGATGTGCTCGCGCACACCTTTTACACTGGTGAGCCTTAGGGATGAGAACTTCATGATTAGGGTGCTTGCAAGTGCCTTGTATGAAGTGACGAATTGATCATCAATGGCTTTCAGCAAGTCTCGGACTTTGTCATGCTGTTCAACAGAACCACGGATACCAGCTGAAATTTTAGTCTTAATGAACATCACGCTTAAACGATTAGATCGTTCCCATCGTTCATAAAGCGCGATGTCTGCTGCAGTGCTGGTATTAGTGAGTGCTGGTGGTTCATCTTTCCTAATAGCATAGTCTATGTCCATCCACCCTAAATGAAGGAGAACTCTCTCCTTCCAGACTTTATAGTTATATCCCTTAAGTTCAGGGATATCAGTACGAATTTCAGAGAAATGTGCAGGTTGTACAACTGCATAAAATTAAAAAATACATGCTTATGTTAAAATTGAGGCATAAAATTTTCATGCTTTACCAATGTAAATCATGCTTAAAATTGAATCTAATGACATAAAAATTGTCTGTGGACTAAAATTTTAATTCAAGCAGATTCAATTATTCTTTATGATAGAATTTATCAAATTCTATCTTAGTTTTGAACTTTATGATAAATCTATTAATTCATAACTCCTGTGGGTAAATTATGAATATTTTATCCTAATCAATTATATAAATATAATAAAAATTCCTGTGGGATAAAATTTATTATATTTAATATAATTAATTACAATTAATGTCTAAACTTTATGTGATCCTAATCAGTCATAATATATAATTTTATTTAATCAGAGATGCTGTGGCTATTCTCTAATTAATTAAAATTATATGGATCACTAGACATTATTTTCATAAAATCAACTGATAATTTGCATGAATAAAACTATAATATTCATGCATAACATTTAACCATAGGTCTCGTATAATAACATGTTTTAATTAAAGTTTAAACAATTAAATTCATGCAAACTAAATACGGGCATATTTTCCAAATTGCATATAATAAAACTAAGTACATATTATATGCATAAAAATTGAACAGATATATTTTCAAAATAAATGTTTTAATTCAGAAAATTTTAAAATAAAACATTTAGCCAAAATCTGTCTATAATTACCAAGGCAGAGATAAAACTTTGCTCCGATACCAAATGTTAGAATTTTAATAACTCAGTAAAATTCTTTAATGCAGAATTCTTTAATTGCAGAGTTAGAATGTTAACTCTTTTATGCACAGTAAAAACAAAAATTCATGCATAAACAAATTTTATGCTATGTAAGCTCCAATAAAACTTAATAAACGATTCTTTAAAATGTGGAATAAAATCTTAAAAGAATCAAAAAGTAAAAATTAAATTGCCCAGTAAATCTTAAATACCTCCAGCCATTGGTGTTGTAAATCTGTTTTTGCTGAAACTGGAATTTGTTTTGCTGAAACTGCAAACTGTTTTGCTGAAACTGAAATCTGTTATGCTGAAACAGCAAACTGCTTTGCTGAAACAGCAAACTGTTTTGCTGAAACTGAAATCTGTTATGCTGAAACTGAAATCTGTGTTTAGCTGAAACAGCAAACTATTTTGCTGAAACAGCAAAATGTTTTGCTGAAACAGCAAACTGTTTTGCTGAAACTCAAATTTGTTTAGCTGAAACTGAAATCTGTGTTTAGCTGAAACATCAAACTTTTTTTCTGAAACTCTTTAAATTAATATGCACGTACAGAAAACAGCAATAAAACTAAATCTCTGGTCCACAGAAGTCAAACGTTTTCAGGAACAGAACACGTATATGAACATTTACGAAAATAACCATAAGCCTGAAGCTTTTCTTCAATTCGCTCTAATTAGAAATGCGTTTTTCTGTTAACTGAATTTACAGTGGTAGAAAAACTCTAACAGCAGATAAATCCTCTGTTTCCAGCGGAAGGGTAGAAAGACTCTCAGCTTGAGAGTACACACAGTGAAGAAATTCTGAAGGCACTTCCAAGCTCTGCTCTCTCTTACTTGATGGTGTAAAACTGAAAGGGATTGAGTTAGTGAGCTTGGGGACCAAACAGAAATCATTATAGCCTAGCTTCCATCAAGCTTTTGTTGGCTATGTGTCAATTGTTCCACGAATCATGGTAGAGAACTCCAGTGGGAGTAATGGACCACTTCAGTAGCTCCCAACAATAAATTAATTATCTGCAGTTGATTTCAGTAATTTATGGAAATTACTGCAGTTAGTTTCCATAGATTAAGGAAACAACTACAAATTAGTTTTCAGAAATAAATACGTTGGGAGGCATCTTTCCAGAAATTAAGCAGCCGTTTCCAGAAATTGAGGGAGCTTAACATAGAACCTATGACCTCTGCAATGAACCTTTTAAATGAAGAAAACCTTCTTCTATTAACCTTAAAAAATAGAAACATTTTCCATGCTACAAAACCCTTAAATAAACTCACCTTTGGATTTGAACCGTTCCTAACTAGTTGTGTCACAATTCTACAATTTAATTTCCTTCTTATCGTTTTCCATGGTCTTTGCCTGAAATTTCACACTAATGGTTTCTTTTGAATTTCAAGAGAACTCTTTTTTGGTGTATCGTGATAGTAAATTCGATTTTTCCGACGATGGAGTCACCTAAAAATACAATTTGAAAATTTTGAAATGATAATCTTCACTTTACTCATGGTTTTCATAGGCCATTCTACGTTTGAATCAAGGACATGCATACAAGAATGCAGTTCTGTTTGATGGACTTACCATGAGAAATTTAAATTGCAGATATAGGAAACAAGACAGAGTCATGAATATTTCAGAACAAAGAAGAAAAAATAAAAGTATATTCCAAAAGAAGAAATATGGAAGAAGGCCTAGTCATATAAACAAAATATCCCAAAAAAAATGGAATTGCATAATTTTTAAGCTTTCTTCACGGGCATATGGAAAAGGAGAAATCTTTGGAGATCCTGGTCTCCATTTGTCCATCATGGCAGGGATGTGCATCTAATTCTAGTGGAAACTCTGGGGGCCTCGCTGCCATTTGGGACCCTTACTATTTTACTTTCTGGGCCTATAGATTAAAGTTCAGAATAATTTTATCAGGTCATAGCCATGGCTGGAAGAGTAGAATACACATTCAAAAGCTATATACCCCATACTCTAATCGTAAGGCTTATTGGGACATGCTTGATGTTTCCAGCTTACTGGACTTACACTATTAGATACTGGCATGGGACCTTAATTTTACACTGAAAGCTAGAGAGTGTTGGGAAACAAAGAAAATTCAGACCCCTTATCTGGTTTTTTCTCAGGTCTCCTGGACAAAAAGGTTCTCCATGACATTGTCCCTATACCTTTGGGCCATGCATGGCGTAATGGGAGGTTGGGGACAGAGAGCATTACCAAAAGAATTGACAGATTCTTGGTGGATTCTTTTTTGTTCCATAGGTTGAAACATATAAAATCCTGTTCCTTTTACTCAGAAATACCAGACTACGGGCCATTGTCCAGGTTCTCGTATACCAGTCAAGGTCTCAACCGATTTTTTCTGTTGCAAATGATCACACAGTGGTTCTATTCTTGAAGATTAGAAAGGAACTCTTATCAATTGATCAAGATTCTTATCTATTCTTATCTATTCTCTCCTTTCTTCAAGATTCTTGATAAGAGTTCCTTTCTAATCTCCACAAGAGCCCTGGTCCCGATGGCTAGCCAAGCATTTTTCTCCATTTTTTTGACCTGATGAAGCCAAATTTGGTGAGGATGGTGGAAGCAATAAGAATTTACGAACGTATTGTAGGGGAAATCAACTCGACCTCCCTAACCCTAATTCCTAAGATTTCGAATCCTAAATCTCTTTCAGATTACAGGCCAATCTGTTTATGTAATTCTTTCTACATTTCGTCAGTCAGAAAGAAAAATTCCCCACATTTCGTCGGAACAATTTGGTTTTTTTTTGTCCAACATGAGAATACAGGACGCAGTGGCTATTGCTATCCACTCGATAAAATAAAAGAAGTAGAAATAATGTATTATGAAAATTGATGTGAATCAGGCTTATGATTGTCTTGATTTCCTCACAATAATTCTCTATAAAATCAGTTTCAAGCACATGCATGTTCGATGGGTAATGGCATGTGTTTTGTTTTTTGTTCTTATAATGGGGAGCCCACAAATTTCTTCAAAATGGCGAGAGGGAGACAAGGATGCACATTTTCTCTTTTGTTATTTATATTAATCATGAATGCTCTCAGCAAAAGACTATAGGCAATGAAGGAAACATGTGCTATTCATGGATGTAGGATTTCCAGAAATAGTCAGTTATCACATATACTATTTGTAGACAATATTATTTGTGCAAGTGAGGAAAAAATCACTGAACGGGAATCCTTTCACAATACTTTTTATAACTTTCACAGGGCTTCTGGTCTTTGTATAAACAATGAAAAAACTGAGCTTATTTCAAATGGGGAGACTCACCAGAGATAAAAGGCATAGCGTCCTTGTTTTGGGTGAGGATTCAATCTTTATCTCAGGGATTTAAATATTTGGGATGTATCTTGAAACCGAACAATCATAAAATATTTGATTGGGATTGGCTCATTGCAAAATTTGATAGAACTTTTCTCAGATGGGATCATAGATGGCTATCACTAGTAGGTAGGTTAATTATGCTCCGAGCCATTTTTTAAGGAATTTTTGTGTTCTGGATGCACATTTTCCAAATTCCACATGCTATCATAAAAACGATTGAGTCCATTATAGCAAATTGTATGTGGCTTGGATCTGGTCCCATAAACCTGAACTAAAACTCATTCCTCTTATTGGACTAAACCTCATTTCTAGACCTCAAAACACAGGTGGTTGGGGAATCCGAAACATCAAAAACTTCAATCAGGCGCTCATGACGTCCTGCCTATGGTGAATGCTTAGGGATAGAAATCTCTGGCATTCCATCATGATGGAAAAGTACATTTCCCAGGGTGATCTTGAGGTGTGGATATTAGCAGGAACTCCATTGAAATCATGTATTTCAGTCATCTGGAGAAGCCTAAGGACAATGGTTCCATGGTTATGTAGAAATCTATGCTAGGCCGTTGGGGATGGAAAAAAAATTCAACTGGCTTTGGATGCCCTCCAAGGAATGTCAGGAAGTCATGTTCAATCTGTCCCATTAATCAATTTCCTCGTCCAGAGGGGCTTATTAATCTAGCCAATATTGGGAGGGGACAATTGTTGCCTTAATACTCCTTATGTGGCCACATGAAAGCGATCTTGGGATTCTTGTGTATATGGAGGCTGAATGGGAAGCCTATAGAGGAAATATTTGTTAGTCTGGAATTTACTTGTCCACGCGACCATATAGACTTGTATGGGGTGCAAAAATATTCGAAGGCTACATTGTAGCTGTGGAAGTATATGAACACATCATTTCTTGTTCACTACCCCTCCCCTTTTCTAATATAATTTATCCCATGTAGACCTGGGGAATCCCACTTAAGATCATGTGTTTCACATAGTTAATTCTCCACAATCGTATTCTCACTTGGGACTCTCTTTTGAAGAAAGGTTTTATAGGTCATGGGAGATGTTGGCTTTTTAATTTAGTGGTAGAGGATTGCTTACACCTATTCATCCCCTTCCCTTTTGCCCAAGACATTTGGAAATGGGTGATTTCACTCCTGGAATTACAGATTAATGCAAACCTTACTTATGTGGCTTCCTAAATTAGTTCTTGGGATCGACAAAATCAGAGTTATAGAGCAGTTCCTTTCTATGTCTTTTGGGGTATTTGGCATGTTTGTAATGCATATATATTTGAAGGTCCTCCCCTGAGGACAAGGAAACTGTGTTCTATTTCTTATTTCTCCATGCAATCACACCAAATCCAATGTTGAATGCATAGCCTATTAGGGATCTTCGGTCATCTACATTTCCAGCCTAGTCGGAATCTGTAAACCCTGTCAATCTAACATCAGAATAATCAGTATAAATAATACCATAATCTACAGTTCCATGTAAATAACTTAGAACGCCTTTTGTTGTAATCCAGTGACTCTCAAGTGGCTTGGACATGAATTGACTTAGCACACTAACTGCATAAGCCAGGTTTGGTCTCGTAGTGGTTAAGTATATCAAACTCCCAACCAACTGTCGATAGAGTGTTGCATCTGCCTCTTTAGAGCCATCCTCATTTTGAAGTATAATGTTCTACTATAATGGTAATGTTGTAGCCTTACACTGATCCATCCTGAATCTTTCCAGTAGACCCCTGACATACTTACCCTGGGATAGAAAATTTTGTCCTGAATCTCTCCAAATCTCAAGACCCAAACAATATCTTTATTCGCCAAGGTATTTCATTTCGAACATTTGTGACATTTGTTGCTTTATTTCTCTGATTAGATCAACAACATCACTTGTAATAATTAGATCATCTACATACAAAGAAATCAACACTATATGCCCCTTTTCATCTTTCACAGTATATAGATTAGAGTCGTTTTTACTTCTATTGTAACTGTGTTGCGGAAAAAATGAATCTATCTTTTCATACCATGACCTGGGTGCTTGTTTTAGTCCATATAAAGTTTTCTTTAATCTGCAGACTAAATTTTCTTTCCCTTTCTGGACAAACCCCTTAGGTTTCTCTAAGTAAACCTCCTCTTTCAACTCCCCATTTAAAAAAGTGGACTTTACATCTAGTTGGTGAATCATCCAGTGTTTTCTAGTAGCTAAAAAAATCATCATTCTGATAGTATTTAGTTTAGCTACAGGGGCGAAGGTTTCCTCATAATCAATACCTTCTTTTTGTGAATACCCCTTTTCTACCAATCTAGCTTTTAATTCATCTATGCTTCTGTCTCCATTAATCTTGGGTTTATACAACCATTTATAACTTATGTTTCCCTTTGGGTAGTTCAACTAGCTCCCAAGTGTTGTTTTTTATAATAGATTCATATTCCTATTCCATAGCTTCTTTCCATTCACTACATTGATTTTCTTCTCTATAACTAGAAGGTTCAACAACATTCATCATACTAGTTAAAAAGGAATTTTCCCTATATCTAGCAGGCAATTGAGTCTACCTACCTGATCTTCTAAGCGTCGGTGTCGCTTCCAACCTGTTCTGAATTTCCTTTGAAGGACTCGACTCGATTGCTGTATCTGAACTTTCTACTTCTTCCTTTTTCTGCTTCTCATGGTTGTTACCTGCTTCTTCACTTGCTTCCACCAAAAAACGAATATCCCATTCCTCATTTCTTTTATCAGTTTCATCATAAACCTGCTCATGGAACATGACATCTCTACTAACAAAAATCTTGTGAGTAGAGGGATTAAACAATCTATAAGCTTTATATTGTGAACAATACCCTACAAAGGCGCATCTGATGGCTTTTGAATCTAATTTTCTTATGTCTTCCTTTGGAATATTGGAAAAGGCTTTAGACCCAAATACTCTCAAATGTTTTACTGCAGGCTTCAATCCATATAATGCTTCAAAAGGAGTTTTGAACTCGAGACTTTTTGTAGGACTCCAATTTTTCAAATAAACTGCAGTATTCAATGCTTCAACCCAAAAACCATTGGAAAGATCCTTACCTTTCAGCATGCTTTGAGCACACTCCACCAATGTTATGTTCTTCCTTTCCGCTACTTAGTTCTGCTTAGGAGTATGGGGTACTGTGAATTGCTGTGATATTCCATGGTCTTTACTATACTTGGTAAGTTCAGCCTTTATGTATTCTCCCCCTTGATCGGAGCGGAGAATTTTTATGTACTTCCCTGTTTGCTTTTCAATCATAGTTTTGGACTGCTTAAAGTATTCAAATGTATGACTTTTCTTACTCAGAAAATATACCCAAGAAAACTTTGTGCACTCATAAAAAAAAAGTAAAAAATACAGTGCACCTCCTAATGACTTTGTTTGCATGAGTCCACATAGGTCAATGTGCACTAATTTAAGTATATCTCTCTTTTTCTTCTCTACTCGAATAGGGAATTCTTTTCTATGCATCTTTCCTAATTCACAAGCTTCCCAATCATTATACACTTGTTTTAAAGTAGGAATACCTCTTACCATTTCCTTTTTCTGAAGTAACAGCAGATCGTTGCAATTGATGTGACCAAGTCTCTGGTGCCATAGCTCTTCTGTATTCAAACTCGATGTTGTCAAAGCTCGATCTGGTGCTGACCTCACATTTAATTTGTACAGACCTCCTGTTTGAATCCCTGAAGCAAAAGTCTTCATACCATCCAACAAATCTTTAATATAACACTTAGATTTAAATAATTCTATCTTGATATTCCGATCTATAATCATGGATACAGAAATTAGATTCTTTGTAACTCCGGGTACATACATTAATTTTGAATATGTCTGATGTTACCATTAGGCAAAATAACAGGAATGTTCTCGTACCCTTTGATCTGATAACCTCTATCATCGCCAAGGTAGATTTGTGCTTCGCTATTGGTTTCTTTAAAATATTTGAACCAGTCTCTGTTCCCTGTCATGTGTGTGGATGCTCCCGAATCTACATACCAGATGTTTGCTTCGACATTTTCATCAGTGTCAGCCATGAACAATCTGAAATCCTGAACATGATCATCATCTGCGAAAGACCTACATGTCTTTTATATCTCTGTTGTCCTTCATCAAATTTATTTTTCCAGTAATGCTTAGCTATATGACTGATTTTTCCGCAATAGAAACATTTTAATACATAGTCGTTTCTATTCAGATACAAACCTTGAGATTGATTCGGTCTTTTGTGTGGGTTTCCTCCGTTTTGCTGTGATGAATTTCCTTTTGTTCTGAAGAATTTCTTCTTTTCCATTAAGGCAAGATCTGCACTCTAGGGTTTTAGAGTCAATATTTTTTCTTCTTCTTGCATTAATATTCCTATCAGTTCTTCAAACTTTGGGGTTTTCTCCCTTGCACTTATCCCAGTGATGAACATTTGGTAATCATCGGTCATACCATTTGTGGTAATCGTGACCAAATCTGTGTATGCAACTATCTCACTGGTATCTGCCAATTTGTTCTTCAGATCTTTGATCCACGATATGAAAGCAACAATTGTTTCATTCTCCTCCATCTTTATGGAGAGGATCTTGCTCTTCAAGAACAGGAGACGATTTGTATTCCTAATCTCATACAGATCCTTCAACACTGTCCAAATTTCGCTTACAGATTTGCAGTCTCTAATATGTGGTATGATACAGTCTTTCATTGACATTTTCAATATCGTCTTTGCCCTGCTCTCTCTCTTCTCCCAGTCTTGAGTCGTTGCGGCTCCTGCTGTTGGCTTTGGCTCATCCCCATTTGCAATCATCCAGGAAATTTGTACTTCTAGCAGAGTCTACATCTTGAAATTCCAATTATAGTAATTGGAACCATCAAGCTTGTTGCTCTCGTTCAAGTATGATTCGATTATTTGATTGTTCATCTTGACGATTCTAAAAAAAACTTCAAGTAATTGACAAGAGAAAAAAAAAATAATGACGGATCTACCTCGGATCCTCACAGAGAGAAATATCACAATATAGATCTACCTGTTCTGTTATTAATCCAGCAAGTTACCTTGCGCGCTACACCACAAGCTCTCAGCTCCTTTGCCATGGCCTTTTCCGTTTCTCAGCACGAGCTCTCTAGCTCCTCTGCACCAAGCATACACCGACAACAAATATGCTTCAGATCTCTTTCATCATCGGCGGGCTGATACAGGCAGTAGATCTACTTCAGATCTCTTCATTCATCGACAAACTTTCACCGGCAGTAGATCTGTCTTAGATCTCTTCCTTCATCGACAACCTTTCACCGGCAGTAGATCTGTGTCATATCTCTTCCCTCATCGGCGACCTTTCACTGGCAGTAGATCTTAGATCTCTTCCTTTCATCAGTGGGTGAACACTGGCACAGATCTTCTCAGATCTCCTCTCTTTCTTGCATTGCCGCACTTACTAACCCAAATTCCGCACTGATTGCGCCGGAAACGAAACCCAGTAAGGTTCTAGCTTCTCAACACATTTATTCTGCTCATATCTGCGCTTATCGGTGCCACTGTTCCTCCAAAAACCTCGATGATCGGCGCAACTGTTCCTCCAAAAACCTCGATGATCGGCGCGACTGTTCCTCAAAATCTACGCTGATCGGATCAATCACCTGAGAGAGAAAAAAACTACACTCGTTCTTCAGGGGCTTCTCCTCTGCCACCTGGATACTCACAGGGATCACAGCACTCCGGCTATGATTCGACCCTGGAGCTCTGATACCATGATAAAATATGATGGATTGAATTCATAAATAAAAAAGTGGTCATCTCTATAATGGAGAGTCTGACTCTACAGAACGCTCTACATTATCAATACAACTCAACCAATATATAGCATACATAGATGTAGGGAAGTTAGAACCATACCCTAAGAAATAGAAAATAATTCCTATCCTAAGGCTTCGTGAACCAACTCTTACAAATTAAGAATTCTCCATTATCTTTTAACACTTGGGATCAACAAAATCAGACTTATAGAGCAGTTACTTTCTGTGTCTTTTGGGGTATTTGGCATGTTTTTAATGCATATATATTTGAAGTATCCTCCCCTGATGTTTTTTTTTTATTTCTCTCCATACTGTAGGATATTTCATGGAGGTGGGGCCATGGTTCGCTAAAGTTTCTTCCCAGTCTGCTACTTTTGTTGATCTGGATAACATATTTCCTATTTGTTTCTTTGATGGGGCCTCTATTAATTGGCATTGCAGGTGTGGAGTCTCTCTCCACATTGACTCTCTTTTATCCTTTCGCTTTAGATGGTTCGGTGTCTAGGAAACAACAGTAGGGCTGAGATGTTGGCTTTATGGGGAGCTCTATAGATGGCACTTTAGATCAACATTGATAATATTTTGTTTGTCGGGACTCCCTTTCCCCCATCTATTGGATACAAGACCATTTTGTTTTATAGGTTCCAACCCTTTTTAACTGGATGTAGCATATTTTAGACCTCAAATCACAATTATCGGAGGTTTCTTTTCAACATATCTACATAGAGCAGAATGTCGAAGCTGATGCCCGTGGACAGATTCATTCGCAATGAGGGCTCTTTTGCTTTTGTCTGAACATACTCTGTTTTTTTTATTGGGCCTTCATTACCTATCAGGGGTTAGTGTTATGGTTTTCTACCTTACTAATGTTTCTTCTCCTATATTTCTTATTGTTTCCCTTGTTCGTCCGTTTTTGGAGCATAGTTGTGTTTCTTAATGATGTGTTGGAGAATATTACTTTGCTTCTTTCTGTAGGAAGTGAATCATGGGGTTTTTCCCAGGTATGTCGATAGATGAATGACTGTAATATTATCCATTGTTCAAAGTTTTTCTGGACATTCGAATATGTAAAACATTTCACTCATAATGAAAATGTTTCTAGTTGAAAAAATATGGGAAGGACTGCGAAAAATTACACAATTAAAACTCGCGACAGAAGATAACTAACCCTGAATTCGAAACGTCGGCTGTAGATTTGTCGAAAAAGGAGTAAAAATCAAACATTCAACTAGAAACATATTTTTCAGTTTAAAGATATCACTGTGAAAAACTCACCAAACTTAGAAGTCAAAATGTATGCTACTAGTGTCCATTCACAAAAGGGAAAACAATTTTAATTCGTTATGAGTCCCATGATGAAATTTCAAAAACTCAGGGATATATAATGGGAGTTTTCTACGGATGCAACAGAATAGACTAGATGAAAATTTTATGCCGGAATCCGATAAAAAAAAATTCAAAAAATAAGGTAGCTAGAGTGTTTGAATTGCATTTTTGATAGTGGAAATAGATTCAGCACTATTAAAGACTCTTAGAGCACCCAAACTACTGAAGTTTAACAACTTTAAACAAGATTATGATAAATCTTTGCCGGAATTTATCCTAATCTTACCATAATTTATGGCTTATTCTGTGGGTTTTTTAGACTACGACTATATAATGGTATTTCACAGTCAAAGTTTGAACAGCTAGATGGAAAAGATAGACAATAAATGAAATACCCGGCTTCAAAGGTCGGAAACTGAACATTAACCATACATATTTAGAAATTTATATGCTTATTATTGACAGCTCCTGGGCCACCATTGCAAACTTTCTCGACTGCCTCACCTACATTCGTGGAAGGTTTCTAGCAAGAGATTCCACCAACGCAATAATCTATAAATAATTATACGTAGAATTGAAAATTTTCCATTTGAATCCACATTGATTTAGCTCTAGAAATTCATTAAACTCGCCTTCGGGGAGATATTCAATATCCATGAGTTCCATCCAAACCTTAAAACCCTAGCACCTCACGTCCATCAACCTAAAATGGACTATAAATATAACAAATTTCAAATTATAGTATAAGAAAACCAATGAAATAGACCCAATATAGATCTATATTGAACTAGAAAGCACCATAAAAAAAATTAAAATTCCCACCTTGCATTTAATCCAAAAATGAACCCTAAAAAAAAATTTTTGTTCAATCTGCCAAACAAATTTAATGAGAGAATATTGTAGAAACTATACAATTGAACCTTCGAATGTTAAAAACAAAAACCCAAAAAATATAAACACCACATCGGGATGACTTCAAGTATCTCTTGTATTTTGTGACTTTTTTAATCACGCGAGACTTATGACACCTTACTACATTTGATCTCGTGTGTACATCGATAAACATGTTGACTACACACTAATTTTTAGGATTTATTTAACTCTAAATACGAGCAAAATGCTTTACGACGGAAAAGTGTCTTGCAAATTCTAACCTTGGTGGTGAGTTGGTGGCACTATAGAAGGCCTCGGTCCAAATGGAACATGCTCAAGTGGCAATGTCCTTCAACAATTTGAGATAGGGTATTAATGAAATTTTTCAAAAAATATAAACCATCGAAAATATGTTTTACACATTGCAATACACATCACGAAAGGCATTCATGTAAATATTCTAACCATAAAATACCAACAAAATTCCCTATGACAGGTGAAATTCCCATTAAATTACAAGTACCCAAGATCATCAAGTTTTCCTGAACAACTGACTGATTTGGAATGGGCCCGTATATTAAGCTTAGTTGTGGATTTAGGTAACAATTATTCATATGCATTAAGCCAATGATTCATATGCATTAAGCCAATGATTAGCTTGGCTTAGTGCAGGTAAGTGATGTATGGTGTATCTAAATATGGTATGGCACATACTAGCATTTGTCCCTAAGGGTTCAAAGGTACACCGAAGGAGCAGACTTTGTGTTAACTCTCGTGCATATCGAAGGGTGCGGTCTCCATTGATTTTAGATCAACGGTGATCTGCGGGCACAAACAAGCCCGCTGTAGTTGACCTCGTCGTGTGTGCTTTGACCGAGATCAACAACTTCACATTTACTGTGCGGGTAGAAGGCCGAGATCAATAATAATAGATATACATTTTTCTAAATATTAGAATATATTATGTAATAATAATAGATATACATTTTTTCACTAATTTTTGAAATTTGTAAATAACACAGGTTTGTCTTTATTTTATAATAGGTTTTTACAATTTTAATTTTAATTGAATTATCAATAATTATTAGGTAGCTGGTAGAGATTAAGCTTCTATATGATTATGAGATGGATGATAGAGATTTAACTTCCATAAAATATGTCTAAATAATCATAATAGTTTTCACACATAAAGAGTTAAAATTTATCTAATCTTTTAATTAATTTATCTCAAATTAATCAATTAGAAAATGTCATATTGAGTATGTCGTATTGATAACCCCTGCTATTGTCCATGATATTGTAAAAAGAGCTATTTACAAATTTAGAATTTCCATGATAAAATGGAAGTGAATCTTCATGATTAAAAATATTGATAGATGTTTTTTAAATGTATATATATTTAAGTCATATTAATTCTTTTTATAATTAATAATAATAATAATAATTTAAAATAAAGTTATAATGAAATTGATCTTTATGATTTTCTTTTATTTGGGCAATGTGAGATGTATCCATCAGTAAATGTTTTGATGTTTATCATGGATTGATGTCTTTCCACCTTTACTAGCCATTTAAGTATATGTAATTTTTGCAAGTAATAGAGTAAATAGTAAATCTTGGTTTATGTGTATTGTTGCTATGTAGGTTTTTTATCATTATTTGTCTCATATTGTTTTTATCTATAATAAGTAGTGTCTGCGTTAAAAGAGATAATGGTTGTTGAATGTAGAAAAAGGTGATGGTTGCAAATGTTGGCACATTGTATATTAAGACTAAAGCTAACATAGAAAATCTCATTGAAATTTGACCCACATACATGGAGATGCTTAGATTCTCTAAGGAAAAAGAGAAGTCTAGTTGAGTGAAATGCAAAGAGATGTGGTGAAGAATGCAAAGAGATGGGCTTAAAGCACCGACTGTGACATGAAATATTAAATATTACATATTAAATTTAACATTTATACTGAATTTTGAGATTTATCAATTCATAAAAAAACTTATCAACAATATATTATTAAAAAAAATCAAATATGAAAAACAATTTGTCTCAACCATTTAATTTATTAAAATTATGATGATTTTGAAATGTTCCAAACATAAAAATAAAATTTTCAAATTTTTCAATAATTTCTTATCTAATAAATATTGGAATTGTCTTTAATGTTACTTTTTGAAAAGTATTCCTATTTATTGTTATCAGTGTAATTTGTCTAAACACTGAAATTACAAGTTGCATAGTTAAACTTTGCAAAATGCTCAAAGGGTTTTTTTGGGTGTTGAATCCATACATACAGTGAAAAAACTAGTTTAAATAACGCAAATCAAGATTTCACCTCAAATTTTCCCCAAATTCATACCACAAAATCCACCAATAATTCCAAAACTCCATAAATACAAAATCTACACAAAACTACAAAACTCCATAAATATTACTCCTCATCCCCAACATATATTTATACAATAATTTTGTTTATTTAAAATATATAATTTTAAAATTTTCTTATCTCATAAATAAATATTACTCCTCATCATCAAAATCCATTTATATAATAGTTTTATTTATTCAAAAGACATAATTTTAAAAATTAACAAACTTCAAATAAGGTAAAAAAATAAAAGAATTGACCTTTTCATTTCGATTTGAAATAAAATTTTCTCGACGTTTATGGCAAACAGAAGTCAATGGATTCCTCCTCTCTGCTAATATTTGCCAAGTAAAGAATCCCTGAGAATTTTCCCAGAGTGCTTTCTACCGAATGCTGTGGAAGAGTATCTGTAAATAATGACCGAGTGAATTTTTTGCATAGCGCTTTCGTCCGAATGCTGTGGAGGAGCATTTCTGAAGTTACCAATTTTTAACCCTCGTCTCTGTTTTTTAATCCAAAGAAACAGTGAAAAATGACAAAAACAAGATTCAATTCAAGCGCAATATATTACTCGTTTTTTTTTAAATAGTGCGCGTTGATCCTCGAGATGGGGGAAATCCGAGAGATGTGAGAGATAGGAGAAATTATACTCTGAGACTAATTATTCAAACGGGGCATTGGAACATATTGAGACTGTCTCCTCCGTTTTAATGTTTGAAAGTCATGTGATCTTCAGCCTTATCAAGGGAGGAGAAAGAAGATCGGCGAGGGGTCTGTGGAGCTCTTGTCGGAGATGAAGTCTCACTTCCACTAGATTGACTGCATTTTTTTCGGTTGAAGGGTTGTTGAGGATGCTGACCATACAGTCTAGAACTAGAATGGAATGACCTATTATCGCTCTGCATCGGTAAATTTAATTGGGGATTTTACAGATACATATCAAATGACGGCGCCTTTGAAATAGCAAAAGCTGAAGCAGCCTTCAATCGCCCCCTGAAAGTTCCCTGAAGCAAATGTTAAAATAGCCATTAAACTGTCTTAAAAGCTTCTTAGAATTTGATTAAGCTGTCTACAGTATAGGGTCCAATGAAATTTGATTTCCCGCATCTTCAATCAATCAGATCCATCTCTATGAAAAAATCGAAATAAAATAACTTCTGTGTTGTCTCTTAAAAGAAAATTAAATACCTTAATGTTGTATCGGACTGAGACTCAGACGTATGAGATTGCAGCCTATTACTACAATCATTCTTGAAATTTGCAGGCAAACCAAGAAAGGGTTGCGTTGATCTTGGGCCATGGCTGTCCTGCGTACATCGCATACATTCTGCAATGGACTGAGGGGATTTATTTCCTAATCTTGTAATCTCAGTTGCCTCCTTTGAATCTGAACATAAACATGGTCTTTCTGATATGCCTTTATTAGGCACATATTTGCTCCAAGAAACACCCTGAGACTTACTTAAAAAGACAATTCAGCAAGAACTTTAATCAAAATGGCTACAATGGCCATAAATATCGCATTCACTGACCCGTTTACAGGCATGAATGGAAAGGTAATCAATCATGCTTACGAGTGTGTTCTTGCGAGGCGGTTGATTGATCGAAAGTAGAATCCCTAGCGGTTTCGCGCTGGAGCGTCGCAGACTTATATTTTGAGGTTTCTTCAATTCTTGGTTCGGCTTTGACTCGAATAGGCTCTTAAGAGAAAGAACTTGTTGAATCGCTTGCGATTTATTCCAGGAAGGTCGCCACATTCCTATTTGGTTGAAACAGAAAATAAATGCCTCAGAATGAGTGAAACAGATTTGCAATGGAGTAAATTAGTATAAAATTTAAATAGTATTGCATACAAGCCCTTCTCTTTCAAGTAGCGATGGCAATCTTCTCTGGTAAGTTGGATGATATCCTCCTCTGTCAGCGCTTCCAAGGGCTTGTCGAGACTCGGCCGAGAGCCTGGTGGTCGCTCTCCCTGAGAGCTTGGTGGTCGCTCTCCGCCCCACATTTTGCTGATTTCTGAATTTATTTTGCTGGCTCTGTGTTTCAGCATAAGCAGAGAACAAGGGAATGGACCTTAGATCTGATCAATGCATGGCTTTATCTGATGACGGGGAAGCGAGGGGGAGAATACAGCACAACCAGAGCACAGAATCATGGTGTAAATCTCAAATCAATGAGATTGTAACACGTGTTTTAAAACTGTATGCGCAAGGTAAGAGTTATGTTTAGAACTTGAATACTTTTCAGTCTATTGGCCCATAAATGCACCTGGAAAGTAACTGCTCACGGTTGGATTAAAGCAAGTACACCATCCAAGGGTGGGCATCTATTTCCCAGGTGCATTTATGGGCCAATAGACTGAAAAGTATTTATTTCCTTATGTTTAAGAGTTATGACACTGTTCAGATTCTGTCGGGAACAACGACGATTCTGAACAGTGTCACAAACATAAACCCCACAATAAAACACTTTCGGTGTAATTAATAGTATTTTATGAAAATAAATTGCAATTAGATTGTTATCTGCAACTAATTTACTAATTTATTATAGTTATGCAGGTGGATATACTTTTATGTGTTAAATAATAATATTTTTGGTTAACTAAAATGGTTGAGTCTGGTTAGTTATTAGTTTGAGTTATTTTTAGAAAGTTAAATTTAGTAACTATGCGTCATGCATAAGACTATCATATTTATTTTCAGTATTTTTGAGTCTATTTAATCATGTCAAATCAAGAAATTGAGTCAATGTAATGTGTTCAGCAACAACTCTGGAGCATTTTAAAATTATTTATTTTACCCAAGTGAAAAAATCCTTTTTGTATGTTATGTAAATCGTGATATTTATCCTAACAGAGTCTATGTTATGTTAGTTTAGAGATTATTTTGAAGTGTCTAGAGTCTATGTTAGTTTAGAGGTTATTTAGAAGTGTCCTTAAGGCACAGATGTAAAAATTATATTAGGTGGAGTGGCATTAGCTTCTAGAAGAGAGATAGATGTAGGAATACTAGAGGGTTGTTAGCCACAACCACCAGTTTGAATTAGATATATTTTGAGTTAGGCTAGGGAGAGAAGAGGAGAGGGGTAGAAGAGAGAAAATATTGATTCCTTGAGTAGCTATCAAACTCGTGGAATGTAATTGTAAAATAAGTGTAATTTTTTGGTTTTACGTAATCTAATTTCGACATGTATTATGTTTTCTATGGATTGTGTTTTCACCTATGTGGATTGAGATGATTTTATGTGAGTAGAGGAAGGAGATAATAAAATCTCCTCATATCAATTGTTTTTGTGTAGTAAATATTAGTGGAGTAGAGACCCCATGCTAAACCATCGAGTAGTTGCAGTGGCTATACACAAGAAGAAGGATAGATCCATGATTAGTTTAGAAACTGCAGTGCATAGCTTACGAGATAAGTTTTTCTTTACAAAACTCAAACCAAGGGATTTAAATCCTGTCTCAAGATACCAATGTTGGTGTGAGGTCTCGTTGTAGTAGAAGTATGGTTTCACCGTGCTTGGGGTTCCACACCGAAGTTCCACCAAGAAATCAAAGTGGTTTTCATCATGGTAGTTTTCTATTTCAGACCCCCTCCCATTTCTAAATCATGGTAGACGAAGGTTCCCCACAGTGAATCAGGGTCGTAGATTGGACCCATATCAAGTCCACACTGTGGTCATGCCATTCAGAGGTAGAGCCCCATGGTAAGAGTTCCAACATTGGAGCCGCCAAAACTATTAACCCACAATAGACCTAAGGGGAGACAAAATGAATGTGGGTTGTTGATCGAGCCACGTTTTCATCATGTTGTTCAATGAAGACCACTTGATAACCAGGGATTAGAGGGTGGAACTTTGTTGGGTCCTTCATTTTCTGTGACCAATTCTGCTGAAAAATAATTGGGAAAATAGGAAGCACAATCCAGGAAATCAATATAGTTAAATAAGCTGGAAAACGACAACAAAAAGAAGAAAGCGATAAGCAAGGAAATATAATAGTTACATTGGAATTTTTCAAGGTCGTGGAAGAAGTATTGAGATGTTTTCTTTGAATAAATAAATAAAACATTGACCAATCTTATAGATATCATCAAGACAGCTAAGTTTTACCATATCAAGTGAGCACAAATAAGATCTAAGAGGTCAAAACTATTTATAGCAACACAAAGAATTTTTTTGGAGAGAGAGATCAAAGAAGGGTTGACATGTTACCAGAATGAGATCTTGAATTCTACTACTATATTCTATTGTAATTTTGATATTGTTTGAGTCTTTTGTGATAGGTTGGATGGAGTTTTGAATGATTCTGTAGAGTCTTCATGAATCCATGATGTAAAGTTTGAATATTTCTGGATATAATATAAAAGGAGAATGTTGTGGGGAACTATATATGTGTGCTTATAAATGAATGTGATTGTGTTGTATAGCCCCTTTTAAATATTCTAAAGTATTCTATTAAGTTCACTGTTATGTATCCATTTACTTTTGCGCAAGGTTTATTGTAAGAATATGTGAATTTTTATGGGTTTAGTGTGTATTTCAATTAATGGAATGAATCTTGTTACTTTCTAAAACCACAATACATTATTTAATAGTCTCAACATACCTTAGGTGAGACCTTTTTCCCTTGCGGAGGATTGGTAATGATCATGACATTATAGACCATCATGGAACTTTTTTTGGCAACCTATGGTTGAACCCTGGGTCATTATAGTAAATTTTTTTTCCAACAAATGGTTCCATTACCGGGACTTGAAGATTAATCAAGGCTTTTACATAATGGTGAAAAAAATTGTTAAGAGAATTATTTAGGAATGGGTGGAAGAGAATATTGGTTTATTTGTTCATCAACAAGCTGAATTACAGCAAAAGAACCTAGATTTGGTTAGGGAAGAGATTCTTTTTATACAGCCTACATGTGATCAATATGAAATTTTTTGGTTAAATTCCGTGATGAACTATATCGTTGGTTGAGTATTCTGAAGTATACTAGGAGGACGGGGAGTGTTAGGCGAATCTTTAGAACCTGGACCACAACTAACTTTTCTTCTTTACAATGGCTTGATAACGAAGTAACTAGGGTTGTTTATTTTTGGGTTCAGGCCACGTTGGAATTCTATATTATTGAGTTCAATATGGAGAATCATTATTCATTCTACAAGGCTAAAGTAATGTTTAAGTACATATTGAGAGGTAGGTTATTAAAATAAATTCCTTTATGGATTAAAGTTCTTATGGTAAAAGAAAAACTATTTCCATTTCAACAATCCAATATGGAAGTGTAAAACTTTTGTATTGAGGGTAGGGTTTGTGGGGGAGATGCTAATCATTTGCAGAAGATAAAAATAAGTTGCGATGGATGGGGATGAGTTGTGGAAGGCATGGGACTTTAGAGCACTTAGAAGGGCGTGGTTAGCTGATGAATGAGGGGACCATAAGTTGTGTGAGATTAGGAGAAGACGAAGAGAGTTACAACATATGGGTGAAGAGTTGGGTAGTTTGACATTGTAGATAAGAGGGATGAGTAGCCCAAATTTTTAGAATGAGATAACTGGTGAAGGATCAAATTATAGTGCATTAGGAGGAGCTAGAGGGAATGAGATAGGAGATCAAAATAGGAATATTGGAGCCCATCAGGAATAAAAGGGAATCTGAACACTAGGAATGCCAAGACAGTCGATCGTGAATACCGATTCAAATACTCCTATGGATGAGGAAATGCATTTTGTCATGAGGAGCTTATGTCATGAAGATGATTCCTTCCACACAAGTAGAAGTTCGCAAGGTAGAAACATGGTTGACTCTCTCCTTGACCTTCCCCTGGAACTTTATCAAAATCCTATTATTTTTATTTCAAATTTAGTTAAAACCTTGAAGTTTTAGAGAGTTCATAAGGTGTACGCAGCTGGTAGTTTTGGTAGTAGTAGTAAGTCTCGGTCTACAACTTGTTCACAACATAGTGTACAAGGATTCATTAGAGTTCTTCCTGGTCATACACCAATGGACATGAATGTGGATGTATCATTTACTCGGTATCTCAAGTTTTCAGGCCAAAGAGATCAAGATGTAGAAAAACATGGGTAGCCCTACGAAGTTATTTGGAGTTATAGGAAAACCCCAGATGATTCTAAAATAATTGATTTCTAGACCACTTTGATGGATAGAGCTCTTCAGTGGTTTATTAAGTGGTCATCTGCAAATTAAAATCCGACTTTGGATTTAGTTAAAAACAAGGATTTATTTAGGAGCATAAACTTCCTCATACAGAGTAACAAGGCTTAGATGATTTATGGATCTTAAACAACGAGAGGGAGAATCTACATGGGAATGTATCCAATAGTTTAAGGATGCAGATGGAAAATTAACTTATCCTGTTCATCCACATCACCAAAAAGACTGGTTTAGTAAAGCATTGTTGTCGCTACCCAAAATCCCCTTAACGTAATAAAATATTGACATTATACATGATGCATTGGAGCAAGCCATGAAGATTCATTAGAGAAAATTTAAGGTCTAAAATGGGCCTCCTGACGAATATTATAAATTAATAGTGGAAATAATAAAATAACATTAGATTAACTCATCAAGTTTTGAGGGAAAAATGAAAAAACTGTAGAAATTATATACAAGATGCATGTATATATCCAAATTCTCCTGATCTAACAGTATTTATCTTCTTGCTAAATACAGAATCCTTCCACTTTTAATCTTTTGCGGAAATGAAAAACAATTGCAAACACATGAAGCAATAAAAAAAATCGCACATAACACAGTTTTTTAACGGGAAAGCCTGAAGCTGAAAACCCTAACTATCATATTATGTATATCATGGAGATCATGTAATAATCTCATACAAATATTAGTACATCAAGCTCTTAGTACAATCAATCATCACACACTAATCAGAAGAAATCTGCAAATCCATGCACTGATTTTTTGCCACCTTATAGCCTACTTCCACTGCGCAATTCCTGGTGAAGAAGACCCCTGAATGAATTCGAATTGGACTTGCTTGCACTGTGAAATCCTCATAGGCAACTCCAATGTGTGTGTGGTGCAATCAATGCATCACTATAGTCACAACGGATAGTCCATCTTTCCCTTTCACTGGGTCTCCACTGGGTCTCCACTGGAACTATCATGCACTGTAGTTAACTATTGTTTCTGTTCAGTTGTTAGTGAGTTATTAGTTGTGAATTAATTAACTAATTAATTCACTTAACTCTCTCTAGTGTATCTTTCAGTTAGACTAGATACAACTAGCTCAATTGAGTTTAACTCCATTAACTGAGATAAACTGAATAACAACTCCTGTAACTACTCTTCCAACTCTATCATAACTTTGTCACTTCAGTTCTAACTGAGTCCTCATGCATGAGCCACCAATAAACCCTAGGAATTGCGTAATTCCTTCAACCCACTGATTTTCCAAATCTGTACATTGAAATTAAGTGCTCCAAGAGAATAAGTTGATGTTTATTATTGGATTATTATTAAGAGCTAATAATAATCGACAATTCTATTTTTAGATCGACGATCTATAAATAGACTTCGCCCAGTATTCTAAAAATAGAATTTCATCTATTTTTCCAACTTGACCAACCATCCACAAATAGCATCCTGCAACTTCTGAAATATGATCACCATGGCTAAGAATAGACATAGTCTAAAAATAGACTTGCACCTAAAAATAGCATGCGGGCCCACTTAGTGAAGGCGACTGATTTTCACTAAGATTCATCATCTTGTTGAATCTCAACACTCCCTGTCAACAAGATAGGTATTATCCTTCACCCCGATCCTGCCTCTATGATATTCGAATTTGCTCCTGCCGAGCGCCTTCGTCAGAATATCTGCATCCTGATCTTCCGTAGGAATGTACTGAAGCAACATGATCTTCCGTTGTACACAATCTCTGATATGATGATACCAGATATCAATATGTTTAGATATATCATGAAACACAGGATTAATCGAGAGTTTAATGCAACTCTGATTATCACAATGTATCACTGTAGGATCTAAATGTGAACCAAACAAACCAACCAAGATCTTCCTCATCCAAATAGCCTCACATGCAGCTTGACTTGCTGCCATGTATTCTGCTTCTGCTCTGAGTGCCACAGATCTTTGTTTCCTGTTGTACCAAGAAACTGTTGTAGATCCGATACTGAAAACCCCTCCTAATGTGCTCTTTCTATCTGTTGGGCTACCTGCCCAATCTGCATCCGTGAAGCCATGCAACTTCACTTCATTCGCCTGTTTATACCATAAACCATACTCAGATGTGCCCCTGAGATACCTCAGGACATGCTTGCCTGCCTTCCAAAAGAGCTTGGTAGGATTAACCATCGCTTGTGAAAGTTGGTTCGCCGCATAGCATATGTCTGGTCTTGTATTAACTAAATACATGAGCGAACCCACCAACTGTTGATAAACAGTGGTGTCCACTACCTCTGCCGATGTAGCATCCTCTTTCCTCCAATTTCCTGGAAGAGGAGTGTCGATAGGCTTGCAGCCTTGCATGTGAAACTTCTCCAGTATCTCCTGGGCATACTTTCCTTGAGACACAAGCAGTTCACCTTCCCGCTGCCATATTTCCAATCCAAGGAAATAATGAAGGAGGCCCAAATCATTCATCTCGAACTCCTTTGCAAGTTCTGCCTTGAATGAGTGTATCAACTACTCATCACTCGATAGTATTAAATCATCAACATAAAGAAAAATGATTAAAAGCTTACCCTCCACGACAATTTGTTACAGGTTTGCATCCGCCTCACTCTTGGTGAAGCCAAGTCCAATGAAATAGTTTTCGATCCGAGTGTACCAAGCACGAGGTGCTTGTTTCAGCCCATACAGTGCTCTTTTGAGCTTGCACACATGCGACTCGCTGCTGAAGTTCTCAAATCCTTCAAGCTCCTCAATGTACACCTCTTCCTCAATGATCCCATTAAGGAACGCAGCCTTCACATCCATTTGATGAATGTGCCAACCCATCTGCGCTGAGAGAGAAAGGATGGTCCTTATGGAAGAATATCGTGCGACGAGTGCAAAGGTTTCTTCATAATCAATCCCCTCGATCTGTGAGAAGCCTCGGGCAACAAATATTTCCTTATACTTCTCAATGCTCCCATCAGCAACTTGCTTTACCTTGTAGATCCATTTCGAATCTACCATTGATTTACCCACCGACCTTGGAACAATCTCCCAAGCACTGTTTCTGACAATGGAGTCATACTCCTCCACCATGGCATCTACCCATGTGGGTTCCTACATTGCTTCTTCAAAATAAGATGGCTCTGTCACGATACACTTGCTCATCAGAGCCATGTATCCAGTAAATCGGTCAGGTGATTGTCTCTGTCTGCTCTGTGATGTAGGGACTCCTACATTCTGTGCCGCATCAAGCTTCAGTCTCTCAGCTTCTATGGTACACTTTCTGCCTTGTCTGATGTTTGGTTCTGCATGAGTGGACTCCTCCACTCCATTTATCTCCTCCCGTGGCTGATCCACATCTAGAGGCTCATCTTTGGGAACAAGAAGTTCCTCATCTACATGCAAGTGTAACTCCCTCTCAAGCAACAACTTCATGGATTTCACCTCATTGAATTTTATATCCCGTCGCACCACAGTCATCCAACTGTCTGAAAAATACACACGATACATATGGGGTGTTTCTGTGTACCCCACAAATATTCCAACTTCTGCAGTCAGCTCTAGCTTGTTCCTGGCGTCCTTTGTCACATGAATGTAAACAGATGAGCCAAAAATCTTCAAATGAGAAATATTAGGCTTCTTACCAGTAAAAGCTTCTTCAGGTGTACTCATGCCAAGTACTCTATGAGTGTTGAAGATTGCAACAAGAAACAATGAAGGAGGCATCCTGAAACATCATCCTTAATCCTAGTTGGAAAATAATCACCTAAACTAGGTGGGGCCCACACAAGTGATTTTTGGCGCAAAGTCTATTTTTAGACATGTTGATCATATTCTATGAGTTGCAGGATGTTATTTGTGGATGGTTGGTAAAGTTGGAAAAATATATGGACTTCTATTTTTAGACATATTGGGCGGAATCTATTTTTAGATTGCCAGTCTAAAAATAGATATGTCGAATATTATTAGCTCTTAATAATATTTGGACTCTAAACATTATCTTATTCCCTTGGAGCACTTAAGTTAAGTGCACAGATGTGGCACGGCAGCTAACAGAAGGAATTACGTTATTCCTGAGGGTTTACTGGAGCTATTGCATGGAGGACATCAGTTAGAACTCATGTGACAGAGTTTGGTGGAGTTATAGAAGTAGTTGGTGGAGTTGTATTCAGTTTAACTCAGTTAGACTCAATTGAGCTAGTTGTATCTAGTCTAACTGATTGATACACTAGTGAGAGTGGTGTGAATTAATTATTTAATTAATTCGCTAAATAATAACTCATTAATCAACTGAAGAATACATCAGTTAACTACAGTGCATGGCAGTTTGAGTGGAGACCAGTGGAGAGATAGGTGAAAGAGAAAGTGTGACTATAAGTTGTGACTATAGTGATGCATTGATTGCATCCAACACTCAGTGGAGATGCCTATGAGGATTGCGTGAGAAATTCTGGAGTAATTCAAGTTCATTCAGAGCCATTCTTCAGCAGGGATTGCACAGTAGAGGCAAGCTAGCAGGTGGCAAAGATCGGTGCATGGATTTGCAAGATCGGACCTGATTAGTGTGTAGTGATTGTATTGTACTAAGAGCTTGATATGATCAGCTTTGTATGAGGATTGTTACATGATCTCTATGACATATATTATATACAGATAGTTTCGGTTTTCAGCTTCAGGCTTTCCCGTTAAACAACCATGTAAATGTGTGTGAATTTTTATTGTTTCATGTGTGCATTGCAATTGATTTAATTTCCGCATGTGATGATCAATGCTGGAATAGATTTTGTATTTTGCATGAAGTTAAAATAGTGTGAGATCAGGAGAATCTTGGACATATAACACATAAGTTATATAATTTCTACATGTTATCAGAGTATTTGATCATTGGAGCAAATTGCAATTATTGAAGCGGTTGACTTTTGTGCTGGTGGAATTCGAATTTGCTGCAGTGTTTTCTTGGTGTCGAAGTTGAGAATTCATTGAAATGTCTTTCAACGGATTGCGATTAGAGTATGCCCTTGATGGAAGCTCAAATTATATTGCATGGAAGGACAGGATGGAGGCAGTGCTGGATGATAATGGGCTGAAGGAGTTCATCGATAGCGATGTTCCTAAGCGGGTTCTAGCGATGCAGCCGCACTTGACACATGGAAAAAGAAGGTATCAAAGTGTCGAAGGATTCTGTTGGAAGGTGTGAAGGACCACATTGTGTCCAGCCTTCATGGTAAAGCCACTCCATTCTTAATGTGGAAGGCTTTGACAGACTTTTTCCAAAGCAGAAGTGACCAGAGGAAGTTGGCACTTAAAGACAAGCTCAGAAAAATAAAAATGGAGAAGAATGACACTATTCCGGTATACTTGACAAAGTTTTTCCACTGCAAGGATGAGCTTGGGAGTGTAGGAGTCAGTGTGGATGAAGAATACTTGGTGAGCTTGGCTCTCCTTGGGCTTCCGAAGAGTTGGCATAGCTACGAAGACTCTGTCAATGGACGGGAGAAACTGCTAGGATGGGAGGGACTTTGATCGGATCTTGTGCAGGAGGAGATAAGGCAGAATACCAGGGATGGATCTTCATCGAAGAATGAAGATGAAGAGGATTGCGCTTTGGTTGCCAAAGCAAGGAAAGGGAAGGGGAAGAAAAATCCTTCTCAATCCGGTGCGGATGGCAAAGAGCGTGACATGTCCAAAGTGAAGTGTTTTCACTATCACGAACATGGGCATTTCACCACAAATTGTCCACAGAAGAAGAAGAACAAGTAGGCTACTGGAGCTGCAGCTAGTGAGGCTCTTGCCTTGCAATTTGAGCTTGACTTCTCATTGATCACATGCATGGTGTCTAGTGCATTGGGATTGGGGTGGTACTTTGATAGTGGTGCTTCCTTTCACATGACAGGAGATGTGAATATTTTCGGTGACTTGGTGGAGAAAGATCTCCAGTTGCATGTTGAGTTGGGTGACAATGGATGATATAATGCGACCGCCATTGGTACCATTACCTTTCAGAGGGAGTCAGGTAAACTCATTATTTTACAAGATGTACTGCATGTTCCAGGTTTAAAGAAGAATTTAATCTCAGTCACAATGTTAGAGGATAAAGGGTATGATGTTGTCTTTAGTGAAGGAAAATTTTTCCTTCGGTACAAAGCAACAGGAAAAGTCAAGAAGGTTGGGATTCGAGCAAAGAATCTCTACAGACTTAAAGTAGATGGGATTTCTACGGAGCTTCCTACTCTTGGGAAGTGTGAGAAAGCCATGCAATTGAAGCTTGAGAGGGAGCGGGATTTGCATGCAAGTAAGAGTGAACCTCAAGATGTGGAGCAGCCACAAGATGAGGATCATGGAGTGGGAGTAACCACTCATGCGGAGAAATTTCATGCCAGATGGGCAGAGGAAGTGCATGCAGCTATACCACCAGGTGAGAGGTGGGGCAACATGCATGATTAATCCCAGGAGGAGATTTCTGGGCAGGATTCATTGAGATGGTGTGGATCTCATGAATTGAACCTGGCTACGAGGTGCCCACAGAGTAGCAGTAGCATGATCAGTTGGATTGATGCAGACAGATCAAAGTGACAGTGTCGGATACTGGAGCGCGGTTCAGAGTTAACAGCAAGTGTAGAGTGCATGGGTGCAGATTTCAACAGCACAGTGGTTCCTGAAGACATGTGCAGTTGATACCAGAAGAAGTCAAAGATTTTGATGATAGATGCATTAAGACTGATTGAGTTGTTTGGAGCCTTTCAGTTTCGGAAGAGTTGCAGATCAGATGCATGGAGTTGCAGGGCGCTTGCAAAGGTTGCAGGGCGAATGCATGGAGTTGCATGTCGCATGCAAAGACATCCCTTTCTTGTTGAGAGGGAGTGTTGAAGATTGCAACATGAAACAGTGAAGGAGGCATCCTGAAACATCATCCTTGATCCTAGTTGGAAAATAATCACCTAAACTAGGTGGGGCCCACACAAGTGATTTTTGGCGCAAAGTCTATTTTTAGACTATTTCTATTTTTAGACATGTCGATCATATTCTATGAGTTGCAGGATGCTATTTGTGGATGGTTGGTCAAGTTGGAAAAATAGATGGACTTCCATCGCTAAAAACAACATCACAACCTCTGTCTTCCAACATTGCGACTAAGACCAAGTTCTTCTTTGGACCTGGAACATGCATAACATCTTTCAACAGAAATGGATTACCTGACTCCCTCTCAAATTTAATGGTCCCAATGTCGGTCGCACTGTATCGACCATCGTCGCCCATCTCTATATGCATTTGGAGATCCTTCTCCTCCAAGTCACTAAACAACTCTTTGTCTCCCATCATATGGAAAGACACACCACTGTCAAGATACCACACCGATCCCATAGAGCTTGAAACCAAGCATACGATCAAAGAGAAATCAAGTTGAAATTTTGAGGCTAAGGCCTCTCCAGCTGCAGCTCCAGCAACCTTCTTGTTCTTCTTCTTCTATGGGCAGTTAGTGGCAAAATGCCCATGTTCGTGAGAGTGAAAACAATTCACCTTAGACAAATCCTGCTTCTTACCTTTAGCTTCGGATTTTGAAGGAAATTTCTTCCCTTCCCCTTTCCTTGATTTGGTAGCCAAAGCGCAATTCTCTTCATCTTCATTCTTTGATGAAGAGCCATCCCTGGTACCTCGCCTTATCTCCTCCTGCACAAGATCTGACCAAAGTCACTCCCATCCCGGCAGTTTCTCCTGTCCATTGACAGAGTCTTCATAGTTATGACAACTCTTCGGAAACCCAAGGAGAGCCAAGCTCACCAAGTCTTCATCATCAACAGTAATCCCCACACTTCCCAGTTCATCCCTACAATGGACAAACTTTGTGAGATATTTTGGAATATTGTCGCCCTTCTCCATTTTTATTTTTCTGAGCTTATCTTCCAGCGCCAACTTCCTTTGGTCGCTGCTGCTTTGGAACAAATATATCAAATCCTTCCACATTGCAAATGGAGTGGCTTTCCCGTGAAGACTAGACACAATATGGTCCTTCACACCTTCCAACAGAATTCTTCTTGTCTTTGGTACCTTCTTTTGCCATGCGTCAAGTAATGCAGCATCGCTAGATCCCGACTTAGGAACATCATTATCGATGAACTCCTTCAGTCGATTATCCTCCAACACCGCCTCCATCCTATCCTTCTAGGCTATGAAATTTGAGCTACCATCAAGGGCATACTCCAATCGCAACCCATTGAAAGACATTTCAATGAATAGTTAACTGTCGCACCAAGAAATTTCTGCAGCAAATTCAAATTGTCCACCAGCACAAACTCAGCAATTCTTCAGAATTGAAATCTTCAAGATTTAACACTGCTCTGATACCATGTAGAAATTATATATAAGATGCATGTATATATCCATATTCTCCTGATCTAACAATATTTATCTTCTTGCTAAATACAGAATCCTTCCACTGTTAATCTTTTGTGGAAATTAAAAACAATTGCAAACACATGAAGCAATAAAAACAATCGCACATAACAAATTTGTTTAAAGGGAAAGCCTGAAGCTGAAAACCCCAACTATAATATTATGTATATCATGGAGATCATGTAACAATCTCATACAAAGCTTAGTATATCAAGCTCTCAGTACAATCAATCGTCACACACTAATTAGAAGAAATATGCAAATCCATGCACTGATTTCTTGCCACCTGATAGCCTGCCTCCACTGCGCAATCCCTTCTGAAGAAGACCCCTAAATTAATTTGAATTAGCCTTGCTTGCACTGCGCAATCCTCATTGGAAACTCCAATGTGTGTGTGGTGCAATAAATGCATCACTATAGTCACAATGGGTAGTCCATCTTGCCCTTTCACCTATCTCTCCACTGGGTCTCCACTGGAACTATCATGCACTATAGTTAACTGTTGTTTCTGTTCAGTTGTTAGTGAGTTATTAGCTGTGAATTAATTAACTAATTAATTCACTTAACTCTCTCTAGTGTATCTTTCAGTTAGACTAGATACAACTACCTCAACTGAGTTTAACTCCATTAACTGAGTTAAACTGAATAACAACTCCTGTAACTACTCTTCCAACTCTGTCATAACTTTGTCACTTCAATTCTAACTGAGTCCTCATGCATGAGCCACCAATAAACCCTAGGAATTGCGTAATTCCTTCAACCCACTAATTTGCCAAATCTGTACACTAAAATTAAGTGCTCCAAGAGAATAAGTTGATGTTTATTGTCGGATTATTATTGAGAGCTAATAATAATCGACACTTCTATTTTTAGATCAACTGTATATAAATAGACTTCACCCAATATTCTAAAAATAGAATTTCATCTATTTTTCCAACTTGACCAACCATTCACAAATAGAATCCTGCAACTTCTGAAATATGATCACCATGTCTAAAAATAGACATTGTCTAAAAATAGACTTGCACTTAAAAATAGCCTGCGGGCCCATTTAGTGAAGGCGACTGATTTTAACTAAGCTTCATCATCTTGTTGAATCTCAACAAAAACTACTTTTTTCAACTCGTATTTTCAATTGATCTCCCTACAATTTGACTCCAATTTTAAGCATGAGCACTCGTTGGATGCATAATTTAATTTTTCATCCAAGGAGTACTTATGTTGCATACTTTTGATGGACCCTACTACACGAAAAATGTGAAATACGTGAAAAAACATTATTGCAATCATGTTTTTTCAGGTATTTCATATTTTTCATGTAGTAGGGTCCATGGAAAGTATGCAACATGGGTACTCCTTGGATGAAAAAATAAATTCCGCATCCAACAAGTGCTCATGCTAGAAATTTGAGTAAAATTGTAGGGAGATAAGTTGAAAATATCAATTGAAAAAATACTTTTTTTTAAAATCTTTTTACTCCAAAAATGGTGGATCATCCCCCATGGTTGATATCATCATATTGAATCCTATTGGTTCTTGTAAAGTTGACTTTTGTTGTACATTTTAGCTTTGAGGCCCATCTTTTACCTAAAAAATTCTCTAATGGAGGAAATGACAGGGTATCCTCAAGACTATAGAGTAGGATTTGCTTCCAATGACCCTTCTATCATTGGGATACAACAAAAAATTGCTTATCTAACTGAAATATTGAAGGATATGAACACTACAAGGCCTTCTTTTCTACAAGTTTGGTGTATTATTTTTCATGTTGAAGGTCAACATGCTACAGAATGCTTGAGGTCACGGAATGTAGGACCTTCTACTATACCTATGGGAACACCGTCGTCATAGTTAGGACCTTTTATAGGGATCACACAAGTTTTAACTAGTGTTCCTTACTAGGGAAACATCCAATACCACACATTCCCCAATCAGAAAGGTACACATGCTAATGAATATTGTCAACTATGTCATACTTATGGCCATGCCCCTCAACTCTATCATATGTTACAAAAGTATTCCAATGTTCTGAATAACATTTTTTGTGAGTTTTGTGGGCCCCCTATTCACTATACAGATCAATGTATAGCCTTGGATTCTCTTGCTGACCGCTTGGAACGTACTATATTTCGAGCCAATAAGACACTTCGCAGAAGAGGAGGAGGAAGATATAAAGGAGGGAGGACTCAACGTAGAGGTTCAATTCAGTGTTATAATTTTGATCAAGAAGGTCATGTTTCTTGAGATTGTCCATTGCTGAGGAGGCCTTGGTGCTCTCATTAATGAGTAAATACTCAAGCTACTAAAGCCCGTCTTAGGTTAATTTCTCATTGGGAAGGGTGCAACAAACATAGAGGTTCTAATTTTATTAATGTATAACCAAGAGAGCCTAAATCACCTTTGCAGCCTAATATTAATATTGTTACCTGAGGAGGTAAGCGAACTCGAGTCGATAGAGAGGCGCTTAAACAACATGCTTTTATAAAAGCTGCATCTCCAAGGCAACCATATGATGTTGTTTAACTGAAGGAATTCTATATGGATGTCACAAATTCTTTTAAATAGTTGATGGTCGCTCATAGTCCTAAATCTGCGCGACAAGACAAGAGACAGATCAGTATTCCTCATGAGACATCTCGATCTATCATCTAATGGTTCGAGGTCTTCTTTCATATTATGAATGATGAGCAGTTGTCTAGTTATTTGCGGAAGAAAATCATGAGTGGTGTGAATGATGAAGAGTTTTCAGAGTGGCCCATTTCCACCAATTTTCAGAATGTCATTCCATACGAGTCCATAAAAAAAAAGCGTAGAAAATTAAGGTCATTTCATATTGATGCCTAGATAGTCAATGATTAGATCAAAGACACTATGTTGGATCTAAGATCCAATGTAAATATTTTTCCATTGAAAAATTGGGAAGAATTGGGAATACCCAAGTTGGTATTATCTTCGATCTAGCTAGATATGGATAATCACTAATGCATTCTCCCCATTGGTCAGTTAGAGGATGTAGAAATTTATATTGTTGGATTAAAGACGTGTACATTTTGAGGTCATTGATATTATTGATGACAAATATCTTGGAGTCGATTGGGAACTTGAAAATTATGCTATCATCAATATCATTAGAGAAACTATGACCTTCAAAGTGGACGAAGTCAAAGTTATATAGCCATTATATCCTTACCAAGGCCCTAGGTTTTCAAAATATGTTGATGATGCAAAGGATTCTAATGTACTAGATCAACTATATTATTTAACTGCAGGGAAGAGGGATAATTACATTAATTCTACAACATATTCTTCTCTTAGATGGAGGATTGTTCAACACACTGAGGTTGGTTCAAAAGATGTGTTGGAACATTAGCGAGATCATGAGGCATACTTTAGATGATGCACAACTATTCATTGTGACAAATGGATCGGTATAGAGGTAAGGGATTATCCTACTTTTAATGGCCTTGGTATTGTTGTTAATTTCAATAAATAAGTTGATTTCACATTGAATAAAATCAGAGAATTTCTTTAATGGATGTTTCTTTACAAGCCACTCCTGAGTGATGGTGGGTAGATCATCGCAACTAGTTCCATACTTTGTGCTTGGTTAAGTATGCTATGCTATGCAAATTCATTGTGCATGAGAGGGGTATCAATACAATCTCTACATATGAGGGTCATACCATCGCTCGAAAGCATGTTCAGACCTATAGCACCATTTGGATGAAGACTAAATTTCCTATTGAATTGTGGGTACATGAATGTATACCTAATTTTGGCACACTTCCTCAAGATTGGTATGTGAAGGAAGAAATGAAAATATAGACAACAAGCTGGGATGAATTGATTTTACAATTTAGTAGTGATTTTTCTTTCTTGGATGAAGATGTGAAAGTTTATGAAGCTTTGAAAGTAATCAAGAGGGTTTTGTTTACTACGGGAAAACCAATTGTTGAATATAGCAATAATATAAGTTGTGGAATTCTTCTCGAGTTAGGATTCCAAGAAGCTGCTTCTTTTGACAAAATTAATAGAGATCCTTAAGATGATGGGTTAGAAGAATTAATACATTTTTCCTTCAAATAATATGAAGGGGAAATGATTATTAAATATGATGTAGTGAAGGATGCCCTACAATTAAAACCTTTAAAGTTGCACAAGAATAATATTGGAACTGAAGAGAAACCCAAGCTGCCTTCTATTGGTGATTATTGGGATGAACAAACTGTTAGGGTCCCGTGATTTGGCCGATTGGCTAGCCAAATGACGATGTAACATCAAACCAAGCTTTGGAGCCCAAGGACCTAGCCTTCCTGGACTCAGAGAGGGCTCTCTCTATAAGTGCAAAAGATGTCGGTGTGTTTACTTGCGATGTTCTGATATTAGGCTAGTTATGAAGTGTGTTTTTTTGGTTTTTTAGTTTTTAAGTTTGTGAGGGATGAAACTGATCAAATACATAAACTGGATGACAAGATGTAGATAAATTGGGCTATGGGGTCAAACAGATCAAGGAAGCTAATGAGGCGATGATGTAAAGTTGTTGTAGGGCCGATTTGATTCACAATAGAAGGGATCTCTAGGCAAAATGGAGTAAATGAACAATAAGTTGGTGAAAGACAAGGGATTTCAAGTGCAAACTAGTTAATAGCAGACATAAACATGTAATAGCAAGCCATTACTCATGCTAGGAATAACTATAAGCTAATCAATACATAGAAATCAAACATTCAAGCCATACATAGAGGTATATGACCCTCTAACTTCGGGAAAAGGCTATCAGACTTTGGGGAAAACACATGAGACAAACTAGCAACTCATAAACTATGCCGGAACGCCTAAACATAGTCTCTAAGTCATTGGGCACTTGGACAAATAAGTTTTCATAGTTTTAGGCAAAGGGCTAGATCGCGACTAGGCCTCCTTGGTTCAACAAAATGATCAACAAATCAGTCAAAGAGAGAGTTTTATGGACAGAACTATGGGAAGCTGATAGGTAGGTAGGGCAAACCATACATCCTACTCAACATACATGGAACTGATGAATAAAACTTAGCAACAATACCTCAGATTACTAAAGAGCAGCTAAGAATTCTTTAGCATAACTAAGGGAGAAGAAAACATCAAGCTATGAAGATTCAGGGATTTTGAGGTGCCTCCATGGGCATGTCTCAAAATCAATCTTTACTGATCTATAGCAGCAAGAAAAATGAAATATGAGTGAAAACTAGAAGACAAAACACATTAAGAAGCACTATACCATTCTACCATGTCAAGGAATCCATCAACAAGCCTTCAACATTCCTCAAAAGCATCCAAGAGGCAACCCAAACATCATAACTCAAGTGTATTCTTCAAAGCTCATATGACCAATGCATTAATTCTTCTCTCAAGTTCAGCCTCTGATTTACAATGAGAACCATGGGATAAATAGGCTAGAAGGAGGAAAACCTCATGGAGCAACTAGCTATCCCATTGGCCAATTCTAAATATCTAAACTTGTCCTTGAGGCTTTGCAAAGCCCAAGGCACAAAATATCCCATAAAATATCTAAAAAACTGCTAAAAACGGAAATTATATTGACTTTACATGATTTTCCCATGATAAAAATAGCCTAACGCACATTTGGGAAAAGCAGATTTTTGGAGTTCAAAAATTACAAAAATACTTCATATTTATGCCTGAAAAAGGTCCCATGACTTGCTGGATGCAAATGGCAGCCTTCCCGATGTCGAAATGAGGCTCATGATGGCTCGTTGGAAAGCTCTCTGTGTCTGCTTTCCAATGCAAGTGGAATCACCTCAATCTGATCTCTGAAAGTCCCTCAAAACTGTACATGTGTGCAAAAACCCAGAAAATAGCAGGCTGCTGATATGGCGGGCAGAACGTGCAAAATGAGGCTGTTTTTCGCCAATTTGAGGGGGCGAATGATCTTCAAATGCCCTGAAAATCGCTGGAGAGCTGCTCATAAAATTATGGAATCCATTGGTATCACCCTCCTCCCTTGACGACCCATCAAACTGAAATGGCGCATTTATGAGTTTTTGGCCAAAAACCCAAAAAATGCCAAAAAACAAAAAGTTTTCGAAACAGGCCCAAAATTGGCATGCATGACCTTTAAAGGTCCATAGAGACATGCTCCGAAGCTGAAGCCAAAATATCGAGGGCTGATGTGCTTTTTGCTTTTTTCCGTGCTAGGCGCCTCTCCTTCAATTTCTTCAATTTTTCTTATGCCACCTTCAATTTGCGCCTGGCAAATTGATTTAGCTTCTGAAAGTGAAGAGTTCTCTTTCTCTGTAGCTCAAGATCCCTGTTTTCCTTCTCAAGCTTTGTTTCCAAATGCTGGTTGGCCCTCTCAAGCCATACTTCCTTGTTTTCCTCAATTTCCTGTTCAAAGAGGGCAGTGAGAGGAAAGGCATCGAACTGAGCTTGTTCTTCTGCTCTCTGTTTCTCCAAGGTTTTTCTAAGCCCGATGGTCCTAGGCCTCTTTCGCCTAGGTTGGTCATCTTCCTCTTCATCATCAAATTCGCCAATGAGCTCTTCAATTCTTACTTGCGCCTTTTCTGCCTCCTTTTTATACTTGATCGCCCTTGCCTCATGAATGGCTGCATGACACTTCATTTTTTTGTTTTCAACCTCCAAGAAATGGTTGAAATTCCTCGCCCTTTGAAGATCTTCTTGTAACACCTCAATTTGCCCTTCTTTGTGAATGAGGAGGTTTTCAAGAATGCGGGCCTCATTATCACTGTCATCGCTTGGGATAGGGATGACAACTGATTTACCTCCATGCTTGGCACTTTCTCCAACTGCACTTTTGCCTTTGAAGGCCAATCTAGCGCTTTTTCTCCTTGGCAAGCTAGAAGTTGTCTTTTTGGGCAATTTCCTCTTTTTAGGAACAGTTTTGGTCACTGTCAAGGAAGCAGCTTCAGCTTGCTGTCCTTCCTCAACATCTTGTCCAGCTTGTGGCTCAAAATATGCTTCAATTGTTTGCTCAACCTGCTGCTCTTCAATCTCTGTCTGCTGTTGTTCCTCTTCCAACTCTGGCTTCTGCTCATCAACCTGCACTTGCTGCTGTCCCTCTTCCTGAATTTGCTGTTGTTCATCAACCTCTAGCTGTTGTCCACTGATTTCCAACTGCTGATGTCCCTCAAAATCTGGCTGCTGCTGTTCATCATCCTCCTTTTCTCCCTGTGGCTCACTGCCCTCTCCTTCTCCCTGTTTACTTGGCTGCCCAGCGGTCATCTTGAATTTTTTAGGGGTAGGCCTACTAGATAAAGGCACTGGGCGATGGACAGGCTGAGTAGGAGACACATGAACAGGAGGGACAGTGGCGAAATCGGCATGGCTAATGAATGAATCCCATGAAACTCCTTTCTTCTCCAGATGGTGTAAGAAGATGATTTTGATCAAGGAATGGTGAAAGAGAGAAGGGATTTGCTGAGGTGGAGCTTTCTTTTGGACAGTAGATGCCATTTTCTCTATGCTTTTGGACAAAAAGTATGGAAGGTTTAAATGCCTGCTCCTGGTAAAATGCATCAACAAGCGAACATGATAGGAAAATATTTGGCTAAACCTCCCTTCACAAGTGAAATATCTCATTATGGCCTTCATCAGTGGAGCATAACTGTCAAGAAGATAGGAGAAAGGAAAAATAGCAGTGATGGTCTCCCTATGTTCCGGCTTGATGAAAGGTTTATAATCCTCCAGATCAAGATGCGCTTCCTTAAACCACTTTTCACCATGATACGGGATCTTAGTAGCCTTGGATACATACCTTGGGGAGATTTTGAAGTCAAGACCTGCAAGCTGGAAGTGTTTGTCCTTGAATCTCAAAGCGCACAAATGGGTAAGTGGCGAGAAACTCTTGACTTCTTCTATCCTCTGACAGAAATCAAGACAGCCTACTTCATGGAAATTGAAAAGCACTGATGGGTGAGCATTGATTTCTTCTATGGAGATAGGCTCAGACATTCCTTATGTTAGAGGGGCCCAGATCTTCAAGCAGTGAACGACTTGAAACAGCTTTGGAAGTGAGTGTATCGCTTCAGTATGAAATGCTCTACTGATTGAAATCGGCCACTACCACGCTGGAGGTTATGGACCCCGTATTTTGAATAAAATGCAACAATGTTTCTTGGAATAAGCTACCTCGCACTTATTAACAACAAATTCTTCAAATTCGATAATTTTACCATGCAAACTTCTAATAATAAACCATCAATAATAATGAGATAATATGCCGTATGAATTTCCTCAGATGTAGTATTGCAATCATTTTTCTTGGTGACCCAAGTAGATCAAATCCTAACACTGTATTTGTGTTTTTCAAAACAAAACTTGTAATCCAAAAACCTTGCTTTCATAAGGTCATTCACCTTGGAAATAATCGTCACCGTACTTCAGAGAGACCATACAGTGGAAAGAAAGGAAACCTTTTGGGTTAGGTGAAAAAATAGCCCACAGTGTTAAGGAAAACACCTTTCACTTGTGACTTTTGAGAAGTCAATCACCACCTTTATACCACTGGCTTCAATGTAAACTTGATCATCAACAAGTGCTTTCTAGAACATGGCCTTATTTCACCCTCAAAATTACTCTGTTCAACAATCTTCAGAATGATACAATGTAGTGTAATGAACAAGCAGACTTAAGTTAGATGTATAACCAATGCACAGTGGTTTTTGGGAAACATACTCTCTGCTTGTGAGTCTAGGAGGTCAACACAATACCTGTACCTCTGTCTTAATCTTAACTTCAAACACCACCAACTCTGCCTTTTAATGTGCTATCATCTTTGGAAGTTCTCTGTCAACAAACCTTCAGTAGTGAAATATAGTGAAATAGGGGCAGATCTCTAGAAAAGGCTTGATGTGATAAGTGTTTTGATACCCTGTTCTTTAGAAATGACCTTCCTTCGAAACATATCACAACAACAGTTCTTCAAAGTGACACCATTCAGTGAAAGGAAAATAGAACTAGGCTAGGTGATATATCAGTGCACTATGCTTTTTAGGAAACACACCCTTGCCTGTGGGTTCAACGATCTATCAATTCATCTATGCTCTTGTCTCTGCTGTTAGAAATCAACCACCAAAAGCCTCTGCCCTCAGAAAAATGGTCCCTTTACTCTCAGAATTTCTTTGTCAACAAATCTTCGGAATGATGTAATATAGTGCAAAGAGAAAACAGACCTAGTTTAGGTGGAAATCAATGCAGACAGTGGTTTAGACAATACACCATTTGCGTGTGAGTTTGAGAGATACACCAACAAAATATCTGCACCTCTGTTTTTGGCAACTTTGACATCAACTAACACCTTTATACCCCTGCTTCCAACTTATCATCAACAAATTTTGCCCTTTTAATGTGCTGTCACCTTGGTAAAATCTTTGTTAAAAAATTCACAGTGGGAGAAAATGATGAATAAAAGGCAACCTGTGCTGTTGTGGGGGACTGTGAGGACAGTTTCTCCTTTTCAAAAAAATCGGTCAAAGCCCTTTTAACTATGCACAGTTTCAAACCACGGTCTACAGGTTTTAAACTTGATTTTTCGAGTTTTTCAAGGTAGGAGATGAAGTACCTTGTGAGTTTTTGAGAAGAAATCCCTTGGAGGGAGCTTGAAATGCAACGGAAAACTTCAATACTGGCGCGGCAATCTTCGGAGCAAACCCGTCGCGCAGGAGAAAGGCTGTCGGGTCGACTTGTCGTGCGGTCGGGCGGCCACCTACAGGCACGTCGCGCCCACCTACAGGCACGTCGTGCCGGCATTGAAAGCCTTTGTAAAATGACGCCCAGGCACGTTGCGCCTAACTCCAGGCACGTCGCGCGGCCTTAAACCAGTGCAGAAAACTTCAATTCGCTTGAAAACACGTTGTGATGCTTGGGAGCTGCGGAAATTGGTTTTTTTAATTTCGAAAGTGACTTACTACTCCTCTATTTCATTCCTTTGACACTCCTTCAACGACTGTTCTCATAAGAGAGACATTTCAAAACCTCGACTTTGTCCCTCTTTTTGGCACTTTAGGTGACAATGTTAACAAAAGACAAGGTCATTCAAAAAACTGTCAAAGGCATTTGAAAGCTGCTTTATCACTTACAGGAGACCACCGGTGCCCTTGCAATTATTTTAACAATCTCGGTCCTTAGGTGATTTACAGGTTTCCTTCTGGACTGTAAGTGTCTTCTACTAGTTGTTTCTTTTTATAACATAATTCTCTGCTTTACAGCTCACTGTGTCACATCCCTGCCACTGTTTATTAAATACTGTATCCTTGTGCTAAGTCTGTCCTTTGAAATGATGACCATTGTGTCTGTTTTAGGATATATAAATAGTGGCAACTCATCAAAACCAACTTCTTTCTGCCTATTCATAAGATTTGAAACACCATTCATCATGCATTCTATAGCTCCACCTTGGTCACTGTTTTACTTTCTCAGTGACAATCCAAAGAAAATTAATCAGAATGTGTCAAAGAGTACTTTGACCAACCTTGGCGATTGTTGTGTTTATTCAACATAAGATAGCCTGTGTTCTTTCAAAGTGTTTGATGATTGCTGCTTCCAGGTGATTCACAAGCTTACCTTGGGACTGTAAGTGTGCTCTCTTGATGGCTTGCTTTCACACTCTACTTCACTGTTTACTCAAAGGACCTTCTTTAGATTTCTGGGCAGGTGATCATGGAATGTCTTTAACCCCTTTTTAAATCAACTGCTCCTTTGGCACTAATAGCATACAATATGTTCAATGTTTTCTCCTCTCTACTGGATGGACTGTTGACAGATAGCTTTTTTGAAGAGGGAGATCAATACATTTATATCATAAACAGTAGCACTTTCCTTTATTCAATTTCTTTGTGTCTTTTCCCTGCACTTTTTGGACTCACCAGTTTTCAACAGCCTGCAATGATTTTGGCCATCTGCTCATATATGGAGGAGGCTCTTCATCAGGTAAAGTATCAGAAGGCCCCTTTTACCACTATGTTAGACACAGCCTTTCTCTGAATGTGGTGGTAAGTAAACCATTTGAACAACATCAATCTAGGCATCACTATTTGCAAGCATCACTGTGTTTTTAGAAGGAAACCTAGCCACAGTGACACTGTTCCAAGGTTGCTGAGATATTTATCATTTGGCTTGTTCATCTCATGACCTGTTACTTTGACAAAAACTCTTTGTGACTATGAAGGTCAGTGCTTTCTTGAAAAACCAAGAACTTTCTCTTGCCTGTGTAATGGCATTGGTTATCAGCTGTTCTATTTGATCTTGTGGAATAGACAGGGTACTTATGCTTTGGAATTTTCACCAATGACATGCCTTTCTTCATTTCATCAATTCACATGATTTTGAAAATTTGAGATTAGATCCTTTATCAGACCAAACTCTTCTTTCTTTTGAGCCAGCATATTTCAAGCTCCATTCTTGTTATGATCATCAATTACCTTCATGAAACCTGAAGATATTGTTTCATTGTTTTAGTAAAGGCAAACCTGGACCTTTGCAACCTTCTGAATCAACACTGGCCTGCGCCCTCTGCTTATGGATGAAGGAGGCGCCCTAACCCTCTGCTTGTAAATGAAGGAGGTTCTGGGCCTTAACAATTTACCATTTTGCTGAGACAGTGGCGACCCTTTCTTACTGTGATTTTTATGCTGGAAAGAGCTGTAAAGTCCTGATGAGTGACTTTTGTTTTGCAGCTTCATCTCAGGCTCATAGTATACTTAGAAGCAGTTGTTCCTCTAACTGTAAACTCAAACATTTACTCCATGAGATGAAATATGTTTCCTGTCTTTGTAGAACCATAGAACACAGTGAAAACCTACTAGTCAGCTTGAGAATGGGCTTCATGCAGTGCTGAGACCTAGGGAATATGAGTGGCGCGACTTAAGGCTGTTTGTCAATTTCATTTGCAAATTAAGGGATCAGTCATGGTAGGTCTGCTGCAGATGGGGGCTTTTTTGGCTTTTTGATGATTGCCAAAGGTGAAATGTCCTAAACGCCACTTCCTAACATAGGGTAGACTTTTTGAAACAGATGTGGATTTGCCTTTTAAGGCTGATGGGCAGGTCAATAGGGCTGAAGCTAGATAGGATTGTGATATGAGGTTTTTGATGTTGCTAGGGGTGGACTGAATAGGTAGAAAGGCGAAAAAGTTTTGGGAGGGTTTTCTGGATGACATATTGACATAAGGAAATCAGTTTCTAGAAAACTCAGCTGAAGATATAGTCATCACTAACATGTAAAAAATACTGATGGCTAACAGTGGCTCCATTTGGGGAGGGCAGCTCCTCGTCAGGAGGTGTCCAGAATTCAGATTTTTGGATTATGAAGACCGGTGCCTTATCCATTGGAGCAAAATTTACCCTTCTCTTGATGTTATTTCTGAAAAGTGTCAGCATGTTTAACATCAATGATACTTCTACCTACCCCACTATCTTTCCTAACATTTTTTCTTCTGTTTGGCGCATTTGAACTAGCAACCTTTTGACAATGCATATTTTTCTTTTTGCAAAATGAAACTATCTATTTCTACTCTTATATCTGCCGAGAGTTCAGATTAAGCTGATGAACTCCTTCATTTCTCTACCTAAAACTAGATCGACTGTCAAGATTAAGCAGTTTGACAGGATTTCATTCTCTAATCTACAACATGAAATTCAAAAATGATCAAATCGGGATTAGGCAGTCTGATTTGTCATGCATTTGCGGCATAAAAGAAAAACTGCACACAAATGTTATTTTGCAACAAAAGGAAACTAGACAAACGGGGCTAAGATGTACAATGTGTTTTTTATCCCTCGCTTCTCTCTTTGGTTCTGTTTTAGGCATGTGGAACCAGAATCTCTCCCTAATCTAAGCTCTGTGATAAGTCAATCTTACACAATGTTGACTATCTTGGCACTCACTAACTTATCGGCAAATAAATTTAAACATGCTCAGCTATGATTAGGCTAGATAGCTGAACAAGACATTGAAGTACTAGTAGCGGCATTTAGACTTGCTCGCTTTCCGAAAGACTATTTTTGGAACATGGGACTTTGTTCTATCTTCACTTGCCCTCTTTTCTGTTTTTTTACTGTTTTTGACTTTTCCATTTTTTTTTTTAATATTTCAAGCAATGGTATGTACAATGACTGAAAGTACCTCAAACTCAAAAATCTTGGAAATGACGGAATTTCAGCATCTTATCCTCGTAAGGATCTCCTCTCACCCTAGGCCCACTTAACTCTTGAAAAGAAAAATTTGGGAAATTTTCTCTCTCTAACATGACATAGGGATTCATGCAAGAATCTCTAAACAGCCCGGTATCCTCCCTCTGTACCTCTCTGAATATCTGATTTCCACTCCTTTCCTTTCTGTATGCTTTCTTCAGGTAATGTATGTACTCTTGATAATTCTTAAAATAGATAGTGACATCATCAAGGTATGTAACAACACAGAAATTTAACACTGGGAACATGGCTTTCATGAACAGATTTCTGATATTGGGTGGTTTAGCAATTTTGAACTTGAAATCAGATTTACCTCCCGCAAACTGGAAAAAATCTTTAGGTTGTCTACTTTGTAAAGGAATTTGATGATTATGATCTGAAAAATGATCTTGCAAGGATACATTATTAGAAACATTTTCAATTGGTGAATCACGATCTTGAGTAGAACAAACATGATTTTTGTTATATAGAGATGCAGTATTATTTCTAAAATCAAAGCAGATTCTATGGCCATTATTTTTCTCCTTGATCATTTCAGTTTGTTTCAGTTTGCTGTGTTTGTTTCTGTTAAAGTTGTTCTTTGGGGAAAAGGTAGTGATACAATGTTTTCCCTTGTTTTTCCTGTAGAAACTAGTGTTTTGCATGAGATTCCTGATTTTAGCCTTTCTAAGTTCTTCATGAAAAGACAAAATATGAGCCAATTTCAGTAGTTCAGGTATGCCGAGATTATAACTGTCATCCTTGCTCATAAAAAGTTTATTTGGCATTTTCTCAAGATGTTGAGCTACTGAGGTTATAGTCAAAGTTTTATTTGCAGTAGGAGGGTCACATGATGGTAAATCTTTGAGGTATGGTAGAAACATCAAACTACCTTTCTCCCGGGTTCCAAATAGGTTTATGATGTGAAGGTCTTCTAAATCTTTTACCCGGAAGAAATTTCCACAAGTTACTGCTGGTGTTTGATTAAAGCTAGAGCAATTTGCTTGATAGTACATGAGAGTTTGTGCTTCTTGCTCTAACCCCACTTTGGAGAGGGGAAACTTACTTTCCTCAAGACACGGTTGTTCATGATCATGGTAGTTTTGAGCGTCCAGCTCATCATAAGGCACCAAGGATAACTGATGTGGTGGATCTAAGTCTATATCAGCTTCCTCTGACTCTTCCTCCAAGTTTACATCAATATGCATAATGAAAGAGTTTAAGTCGGAGCGCAAAGAACACATTGGAATGTTATCGGGCCTATCTTGATTGCTAATCATGTATTTCATGTGTGATTCGCGGTAGAGTATCCTGTTCTGACCAAACACAGGAATTGTGGCATATGACATGTCCAGTTGAATATTCCCTTGGAGTTTGGCTCCCCAAGATCTTGATAGAAGCATCCCATACTTGGGAGGAATGTCTGCTACTACTATATCCATGATTAGATGTTTCGCGGGTATTTGGGCCAGACTAAAGCAAAGGTCTTTGATTAAACCTAGGCATTGGACTCTGCTTGAATCAAATGAGTATAAGTCTTTGTATGGTCTTGTGATTTCCAAGCCTAATCTTTCCATAACTACCTTCGGCATAAGATTATGCGAGGCGCCGGAGTCTAGCATGGCATTGTGGAGGATTTGGTCGTGGATGTTTAGGCTAATGTAAAATGGAAGAGTAGCTCCTTCTTGGAATTTTCCCTCTATCTTTGGACCAAACAATACTTCAGGAATGTCATCAGTGAGATTAACAGTGTTTGCATCATTCCCTAGATTTAAGACTTTTAGCACTTGGGATTTATAAGAGTTTTGGGCAATAAGTTCAGTGAGAGGCATGGTGATTTTGATCTTAGCGATCTCGCCTTCAAAGCTAAAAGGCACTTGAAGTTTAGATATGTTTGTTTCAGTTTTTTCAGCTAAGACCTTGTCTATGTTCTGAGTTTGTTGACCTTGTTTAGGGGTTTTGCTTGCCATAGTTGTTTTGGTGACCTTGGTAGAAGTATCAGGAGTATATGTGATAGGACTAGTTTGGGTAACTTTAGCTTGGCTTTGATCAGCCTTTTCAACCTTGATTTTGTCACTGCTTGATGCTTTTTTGAGGATGGTATCTGGAGCTTTAGCAGTATCAGAGTTACCCTTTTTGACATTATCTTGGTTTCTTTTGCTTCTAAGGTCATATTGCCTGTGGGCTTCTTCAATAGCATTTTGAAACTCTATGGCAGGGTCATCAAGATCCTCATAATTGGTCTCATCTTGATCAGGCGAAAAGAAGGCTTGTTCTTCTTCGGTGAGGTACACCTCACCTTCATTGTCAGATCCTATGAGGTTTAAATGATGTTCATCAAGAGGTTCTGAGTCCCTGTCATCTTCTTCTACATAGTTTTCATTGAATGGTGGCCTGATCTGTTGGTCATTATCCCTTGGTCTGTTTTGGGGCTGTTCCCTCCTAAAGTTTTGGTTTCGGTTTCTGATTGGAGGGTTCGGCTGGTTGTCCCTAACAGGAGCTTTTTCATTGATCTTTTCCCACATTTTAGCCATGGATTTGACTAAGTCATCTATTCTGGGATCTAGGGAAGGTGACGAAGTGGATACCTCATCTCTATATGTGACCTTTCTTTCTGATCTAGTTCTAGCCCTTTTTTCAGCTAAGTTGGCATCTGCTTTTATAGCTATTTGTTGCATTTCCTCCAAGGTAGGGGGATCTTTGTCTCTCAGATGATATGTCATGTCCGGATCAAAACCCTCAGGAAATTTTGCCAAAGCTAAACCAAGTGGAGGTTTGAAATGAGGTGGGAGGGAGTTATATACACTGTTGAACCTAATACAGTAAGCTTGGACACTTTCCCCATTTTCTCGTTTTAGATTGTTATATTCTGACAGGATTTGAATGGGGTTTCTTCGGATTTCCCACCTATTTCTGAAGATTTGATGCAGTTCGGGGATATTATGGATGCTATTTGGAGCTAAGCTTTTGAACCATGCTTTGGGTTCCCCACCAAGACTTTGGGCAAATATTCTCATTCGGACAGTCTCGTCTTGTACCTCTAGGTATTCATAAGCATCAGTCATTCTACTTATATGCTGTTGAGGTGTGGTGGTGTCTTCTCCGGTAAAGTGTGGGATCTTGTCTTGATATTTGTTTGGGAGAGGAGCTAAAGGTGGTGGCAACACCAAAGGTGCGTACCAAGCTGCCATGACTGGAGCTAATGGATGATGTACAAGATGAGGACTAGTAGGCTGAAATGAAGTGGTTTTAACAGTGGTGGTTTGACCAAGTGTAGCGGATGAACTTGGACTAGTGATCTGGTTTTGAGCAGATCTGGGATGATAGGAGCCAAATTGATAAAGAAGCTGGAAATCAGGAGGAGTGGTGGGTGAAGCTTCTCTAATAGGACTCTGTGGTGGGTTTAGGGGTTCAAGATCGTCAAAGTTAATCTTACTATATGATTTGCTTCTGGGAAGAGCTTGTGATGACTCTAGCTCAAAAGGTGAATCTAGTAGGATAGTGCGATGTTTAGGTACAGATCTTGCTCTACGGATGGATCTATCGGTAGCTAGATGATCAGTTTCAGAAGCTTGCCACAGAATCTTCTCTGGGTCATCTACTATGATAGGGGGATTTGGGTTTGGATGCGATCTGGTATTGATTCTTCGGGAAGCCAGATTTTAGATCCAGAGTTTTAGAGAGAATGGTATTGGTGAATGTTCTGGATGAGTGATTTTTCTAAAGTTATACTAAGGCGAAGGATGGTCAAAAGTAAAAGGATGGATTAGTGGAGTCGCCAGGTGGAAATGGATTGTTTTTGTGAAGATAGCTATGGTCCACCACCAAGACTAATCTGAGAATGTTTTGGATTTTCTGAATTTATGTGCAGCCTATGGTTTGCTAAAGTATCCTAAATTTGTTTTAACACTTTGCTAGGGTGATGAGAACAAAAAGAGTTTACTCTAAAAAAATGAGTCTATGGACTGCTTGCTTGTTTATGGTACCTAAAGGACCAAAGAGTCTATAAGATTTTGCTGGACTATTATGTACTCAGTGTCTTACCATCTCCCACTATGTTAGTGAGTGATGGGAAAGGTTTATCGGATAGTAGCCTAGAGTTTTGAAAAGTAGTAAGGCTTACTAGAGTTTAGTGGAGTCGCCAGGTGGAAAATTGGTTGTTATGAGATATGTTTGTATGGTCCACCACCAGTACTATTAAAAACCAATCTAAGGGAGTTTTTGTGGTTTTTTCTGAGTTTTATGTGCAGCCTAGGATGTAAGAGTGTTATAAACCTGATTCATCACTTTGCTAAGATGGTGAAACAGAGAGTTTACACTAAATGATTCTAAAGGCTGATGGTTCAAGCTTAAAATTTGAAGGACTAAGGAGTCTATAAAAGTTTGCTAGACTATCATGAACTCAATAGGTCCCACCGTGATCGCCATTATGTTAGGGTGGCGATGAGGTGGCAAAATCAGATGGTATTCTAAAATTTAGCAAGGTAGTAAGGCCTACTGGAGGCTAGTGGAGTCGCCAGGTGGATTTTTAGTTTTTTTGAGGTATATGTGTATGGTCCACCACCAATACTATCAAAAACCAATCTAAGGGAGTTTTTGTGGTTTTTTCTGAGTTTTATGTGCAGCCTAGGATGTAAGAGTGTTATAAACCTGATTCATCACTTCGCTAAGATGGTGAAACAGAGAGTTTACACTAAATGATTCTAAAGGCTGATGGTCTGAGTTTAGGATTGAAGGACTAAAGAGTCTATAAGAGTTCGCTAGACTGTCATGAACTCAGTAGGTCCCACCGTGATCGCCATTATGTTAGGGTGGCGATGAGGTGGCTAAAGGCGGGTATTCTTGAAAATAAGGGACTTATAGAGTTCTAAGGTGTCCTTAGATTGTCACTAACTCAAAGTCCCACCGTGATCGCCATTATGTTAGTGAGCGGTGGGATAAGTCAATCAAACAGTATTCTTAAAAATAAGGGACTTATAGAGTTCTAAGGTGTCCTTAGATTGTCACTAACTCAAAGACCCACCGTGATCGCCATTATGTTAGGGTCCCGTGATTTGGCCGATTGGCTAGCCAAATGACGATGTAACATCAAAACAAGCTTTGGAGCCCAAGGACCTAGCCTTCCTGGACTCAGAGAGGGCTCTCTCTATAAGTGCAAAAGATGTCGGTGTGTTTACTTGCGATGTTCTGATATTAGGCTAGTTATGAAGTGTGTTTTTTGGTTTTTTAGTTTTTAAGTTTGTGAGGGATGAAACTGATCAAATACATAAACCGGATAACAAGATGTAGATAAATTGGGCTATGGGGTCAAACAGGTCAAGGAAGCTATGAAGTGATGATGTAAAGCTGCTGTAGGGCCGATTTGATTCACAGTAGAAGGGATCTCTCGGCAAAATGGATTAAATGGACAGTAAGTTGGTGAAAGACAAGGGATTTCAAGTGAAAACTAGTTAATAGTAGACATAAACATGTAATAGCAAGCCATTAATCATGCTAGGAATACTATAAGCTAATCAATACATAGAAATCAAACATTCCAGCCATACATAGAGGTATATGACCCTCTAACTTCGGAAAAGGCTATCAGACTTTGGGGAAAACACATGAGACAAACTAACAACTCATAAACTATGCCGGAACGCCTAAACATAGTCTCTAAGTCATTGGGCACTTGGACAAATAATTTTTCATAGTTTTAGGCAAAGGGCTAGATCGGGACTAGGCCTCCTTGGTTCAACAAGATGATCAACAAATCAGTCAAAGAGAAAGTTTTATGGATAGAACTATGGGCAGCTGATAGGTAGGTAGGGCAAACCATACATCCTACTCAACATACATAGAACTTATGAACAAAACTTAGCAACAATACCTTAAGTTACTAAAGAGAAGCTAAGAATTCTTTAGCATAACTAAGGGAGAAGAAAACATCAAGCTATGAAGATTCAGGGATTTTGAGGTGCCTCCATGGGCATGTCTCAAAATCAATCTTTACTGATCTATAGCAGCAAGAAAAATGAATTATGAGTGAAAACTAGAAGACAAAACACATTAAGAAACACTATACCATTCTACCATGTCAAGGAATCCATCAACAAGCCTTCAACATTCCTCAAAAGCATCCAAGAGGTAGTCCCAAAATCATAACTCAAGTGTATTCTTCAAAGCTCATATGACCAATGCATTAATTCTTCTCTCAAGTTCAGCCTCTGATTTACAATGAGAACCATGGGATAAATAGGCTTGAGGGAGGAAAACCTCATGGAGCAACTAGCTATCCCATTGGTCAAGTCAAAATATCTAAACTTGTCCTTGAGGCTTTGCAAAGCCCAAGGCACAAAATATCCCATAAAATATCTAAAAAACTGCTAAAAATGGAAATTATATTGACTTTACATGATTTTCCCATGATAAAAATAGCTTAACGCACATTTGGGAAAAGCATATTTTTGGAGTTCAAAAATTACAAAAATACTTCATATTTATGCCTGAAAAAGGTCCCCTGACTTGCTGGATGCAAATGGAAGCCTTCCCGATGTCAAAATGAGGCTCATGATGGCTCGTTGGAAAGCTCTCTGTGTCTTCTTTCCAATGCAAGTGGAATCACCTCAATCTGATCTCTGAAAGGCCCTCAAAACTGTACCTGTGTGCAAAAACCCAGAAAATAGCAGGCTGCTGACATGGCGGGCAGAATGTGCAAAATGAGGCTGTTTTTCGCCAATTTGAGGGGGCGAATGATCTTCAAATGCCCTGAAAATCGCTGGAGAGCTGCTCATGAAATTATGGAATCCATTGGTATCACCCTCCTCCCTTGACGACTCATCAAATTGAAATGGCGCATTTATGAGTTTTTGGCCAAAAACCCAAAAAATGCCAAAAAACAAAAAGTTTTCGAAACAGGCCCAAAATTGGCATGCATGACCTTTAAAGGTCCATAGAGACATGCTCGGAAGCTGAAGCCAAAATATTGAGGGCTGATGTGCTTTTTTCTTTTTTCCGTGCTAAGCGCCTCTCCTTCAATTTCTTCAATTTTTCTTGTGCCACCTTCAATTTGCGCCTAGCAAATTGATTTAGCTTCTGAAAGTGAAGAGTTCTCTTTCTCTGTAGCTCAAGATCCCTGTTTGCCTTCTCAAGCTTTGTTTCCAAATGCTGGTTGGCCCTCTCAAGCCATACTTCCTTGTTTTCCTCAATTTCCTGTTCAAAGAGGGCAGTGAGAGGAAAGGCATCGAACTGAGCTTGTTCTTCTGCTCTCCGTTTCTCCAAGGCTTTTCTAAGCCCGATGGTCCTAGGCCTCTTTCGCCTAGGTTGGTCCTCTTCCTCTTCATCATCAAATTCGCCAATGAGCTCTTCAATTCTTACTTGCGCCTTTTCTGCCTCTTTTTTATACTTGATCGCCCTTGCCTCATGAATGGCCGCATGATACTTCATTTGTTTGTTTTCAACCTCCAAGAAATGGTTGAAATTCCTCGCCCTTTGAAGATCTTCTTGTAACACCTCAATTTTCCCTTCTTTGTGAATGAGGAGGTTTTCAAGGATGCGTGCCTCATTGTCACTGTCATCGCTTGGGATAGGGATGACAGCTGACTTACCTCCATTCTTGGCACTTCCTCCAACTGCACCTTTGCCTTTGAAGGCCAATCTAGCGCTCTTTCTCCTTGGCAAGCTAGAAGTTGTCTTTTTGGGCAATTTCCTCTTTTTAGGAACAGTTTTGGTCACTGTCAAGGAGGCAGCTTCAGCTTGTTGTCCTTCCTCAACATCCTGTCCAGCTTGTGGCTCAAAAGATGCTTCAATTGTTTGCTCAACCTGCTGCTCTTCAACCTCTATCCGCCGTCGTCCCTCTCCCCCGAATTTGATGATGTTCATCAACTCTGGGCCTACCGGCCCCTCTCGAATTCTGTACTCGCTCATCATCCTCTAGCTGCTGTCCAATGATATCTAACTGCTGCTGTCCCTCAAAATCTAGCTGCTGCTGCTCATCATCCTCCTTTTCTCCCTGTGGCTCACTGCCCTCTCCTTCTCCTTGTTTACTTGGCTGCCCAGTGATCATCTTGAGTTTTTTAGGGGTAGGCCTACTAGATAAAGGCACTGGGCGATGGACAGGCTGAGTAGGAGACACATGAACAAGAGGGACAGTGGCGAAATCGGCATGGCTAATGAATGAATCCCATGAAACTCCTTTCTTCTCTAGCTGGTGTAAGAAGATGATTTTGATCAAGGAATGGTGAAAGAGAGAAGGGATTTGCTGAGGTGGAGCTTTCTTTTGGACAGTAGCTGCCATTTTCTCTATGCTTTTGGACAAAAAGTATGGAAGGTTTAATTGCCTGCTCCTGGTAAAATGCATCAACAAGCGAACATGATAGGAAAATATTTGGCTAAACCTTCCTTCACAAGTGAAATATCTCATTATGGCTTTCATCAGCGGGGCATAACTGTCAAGAAGATAGGAGAAAGGAAAAATAGCAGTGATGGTCTCCCTATGTTCAGGCTTGATGAAAGGTTTATAATCCTCCAGATCAAGATGCGCTTGCTTAAACCACTTTTCACCATGATACGGGATCTTAGTAGCCTTGGATACATACCTTGGGGAGATTTTGAAGTCAAGACCTGCAAGCTGGAAGTGTTTGTCCTTGAATCTCAAAGCGCACAAATGGGTAAGTGGCGAGAAACTCTTGACTTCTTCTATCCTCTGACAGAAATCAAGACAACCTACTTCATGGAAATTGAAAAGCACTGAGGGGTGAGCATTGATTTCTTCTATGGAGATAGGCTCATATCTCTTATGTTGTCCGCCTTTTTGATCTCGTTTTGGAGGCATTCTGACTTGAAACAGGCTTTGGAAGAGGCAGACTGCCTTCAAAGTATGAAAAATGCTCTGCTGGATTGAAATTGGCCACTACCACTGCTTGGAAAGTTATGGACCCTGTGATTTTGAATAAAATGCAACAATGTTTCTTAGAATAAGCTACCTCTGCACTTATTAACAACAGTCCTTCAAATCTGGATACACTTCAGCTATGCAAACTTCTTAATAAAAAACCATCAATAATAATGAGACAATATGCTGTATGAATTTCCTGTATGTAGTATTAAGCAATCATTTTTCTTGGTGAATCTGCAAGGGATCAACCAACACTGGTATTTGTGTTTTCAAAACAAAACTTCAATCCAAAAAACCTTGCTCTTCATGTCATTCACCTTGAAAAATAACTCTGTCAACAGACTTCTGTAGAGACCACATAGTGGAAAGAAAGGAAACCTTTTGGTTTAGGTGAAAAAATAGCCCACAGTGTTAAGGAAAACACCTTTCACTTGTGACTTTTGAGAAGTCAATCACCACCTTTATACCACTGGCTTCAATGTAAACTTGATCATCAACAAGTGCTTTCTAGAACATGGCCTTATTTCACCCTCAAAATTACTCTGTTCAACAATCTTCAGAATGATACAATGTAGTGTAATGAACAAGCAGACTTAAGTTAGATGTATAACCAATGCACAGTGGTTTTTGGGAAACATACTCTCTGCTTGTGAGTCTAGGAGGTCAACACAATACCTGTACCTCTGTCTTAATCTTAACTTCAAACACCACCAACTCTGCCTTTTAATGTGCTATCATCTTTGGAAGTTCTCTGTCAACAAACCTTCAGTAGTGAAATATAGTGAAATAGGGGCAGATCTCTAGAAAAGGCTTGCTGTGATAAGTGTTTTGATACCCTGTTCTTTAGAAATGACCTTCCTTCGAAACATATCACAACAACAGTTCTTCAAAGTGACACCATTCAGTGAAAGGAAAACAAAACTAGGCTAGGTGATATATCAGTGCACTATGCTTTTTAGGAAACACACCCTTGCCTGTGGGTTCAACGATCTATCAATTCATCTATGCTCCTGTCTCTGTTGTTAGAAATCAACCACCAAAAGCCTCTGCCCTCAGAAAAATGGTCCCTTTACTCTCAGAATTTCTTTGTCAACAAATCTTCGGAATGATGTAATATAGTGCAAAGAGAAAACAGACCTAGTTTAGGTGGAAATCAATGCAGAAAGTGGTTTAGACAATACACCCTTTGCGTGTGAGTTTGAGAGATACACCAACAAAATATCTGCACCTCTGTTTTTGACAACTTTGACATCAACTAACACTTTTATACCCCTGCCTCCAACTTCTCATCAACAAATTTTGCCCTTTTAATGTGCTGTCACCTTGGTAAAATCTTTGTTAACAAATTCACAGTGGGAGAAAATGATGAATAAAAGGCAACCTGTGCTGTTGTGGGGGACTGTGAGGACAGTTTCGCCTTTTCAAAAATCGGTCAAAGCCCTTTTAACTATGCACAGTTTCAAACCACGGTCTACAGGTTTTAAACTTGATTTTTCGAGTTTTTCAAGGTAGGAGATGAAGTACCTTGTGAGTTTTTGAGAAGAAATCCTTTGGAGGGAGCTTGAAATGCAACGGAAAACTTCAATATTGGCGTGGCAACCTTCGGAGCAAACCCGTCGCGCAGGAGAAAAGCTGTCGGGTCGACTTGTCGTGCGGTCGGGCGGCCACCTACAGGCACGTCGCGCCCACCTACAGGCACGTCGCGCCGGCGTTGAAAGCCTTTGTAAAATGACGCCCAGGCACGTCGCGCCTAACTCCAGGCACGTCGCGCGGCCTTAAACCAGTGCATAAAACTTCAATTCGCTTGAAAACACGTTGTGATGCTTGGGAGCTGCGGAAATTGGTTTTTTTAATTTCGAAAGTGACTTACTACTCCTCTATTTCATTCCTTTGACACTCCTTCAACGGCTGTTCTCATAAGAGAGACATTTCAAAACCTCGACTTTGTCCCTCTTTTTGGCACTTTAGGTGACAATGTTAACAAAAGACAAGGTCATTCAAAAAACTGTCAAAGGCATTTGAAAGCTGCTTTATCACTTACAGGAGACCACCGGTGCCCTTGCAATTAGTTTAACAATCTCGGTCCTTAGGTGATTTACAGGTTTCCTTCTGGACTGTAAGTGTCTTCTACTAGCTGTTTCTTTTTATAACATAATTCTCTGCTTTACAGCTCACTGTGTCACATCCCTGCCACTGTTTATTTAATACTGTATCCTTGTGCTAAGTCTGTCCTTTGGAATGATGACCATTGTGTCTGTTTTAGGATATATAAACAGTGGCAACTCATAAAAACCAACTTGTTCTGCCTATTCATAAGATTGAATACCATTCATCATGCATTCTATAGCTCCACCTTGGTCACTGTTTTACTTTCTCAGTGATAATCCAAAGAAAATTAATCAGAATTGTCAAAGAGTACTTTGACCAACCTTGGCGATTGTTGTGTTATTCAACATAAGATAGCCTGTGTTCTTTCAAAGTGTTTGATGATTGCTGCTTCCAGGTGATTCACAAGCTTACCCTGGGACTGTAAGTGTGCTCTCTTGATGGCTTGCTTTCACACTTTACTTCACTGTTTACTCAAAAGGACCTTCTTTAGATTTCTGGGCAGGTGATCATGGAATGCCTTTAACCCCTTTTTTAAATCAACTGCTCTTTTGGCATTAATAGCATACAATATGTTCAATATTTTCTCCTCTCCACTAGATGTACTGTCTGACAGATAGCTTTTTTGAAGAGGGAGATCAATACATTTATATCATAAACAGTAACACTTTCCTTTATTCAATTTCTTTGTGTCTTTTCCCTGCACTTTTTAGACTTACCAGTTTTCAACAACCTGCAATGATTTTGCCCATCTGCTCATATATGGAGGAGGCTCTTTATCAGGTAAAGTATCAGAAGGCCCTTTTTACTACTATGTTAGACACAGCCTTTCTCTGAATGTGGTGGTAAGTAAACCATTTGAACAACATCAATCTAGGCATCACTACTTGCAAGCATCACTGTGTTTTTAGAAGGAAACCTAGCCACAGTGACACGGTTCTAAGGTTGCTGAGATATTTATTATTTGGCTTGTTCATCTCCTGACCTGTTACTTTGACAAAAACTCTTTGTGACTATGAAGTTCAGTGCTTTCTTGAAAAACCAAGAACTTTCTCTTGCCTGTGTAATGGCATTGGTTATCAGTTGTTCTATTTGATCTTGTGGAATAGGCAGGGTACTTATGCTTTGGAATTTTCACCAATGACATGCCTTTCTTCATTTCATCAATTCACATGATTTTGAAAATTTGAGATTAGATCCTTTATCAGACCAAACTCTTCTTTCTTTTGAGCCAGCATATTTCAAGCTCCATTCCTGTTATGATCATCAATTACCTTCATGAAACCTGAAGATATTGTTTCATTGTTTTAGTAAAGGCAAACCTGGACCTTTGCAACCTTCTGAATCAACACTGGCCTCCGCCCTCTGCTTATGGATGAAGGAGGCGCCCTAACCCTCTGCTTGTAAATGAAGGAGGTTCTGGGCCTTGACAATTTACCATTTTGCTGAGACAGTGGCGACCCTTTCTTACTGTGATTTTTATGCTGGAAAGAGCTGTAAAGTCCTGATGAGTGACTTTTGTTTTGCAGCTTCATCTCAGGCTCATAGTATACTTAGAAGCAGTTGTTCCTCTAACTGTAAACTCAAACATTTACTCCATGAGATGAAATATGTTTCCTGTCTTTGTAGAACCATAGAACACAGTGAAAACCTACTAGTCAGCTTGAGAATGGGCTTCATGCAGTGCTGAGACCTAGGGAATATGAGTGGCGCGACTTAAGGCTGTTTGTCAATTTCATTTGCAAATTAAGGGATCAGTCATGGTAGGTCTGCTGCAGATGGGGGCTTTTTTGGCTTTTTGATGATTGCCAAAGGTGAAATGTCCTAAACGCCACTTCCTAACATAGGGTAGACTTTTTGAAACATATGTGGATTTGCCTTTTAAGGCTGATGGGCAGGTCAATAGGGCTGAAGCTAGATAGGATTGTGATACGAGGTTTTTGATGTTGCTAGGGGTGGACTGAATAGGTAGAAAGGTAAAAAAGTTTTGGGAGGGTTTTCTGGATGACATATTGACATAAGGAAATCAGTTTCTAGAAAACTCAGCTGAAGATATAGTCATCACTAACATGTAAAAAATATTGATGGCTAACACAAACCACCAATGAGATCTTTGATTTGTTGAAGGAATATGAGGATCTATTCCCTGCATTAGTTTCAGAACTTAAAGGAATAAAAGGAGATCTAGGAGAGATGAAGATGGTATTGAAACTTGATGCGAGACCAGTTAAGCATCAACCATTTCATTTGAATCTGTGATTCAAATAAAAGGTTAAAAGAGAAATTGATACAATTTTGGTCGCAGGCCTCATATTTTCTATTGATGAAGCTAAATGGATTATTCCTATTATCATCGAAGATAATAAAGATTCAAATGATATCAAGGTCCGTGTATATTATCATACTCTCAACATTGCTTGTGTTCATGATCCATTTCCCACTCCTTTCAGTGATGAAGTGTTAAATAATGTTGCAGTTTAAGAAGCTTATTCTTTCACAGATGGGTTCTCTGGGTATCATTAAGTTAGAACTGCGGAGGAGGATAAGAAGAAAACCACGTTCACCACTGAATGGGGTTCATATGCCTATCATGTTATGCCTTTTGGTATTAATAATTCTCTAGATGTATTTTCCAGAATAATTTTTGCAACATTCGAGGAATATATACATAAATTTCTTAAAGTATATATGGATGACTAGATAGTTTATAATCTTTTGAAAAAAAATATAGTATGTTACGGGTTTTGTTCGATAGGTGCAATAAGTTGCAGTTTTCAATAAATTTGAAGTGTTTTTTTGTTTTGCACTTTGGAACCCTGTTGGGACATATCGTATGCAAGGATGGTGTATCATTGGACCTTGCTAAATATGCGATAATACTTAATATGTCGCCAAATACAAGCATCATACAATTGCGATCTACATTGGGGCATACACGTTATTATTGAAGATATATTTGAAATTATGCTTTGATCACTGCGTTATTGGAGAAGTTTCTGAAGAAAAACGAGCCTTTTATTTGGACCGTTGAGTGTGATGCTTCCTTTGATACTCTAAAATAAAATCTAGCATGTGCTCTGATTCTAGTCTGATTCTAGGGCCTCCTCCTTATTTAGGTATTGCCTGTAATTATATATAGTATCTCTCATTTTATTTATGTCTTGTTAATTTAGTATTTACTTTGTTTATCAATGTTTTTGCAACCCACTAATTTGATAAGTAACTATATTTATTTATGATACTACAACTCATTAATATGATAAGTAATTTACTTTGTTTCTGAATATTTTTTTTCACTTACTTTGTCTTTTTATCACATTTGCACTGAAGTCTTTAATATATCTTGTTTGGATTGGATTTTGAACATTATAGTTAGTCAACATTCTACCATTTCATATGCATCATTGTTTCAGGGATCGGGATCATCAAAAACCTTGAGCAAGTCACCACTTTACTTCTTATGTGATTTATTTCTTGCCTATGCAGATTTTGCTACATGTGTTGGGGGTTACAATGTTAAGCTTTCTAAGCCCACTATGTAAAAGTGTCTTATATCATTTCTACAAGTGTGAACTTTAAATTCTTGCAAGTGTGGTTTTCTTTCCTTGGTGACATGTAAAATAACAATAATATCTTGCTTGGAAACACTCCTTTAGGATACTACAACCTCATTATCACTCAACACAATTGTACTAGCATATATAGTGCATGATAGTTCACAAGTTCCACATGAAAATTGGACTAATAATTAAACGCAGAGTTTATCATTTATCTACTAAGTGATTATGAGGTAATTGAAGAGCCAGTCACTGGGATACCCATAATTATTGTTTGTATGCATTGCATAGTACCAATTGGTTCAAAAAATCATTGATCTACCATCTTCAATAGTTGTTTTCTCTGTGTAATTATGGCCTCCACATTTTTATACAATTCTCCCTTGGGAAAATGTTGCCTTGGGAGCCAAAGTCGACCATATCTGATTTACCATATGCCCATTTGTCTTTAAGTCGACTTGAAAATTGTAATCATCCTACATTTTGATCTGAGATAATTTATGAAGGTTCTTGTATGGTATTTTCTCTTCTCTATAGTCCTTTAGAATGTTCAACAATTCGAGTAGTCGGCCAAACAACTTCTTGTATTTGATTAATTGCAAGAGCTCTCAATTTCATCTCCATGGTCTACATTATTGTAGTATTATTTATTTTAAAATAATTTTAATACCTCATGTATCAGTCATTGATCTTGGTTTGGTTCTAGGTATGTGCTTTCCCCTCCTATATAAATAGGTTGGCCAACTCCTAATCTGGTCACTACAAGAAAATTCTTTTGGTTCAAAACATAATTTTTTGGAATCGTGTGTAATATGTTTACATTTCTTTTGTGCGTGGTTTTTTCCAACATGGTCAAACAATATTCCAAAGAGTTATCACCAACACCACATATATTACAATACTTTAATTCAGTCCATTCTTTCAAAAAATAGTCAAGAGCCAAATGGACTTCTTTCCAACATGTGAAACAATGCCCCAACCTCTTCAACCTTTCATGAATCGTCTTCCTCCCTTTCCCTGCAACCTCTATGCCTTAGTATCCATTGTCTTCTTGTGCATTGTGGTCAACATCCTATGTATGGTATACCACATGGTAGTTTGTTTTTTTCCTATCATTTATTTGGCATTTTATGTCGAATCAATTATGCTCACATATTACACATTTTACGTATTTGAGATTACATGGGTAATCCCTTGTGTTGTGATTTGCTAAAGTTAAACAAATATCATAGAGTAGATCTACCTATATTCTGTGGACATCTTGTTCATTTTCAAAGGCATCACCATACTTATAATTTTTTTTTATGTATTCATCATTTTTATAATTTTTTTACCATATTAATTATTTTGAATAGAAAAACATTGTAACGATTGTTGAAGTTGTTCTAGTTTTTCATTAAGGTGTTTATTGGTCAACAATCATGACTTCAAGAGCTAATTGTATTCAACCTCTATATGTTGAGCCTTCTGTAATACTTCTTCACATGACGTTATGTCATACATCCTTAGTGGTCCTATATTTTTTTGTAGTAATTCTTATACGTACAATTGTACTAGGAGTTGCTCATGTATCTGAAAGGAGATTTGACTTAGAAAATATTTGAATCTATTGTCATAAGTTCGAAACAATTCTCTTAGGAAATTCTTTATGTCCTTCAACATTTGTGCAGATAGATATTTACACATCTAAAGCTTTTAAGAAATGTAGAAAGCTGGTTTTTTATTTCAACTTTACTTCTTTGATGATTTTATGTAAAGTTCATATATCAAGTTAGTGTTAGAAAATTACATATTACAGAGCAATGCAACACATAAAATATGCGGAAAACACAAGCACACAAAACACATAAAACCAAAGAGAGATAGATATACGTGGTTCACCCAGTTTGGGCTACATCCACCCCGAACAGCCGGTCCTTCCTTTCTATTATCCAGCAAAATGAAGAGACACAACCTACAGCAGATCTGTTGTAATATCCTATGTTCTCTCTCACAGTATCCCTATTTGTTTCTCACTTTGAGAATACACATACAATACACAGCCGCAATACAATACCCTCATATAAGCGAGGGTTGCCTTCTAGGAAAAAAAAAACCCTAAACTAAACATAACTTCTACCGTCAGATCATCTGCCTAATGAACGGCTCGGATTGACTAGATATTACTATACTTTCACAAGGAAATTTTACATATGTTTTTTAGCTTCGGGGGTGCTGCCCCCAAAACCCCCCGCCAGGGGGGGGCTCCATAAAGTCGCAGCCACCCCCCCCCCCTGGAACCCCAGGCAGCGTTTAATTACAAGCAGCGTTGCCGCCCCATTAAGGTACAGGTGTCCAACGCTGTGATACAAAATAAACAAGATAATCAGGCTCCACACCCAACAGTTAGCACTTTGCTTCTTAGGGCACCGGTGAATTGGGAAAAAAAATTTCCTTCATCATCAATGTCCAGTGATTTCCAAAAAAAATCACAATGAACCAATGATTCCTTAGGTCATTGTCACCTTCATATAGTGGAATTTGGTTTAGGCCCATCTTGTCTTTTACTTGCGGCTTCTTTGGAAAAGAGGGTGTGGGGGTTGTATGATTTTTTTTTTTTTATTACTTGAGTCATTTTATCTTTCAGTTAATTTTTACAAGTTGATTATGAATTGGTTGACTCCACTTGGGAGGTTGAATCCCTTACTTTTGTTGATTTTGTTTTTATTGACCACATGACTTAGACTTCCTCTTCTTTAGGACTAATTATGTATTTTTCGCAACCTTTTTGTATATACTTGGTGAAACATCCTTCAATGGGACACATTATTTCACCACAATTGTTTGATGGCTTAGAATCTTCTTCCTTGGTGATTAAATTTGGTATACGGGTGCATCTATGAGATGATTTATACGGAGTGTAATGTTCTCATCACCTCATTATTCTACCTAGATTTAATCTATTAGAGGTATTTTAGTCAGTATATTTTCATACAAGTTCCTTATGAGCCAACTCTATACCACATCGAACATGGTTCAATATCTATATTTAGTCTCTAGCGTAGGAATTCCTAAATACAGGAACTAGCACCATGAGGGATGTTAAGCCTATGAAATGTTAGAGTCAATAATGTGAATACTTTCTGCAATATTTGCAAGTTGACAAGCGCCATTAGCTTCCATGACCAACTTCAAGCTATTACTCCTCTCAGGAACCATCAAGGTAGCCCCTACTGAATCCAATTGGTTTATAGCAAACTTGGATGAGCCTAGTGCATTAACCTATTTCTCCTAGAGTTTATTCTTGGCTAATGTCTAGGGATTACTCACGTTGTTCATCTCCTCTCTTTTTTTATTTGTTGTTTGTCCCTTTAATTTTTCTTAATGTCAATTAAAGGTTTATCATATTGCATTTAACATAGATTCCTTTGTTTAGATTCTTCTAGTAAATTATACTCTCTTTCAGTCGACTTCTTCCTCATTGTTGTCATTATTTTCTTCAATGTAGTGACTATTTTAACTCTGAATAAGGCACCTTACAAATCAATGACCCCCCCATAGTTGCTCTGATTTACTCAAGGTCAATGATGGTAATCATGATTAATAATATCATTTTCTTAAGAAATAATCCCAAGAGCCTTCGTATTTTTACAATTGATTTCTAAAATTCTCTATTAATTATTTTCCTTTTGATCCAAAATGGTGTTTCAAGGGGGAGTATTTAAAGGTAGTAAATACTCAACTATGTGACTGACTCCTTTTTCTAATATAAATTTATGCAGGAAAGATAGAATTGTGCATGAGAAATTGTGCCTTGTTTTTATTTTATTGATTGGGACTTTCTTCTATTTCTCATTCTTCATAGTAATCATTGCAAATTTTTTCCACCCACGCGTGAAGGTTTGTTTGACTCTTGTTTGTAATATTTAGCATTAAATTTTCATCATTCATGAATCTATTCATTAGTAGCACGATTGATGTATCAAATGAATTTTTTCGGGAAAGCTTATAGGAATTTCTCTTGATTCTAAATGAAGAAATGTGTGTTCTCTTCTGCTAGCATAATTCTTGATATCTCTTTGGATATTTCGCCCCCGCTACTCATGAATCTCTTTCAAACTCGACATTTATGTATACATGATTTGCTAATATTATATTTCAAGTACTACTGGAAATGGAACCAATGTTTTAATTTGAGGATATGTAGTGGGAAACCAGCAAATTAGAATTTTAATTACACACAAAAAAACTCATAAAAATATTCCTTCCCAAGTATCCCTGTTACATCAAATGACTATTTACATTATATGTTTTAGTTATAGGATAGTTATAGTTGTCTAAATAGCCTAGTTAGTCACTCTGACTTGTGTGGTCGACCAATTTCATTTTGACTTAATCAATCAACCCAACTTACGTGATCAACTAACACATATTCGACCTGACAGTGGACAAAGTCCGACTATCGGTTCTAGTTGAATTTGGCTAGCCCTTCCAACAAAAGGTTAACATGTGGGAAGGAACTTCCATCTGTCAACCACGTGTAACTGAATGTTGAAAAATGCAACAAGAAATTCTCAATTTGATTTTTTCTTGATTAAATTGAGAAAAATTTAATTTCCACATCAGCGCACAACATGGATGATGTTAACTTGTGTGACATGGCTTGTGTCATCCAATTTACTCAGTAAATTCGAGTTGGAGGAGCTAGATTTCATTTAAGAATGTGTAATTTCTAATTTGTAGCAATCAAGGTTAGTTATCCAAGGTTGTTTTCAATTAAACTAGTTCCAACTGTTGGAAGAACTAATGGGGCGTCAAGTTGTGCAATGGGACTTCAGTCAAACTCAGTGATCATCTAGTTAACTAATAAATCAACCCAAAATGGCTACTGAATGCAGATAATTTGAGTTCCCCATGCTTGGTGGAGATTCCAAGGCAGTGTAACATCTGTTGTAGACTATTCTTGAGTGTACAGGTGTTGCATGCAGACAGATGAGTAGCCTAAGGAATTGCACAGTTCAATTTCAGGAATTTCCTAAATAATAGGGGCCTAATTTCTCAAGGAATAGTGCAAGGAAATAAGATCTCAAACCAAGGCATAAATTGACTAATTCTGGGTCAGAGGCCTTCAGTGAGTAGAGAGATAGATTGTGCACTTACAGGGTGAGCTCAGTTGAGCAAAGTAATTGTAATACATCTCTATTCATTTGATTAATGCAAGAGGAATTAGGGCTTTTAGCATATTGCTTTCCCAATATAAAAATACTTGTTGTATGTGTGTTATTTATTCTAGCATGTTTGACATTTTTGTTCTAAACTGTGAATTAATGTTCGTAGAGTAGTAGAGTAGGTTTATGTCTTGTGATGTTGATTAAAACTTCATGATAAGTTTCAAATCTATAGCATAATTTCTACACTAACATGGCATTGTATTATGGGAACACGTGGTAAAATGGCTTCCATATGCATTCCATGTGGAAATGGTATAAATATTGGCGTGCACTTGGGAGAGAAAAACTTCAAATGGTCATAGATCTTCATTTAGAGCTCATATTTTGATGAAATCTATATCGTTGGAAAGCTCTCGATGAGAAAAATACAATGGTGATCTCAAAAAGGAGTTTCAAGTTGGTTGATGGAAGAGGAATTTTTTTAACCCTATCTCCATAAAGTAACCTTGGAGGTTGAGTCTAGACACTATGTCCCATTAAAAATTCCTTGAGGGTGTTGGTGTCATGACAAGGAATTTTCCCAACAAGACTTTGCTCAATAAATTTTTGACCTATTCAAAACATCATCCTCCCTTAAATTTATATTAATAAACAACCTCCTTTGTTTTATCACCTCCTTGGACTTATTTTTACCTTGTACAACACTAAACTTTAAAGCCTTTCATAGTTTAGGCACCACTCTACTTATACTTGTGTCATCCAAAAAACTTCCCAAAAACCCCAAAACTTGCTATAAATTCCCCTTCTCACAAATTACATTAGATCCCTCACTAAACTCCACAAATACAAAAGTAACTAGAACCTCTAGCTCATTATTGAGTATGTTGGCAGTTTTTTGTCATTAATTTCAAGTCTAAGTTATTGATGTCAAGTAATGTCAAGTTTAGGGGGAGCTTGTTCAAGTTATCATGCATGATGTTTATATTGCTATTGATGTCTTATTAGGTTCCATTAATAGTGTGCTAAGCTTATGATGACTATTTTTTTTGTTTAGTATCTTATCCTTTAAGGAATTTGTCTATAGGTAACTTGCTCAAAATCAATTTAAAATTTTCTGGTTGGATAGTCCTCTCAAAGACCTTTCCAGCGGTATATGGCCCTTAGCCTAACTCCCAATGGAAGACAAGGAATCAGAGTTTGAAGCTCAAACATGGTTCTAGAGGCTCATGATTCTAGCATGTGCCCCTCGCCATATCAGCACCAAATGAAAATACAACGAACACAACATCCAAACAATTATTCAGGCCCTTATTAGATCACCCATCTAGGAAGATGTTACGAATGGTGAAAACGGTCGACAAGGTGTTGGTCACAACAAACAATAAATAAGGAGCTTGGTGGTAAGTGATCTTGCACTTATTGGACCTCCAGGTCTAATGATTCTCACATCGCAGTGGCGGATGGTCAGTGGTAGGTTGATATGAGCGAAAGGTCATGATGTGGTACCCTAAGGTGATGAAATTTGGCAAGTAGATTTGGATATTTGGGTGGCCAAGTGGACCCTTTCCAAGTGACACATAGCAGTGGCGGGGTATTATAGCTGGCGCTAAACAAAAATGGTGAATGAGGTGGCAGTGACCTAACAAGTGAGGTGGAAGTGACTTGACAAGTGAGGTGGAAGTGACCTGGAATGTGAGGTGAATAAACCCTGGGATTTGCAACAAGGAACAGTTTTGTAAGGCTTTGCAGTGTTATGAGACTCATCCATGGAGGTGATCTAGAAGTTAGAGTTCGTTCAACAAGAAAGTAGGCATGATTACTCTGTGAGGCACCACATTGGATGGGGGCCACATACAATAAAATTTGGACCCATCCCCTTTTGTTAACCTTCGGAAAAGCAAGGGGAAACTTGTGTATGGTATTTTTCGTCAGATTTGATCAATGAACAACATTGGTTGGCATCCTTCACAAAATGTGGGGGTTGATTCAAACATATACACAACAAATTTCAAACCCCCCCTTTCATTAAAGTTCGTACAAATTAAGGGGCCCCGAAATTGCATTTTGGTCGTTAATCTGATATGGCCACTGGGAGCACTCCAAAACATGTTGGATAGTTAAATCTGGGCAATATGCAACAATTCAAAGCTAAGTTGATTTTTTGCTTAATCACATGGTTTAGGTTCACGTTCATATGCTGCAAGGAGCATGAAGACAAGGGGCCACAAGGCATAACTTTCACGTTCAAGCACCAAATTTAGTTAGAAAATTAAATCTTGTTTGGATGAAAAATTTAGTAAATCATACTTTAATTAATTGGAAACATCTATAACAAGAAATCAAATGATGTAACGAGTATAGGTTATCATGCAAGAAAATGCACTCTAGTAGCTGTCAAGATAAAAACAAAAATTTTTAACATTGAACTAGAAGATGAGAGGGTGTTGAGTAGAAAAGTGAATAGGAGTAGATCTGGAACATAGTAGAAGTTTAAATTGATGATTAAGAGATAAGTTCGTAGAAAAAGTAGTTGTGTGTTTAAAATAAATGTATATTTGAAGTTTCAAGAGTTTGGTTGCAAAAGAGATATTTGATCAAGAATGAAACAGGGAAGAAATAATTGTAAGGAATCTGAATTGAATCAGAGAATTAGAGTAAGATTGGTCATTGCAGAGCATGTGCAACAGATTTGAGAGCTAAATAGTTTTTTCCAGAAATATCTTTCATTGAAAGGCTTCAGATCTAAGTTTTAAAATTAATGAAAGAGAGATTTGATAGGTTGAGAAAGTAGGTTTTTACAAATTAGTGGTGGGGGTTGGTTCCTCCAGTAGTTGAGTGCCGACAAACTTTTGGAATTGGTAATTTCAAGTAAAAAGGGGGTTGGAACCTCATGTAGGTTGGTGCCTACATAATTTGATGTAACTTGAATTTGGAGCTTACATTTACATCATAATCAAAAAGAATTTGTGGTTTTCTCCCATATGGGTTACCATGTAAACATCTTATGTTACAGATTTATGTGACCAATGCGTTGTTGTCTATTATAGTTTTGTTGAGTGTGTTAAATTGGGTAAATAATTTTGAAGTGTTAAATTAAGTATTCACCACCCCTCTTAGTATTTTCTCGGTTTCTGAAAATTGGCATCATAGTCGATTTCTTAGGCAACAATATAACAACTGGAAGGTAGATTCGAAACATGGCCAACCAGGATGGAAATTTCTCCAACAAGGCTCCCATGTTCATGGGAATTAATTATGCATTTTGGAAGGTAAAAATGAGAACTTACATAATGTATTTTGGTGCAGATGTCTAGGATACAATCCAGAATGGCTATAAAATGTTATATGTATTTATTGATAAAGATGATAAGCTTGAATTAACTTTTCCTGAATATGAATTGGTTAAATTTATGCGATGCACAATAGCCAAAGAAATCTAGGATAAGATGATGAGTTGCTATGAAGGTGATAATAAAGTGAAGAAATCCAAAATCTAAGTCTATAGAAGGCAAATTGAATCATTAAAGATGAATGAGAATGACGACATAGTTGAATTCTTTTTTCGAGTGGATGAGATAGTTAACACCATAAAAGGTTTTAATGAACCTGTGAATGATTTCTTTTTAGTTCAAAAGGTGTTGAGATTTCTTCCTACCATATTTAATGCCAAAGTGCCAGCCATTGAGGAGATGCAAGATCTCAACACAGTAACATTGTATCAGTGTCCTGGAACAATGACAACCTATGAAATGAGAACCTCAAAAGGTAGATATGCCTCAAAGGAATCAGCCCTTAAAGTTGACAAGAAGAGAAAAGAAGATCAGGGAAACTTTAGTTGTGGATCTGATGAAGAAGAAGTAAATTTTGTCAGAAGAATGAAGAGAGGATTTGGAAAGTACAAAGGTAAGTTACCCTTCAAATGTTTTAATGTTGAAAAGTAGGTCATTATGCATCTAAATGTCCACATAAGGAAGAAAATAATGAATATGATCATAAAGAGAAGAATAAATATAGGTGAGTAAAGAAGAAGAATAATTTCAAGAAGAGGATTTTTATACCCAAGAAGACAAAAATTCCTCAGAATATGAAGATGAATATTCCTTTGATGGAGAAAGAATGAAAGACACAATAAAGGAATTCATGCTCATGGCCTTAGAAACTCTAGATGAAGGTCAAGTTGAGTTTGCTAAAGAATAGTTTGAAGTAAATATGGAAGTTGAACTAATCAGTGCCTTAGAAGAAATTAAAAGGCTCTAGAAAAATAATGAGAAGCAGAAAGAGATGCAAGGAAATTTGGAAAGGAAAAGGATAAATTTGGAGATTTATCACTTCTTCTTTTGAAAGTGGAGCTGGAAGAAGCAAATAAGATTAAAGAAAATATATTACAGCAATTGAAAGATAAAGGAAAGGAGTGTGAAAAGCTAAAGGAAGAGATAGTTTCTCTTATAAAGGAATTAGATAAAATCAAGGCTAAGTTGAACTAAACTTAAAGCTTATTAACGGATCTAACAAATTAGATGGGATACGAGTGTTAAAATATCCCATATCATCAAATTTGGCTTGGTTTGTGAAGAAGAGACAAGCAAAAAGAAATTTGAAGATAAAGAACTAATCATCTTTGTTGAAGCGGTCAAAGGACCAAACAAAAGTGCAACCAAAGGAAATGATAAGAATTAGCAGCAACAAAGAAAAGAAAATGATAGAAATATGACTCAACAACAACAAAGGAGTGCAAGTTATAGTCATTCATACAGCCACAAAGATCAAGTGAGATGTCAACAAATATTTTGTTTTCCTCAAAGATAAATCCATCAAAGAATCATTAAATCATATACTCAAAGGAAAATGGCTCCCAAATACCAAAATATATTCCATTGTTACTATTATACATGTACAAATTTTGGACATAAGGTTGTAAATTTTAGAGCATATCTTGGAAACAAATAGATAAGAAATAAAAGAAATGAATTTTATCTGTCAAATAAAGATAGCATATTTGTAAATTCACCTAGAATTAATCTCACGGATAGCAATCCTTTTATTCCTTTATTTGATTATAATGAATGTTATAATTTTCATAAATATGGACATAAAGTAGTTGAGTGTAGAACCAGCAAATTCAGATTAGCTCCTCATATCAAGCAAACACAAGAAGAATCCAAGACCTATAGGAAGAAAAATTAAGAAAATAGTGAAGAGTGTGGCATTGTGTTATATTCCCAAAGCCAAGGAAATAATTGGTATGTATATTGTGGATGCTCCAAGCATATGATTGGTGATAGGAGTACATTATTGTAACTTAGATAAGATAATTCAAGCAGTGTCACTTTTGGCAATGATGCTCCAAGCAAGATCATGGGAAAGGGCCTAGTTAGCTTGGTAAATGGAAGAGGCAAAACTCAAAATATGGATATACCCAAGTGCAACTTGTTGAGTGTGTGTGAACTGTGTGACTAGCGATATGATTTCACTTTTTTTCTAAAGTATGTGAAATAAATATTTCACACACGGGGAAAGTAGTGGTAAGAGATACAAAAACATCAAGCAATTTATACATATTAACTGAATAAAATGAGAAATTTTATTTAGGGAAGCTTGATGAGAGATGGTTATGGCATATAAGGTTGGGACACTTCGATTTTGAACATATTATGAAGCTCGTCAAAAAGGAATTTGTGAGGGAAATTCCAAACAATTTCAAAGACAAGCAATACAATTTGTAAATCATGTCAAGTTGGCAAGCAAGATCGAGTGCCTTTCAATACCAAAGAAAACACAACTACCAATCCCTTATAACTAGTTCATAGAGACTTATGTGGACCCTCCAAAATGGAGACTCCAAGTGGTGAACAATTTTTTTTGTTAACCATTGATGATTGCAACAGGATTACATGGGTTGCATTTTAAAGGGAGAAGTCTAAAGCATTTGAAAACTTTAAAATCTTTAAATCAATGGCTAAAAACTAAGGTGACTAAAAATTAAAGTGTCTAAAATCAATCTTTGAGGATTCTTTGAATGTGATTAATTGGTTAAATGAAGTGAAACAATGCAAAAACATTATACTAGTTCCTATTCTGGAATATATTTTTTTCGATCAAGGCTAACAACTTTTCATGCTCACATATATACAAGTAACAAAACAGCGCAGTTAATTGCCTCTCCAGAGAAAGAGTGCACATGGAACAAGGACTTTGGTAGATATTAGAGCAGTAGCGCAATAATTTTTTTGAATTTTATCACGAGCCTTTAATAGAACATTTTGAACCAACAATTCCATAATGATTGTTGAACAAACTCTTTTTTATATAGCATAGTGATTCTTTGTTAATATGACAATTTGTTAGACAAAATTATTTATGTAGATTATAGGGTGAAATTTGCTTTATTTCACCATTTTTTGAAGTAATATTTTGAAATTTAATTGGCCAATTAATTTCACCATTTAATTTCTCCAATTTTTAGTCTGAATTCAAGAAGTTTCAAGAATACATACAGAGATGTAGTTATGCAAAATGTAATTTTGTATCATTTATTAATGAAATAAAATTATGGTTTTTTTTCCAAGGAGGAAAAGTGTATAATATCATAAATGGGTGGAGATTTTACATCAAATGAGTTTGATTATTACTGTGAAGAACATGGAATAAGAAGACAATTCACCATTGCAAACACCCTACAGCAGAATGGTGTGGCTGAAAAAAAAAATAGATAAATATGGCAAATGGAAAGTGCAATGTTGGATGAGAGAAATATCCCAAATACATTTTGGGCTAAATTTATTCATACAACAATCCATATTCTAAATAACGCTCACTTTAGAAAAAATAATGACAAGACACCATGTCAACTCTTATATGGAAGACCAGTCACAATAAAGCATTTCAAAGTCTTTGGTGGCAGTATTACATCAAGAATAATAATGAAATTCATGGTAAGTTTGATGTTAGAGGTGATGAAGGGATATTTTTAGGGTATTCAACTAAAGAGAAAAGGCTATAGATGCTACGATAAATGATTATGCAAAATTGTAGATAGAAATAATGTAAGAGTGGATGGCCTCTCAAAAGAAAGTAGCCAAGATTTAGAATCCACCCGATCATACCAACAATAAATATGAAGCTAAATAGCTTGAATAATATAGAGAAGAATAAGAAGAAGATAATGAGGCAAAGTGAACTCACCCAAAAACCCCCTCAAGGTATGTACAAAAGCATCACCCTACAAATAAAATTGTTGGTAATAAGGAAGCATGAATGAAAACTCAAAGAAGATTAATGAATACTTCTAGTCAAGCACATATTGCTATGTTTTCCATGATTTAACCAAAATATTTTTCTCAAACAAGCCAAGATGAGCATTGGATAAAAGCCATGAATGGGGAACTAGTTCAGATTGAGAAAAATCGGACTTGGGAATTGGTTCCAAAACCATTAAATAAAAATGTCATTGACACAAAATGGATCTTTAGGAAAAAATTAAATGTAGATGGATTGGTTGTAAGAAACAAGGCTAGATTGGTGTGCAAATGCTATGCTCATGTTGAGGAATAGATTTTCAAGAGACTTTTTCCCCTTATAGAAAGATTAGAGGAAATAAGGATGTTCCTGGCATTTTCATGTCACAATAATTTCAAGGTATATTAGATGGATGTAAAATCATCATATTTGAACAAATAACTTTAAGAAGAGGTTTATATTGGACAACCTGAAGGTTTCTAACTTTCAAAATATCCTGAGGCAGTTTGTAGGCTGAAAAGGGGCATTATATGGACTAAAGAAAGCACCCAAGGCATGGTATTCAAAATTAGACAAACACCTTCAATAAAGAGGATTCAAAAGAGGAAAATTTGATAGTAATTTGTATGTCAAATCTAAAAATGATAATCTTTTAGTTATTTTTGTTTACGTTGATGACATCGTTTAGGGTAGCGATGCAGATTTACTTAGCCAAAAATTTGCAGCTAATATGAAAGTTTAATTTATGATGTATATGCTTGGGAACTTTCATTTTTCCTTGGCTTATATATTACTCAATTATCAAAATACATATTTATTTCTCAAGGTAAATACCTCAAAGAAATGTTGAAGAAATTTGGGATGGAAGAATGTTCTCTTATTATTACTCTTGTGTTCATTGGATGTAAACTCAGCAAAGAAGATGAGTCACCAGAGGTAAATCAAACAATGTACATATTGATGATTATCAACCTCTTGTACCCAATAGCTCAAGGTTAGACATTATGCAATCTATTGGTGTAGTTGCATGGGGTCAATCAGCCCCCAAAAAAATCATCTCTTAACTACAATATAATTTCAAGTATTTGAGAGCCATAATGAACGATGGTGTATGGTATTAGAAGGGTCAAAACTTCTCATTAAATGCATATATATACGTTGATTAGGCAGGAAGTGTAGAATATAGGAAAATCACAATTTGTGGTGCTTTCTTCCTTGGAAACTATTTGGCGGCATGGCTAAGAAAAAAGCAAACCTCTATCTCACTTTCTACTACTGAAGCCAAGAACATAGCAGTTGCAACAAATTGTACTCAAATTATTCATATGAAGCAAACATTACAAGACATGAAGGTAACTTATGATGAACCCATTCCCATTATATGTGATAAAACAAGTGATGTCAGTATCTTTAAGAATTATGGTCTTCACTCAAAGAAGATATACCCATCAAGTACCATTTTCTTAGAGAATGTGTGGTTGACCAGATTGTCAAGTTGGAGTACATATCTACAAATTAAAAAGTTTTTGATATATTCGCTAAGCCTCTTGCCCGAGAGCCTTTTGAATATTTAAGGAAAAAGTCGAGAGTTGTGTCTCACTCATCTCTTCACTAGTGTTCTTCACTAGCAAAGAGGGTAGTTGTCCAAATATTTCCTAAGGATGGATGTATCGTTGGAGAGAAGAAAATACACCAAGATTTAATATCAGAATGATAAATGCAAGTTTAGGGGGGGCATAGTGCAAATCCAAGGACAGTGAAATGGAAATTTCACATTAATATTAATTTATTTGGGTCAAAGGGGGGGAATCATTAACAGACTGTGATATCCCTTTAGGGGGGAAATGATCAGAGGGGGAGTAGCCAAACCCTTTTCCATTGATGCAAATGGAAATACTGATAAAACAATGGTACATCAAAGCAAAGATGAGAGTCAGAAGATAGTAGTGGTTTCTTCATATTGACAAGAGGAGTGTTGAAGGTGGTTGTGTTTCCATCAATGACAAGCAATGTCAAGTGGTGTTGTCATCAATGCCAAGGAGGTATATTTTTTAGTATGTTGGCAGTTTGTTGCCACTATTATCAAGTCTAAGTCAATGATGTCAAGTAATGTCAAGTTCATGGAGAGCTTGTTGAGGTTTTCGTGCATGATGCTTATCTTTTTATTGATGTAATGCTTGTTCCATTAATAGTGTGTTAAGCTTATGATGACTAGATTATTGTTTGAGTAAGCCTATCATTAGAGGAATTTTATTTGCAAGTAACTTGCTCAAAATAACATTAAAAGTGTATATTTGGATTGTCCTCTCGAAGACCTTTTCAATTTTATATGGCACTTATTATAACTCCCAATGGAAGAGGAGAAATAAGGGTTTGAATCTTAGAGAGGGTTCCAAAGGCTCATGGTTCCAATGCAAGCCCCTCGCCATATCAGCACCAAATGATAATATAATTAACATAATGGTGAGAAGTGGGAAGTGAGGTGACAAGGCCCCTAGTCAAAGTTCCTGGTCACTAAGGAGATGGAGGAAAGTTCTAAGACCCTTATTATACCACTCAGTTAGGATGATGTTGCAAATTGTAAACATAGTTAACGTGCAGTGAGCGGTGGCCAACAAGGTGCTAGTCACAGGACCTGGTCACCAAGGAGATTGGCGACAAGCTCTCTACCACTTATCACACCGCAAGGTATAACGATGTGCACGCAATAGTTATGGGTGACGTGCGACAGGTTTACATGAAGTGGCAAGGTGATGACATGGCACCCTAAGGTGAGGACATGTAGCAGGTAGATTTGGATCTTTTGGGTGGCCAAGTGGCCCCTTTCCACGTGAAACATAGTACCCTGATGTAAGGACACATGGAAGTGATGGGGTACGACTGGTGGCATGGAACAAACATATAAAATGAAGTGGAAATGACCTGACAGGTGAGCTGGCAATGACCTAGCAGAAGAGGTGGCAGAATCTCGGGATTCACATAAGGGAGAAGTTCTATAAGGATTCATAGTGTTAGGTTATTCATGCATGGAGGTGAAACGGTAATTGGAGCTTAGGAAATGGCCAAGTGGTCCCAATAACTCCACGAGGCACTATGTCGGATGGGGGGCACATACAACAAAACTTAGACCCCTCCCCCCTCATTAACCTATGAAAGTATGGTCTTCATTGTAAAATTTGATTAACAAAAAAGATTAGTTGGTGCACTTCACAAAATATGGGAGTTGTTTAAATCGTATAAGTGACAAACTTCATACCCCCCACCCTTCATTAATGTTTGGACAGACCAAAGAGGGAATGGCGTTTTGGCCATTGATCTAATATGGCAACTGGGAGCACTCTATAACATGTTAGATAGTTAATTTTGGGAAGTCCACAACAGTTCAGAGCTAAGCACCCTTTGGGCTTAATCCCATGGTGTAGGATTGCATTCATATGCTCTAGATATCTTGTATACAAGGGGCCATAATGCATAACTTTAGCGTTCGAGTGCCAAATTCAGTTAGAAAACTAAAGCTTGTTTGGATGCAAAATTTAGTAAATCAGGTTGAAATTAAAAGGAAAAATATATAAGAGGGAATTAGAAGACATAAGGAGGAGAGTTTCTTGTGCAAGGAAATGTGTTTTAGTTGTTTTTGAAATAGAAAACCCAAGTTTATTTTAAAACCAAACTACAATATGAGAGGGTGCTAAGCAGCAGAGTGAACAAGAATAGATCTAGAACATAATAGAAGTTTAAACTAATGATTAAGAGCTAATTCTGAGAAAAAGTAGTAGTGTGTTTAAAAGAAATGCATATATGAAGTGTCTATAGTTTTGTTGCAAAAAATATATTTGATCAACAACTGATTAGAGAAGAAGAAATTATAAGAAATATGAATTGGATCAGAGTATCGAAGTAAGATTCATTGTTGCAGAGCATGGGGAATAGATCTAAGAGTTAAATAAATTGGTTTAGCAATAATTTTCATTAAAATTCTTCATATTTGAGTTTGAAATTTGATAATAATAAAAAAGGGTTCTAATAGGCTAAGCAATTAGGTTCTTGCGTATCAATAGGGATTGGTGCCTCCAGCAGGTCAGCGCCTGCAAACTGTGGGAGTTGATGATTCTAGAAAGTTGGTGATTGCAAAGAAAAGGGGATTGGAGCCTCCTTTAGTTTGGTGCCTACATCAATTGATGTCATTTGAATTTGGATCTTGCATTTACATCATAATCAAAAAGAAATTGTGGATTTCTCCCGTATAAGTTTCCACGTAAAAATCTTGTGTTAAAGCTTTATGTGATTGATGCAACATTTCATATTATAGTATTATTTAATGTGTTAAATTAGATAAACAATTGTTAAAAGTGTTAAAATATTGATTCACCCACTTACCCTCCCCTCCCACCCCCTCTCAATATTTTTCTAGTTTCCAACACCCATTAACATGGATAATAACTAGTGATTATTATTTGTTGTCTCTAGACGAGATGCCAAGTCAAGGAGAAGTGTAAATGTTTTTTTTGCAATCTCCATTCAATGAAACACCTCTTGTTATGAATACAGAAAAATAAGAGTTAAGACAAGGTGTTAGTATGAATCTTTCATCGTAAAAGACCACTTCAGCTACGCATAACAAATAGCCCTAACATCGATTATGGCTGCCAAATGTCTTTAACTTTGCAATTAGGTGATCCAAATAATGTTGCACAAGTCCAGATCTAAGCATAAAAGACATTAAGCAAATAAAGTAAAATGTGGCTCCATGCATCCTGTTGTCGACAGATATTTTCGCTCCTAGAGACAGCCTTGAGTTGCCAAAGACCAGTGCCTAGGACATCTTAGCATAGCAAGGAGCATATAATATAATGTATGAAGTTGTCAGCTTCAGCTCACATGCTATCTCTTGTAAAACAAGGAAATTGATTTAAATGGGACCAGAACTTACAAAAACTGTCGCAAGGAAAGTAATATTGCATAGACAAGATGCAAAGCTTCAATATAAATGCATCAGACAGTTAAGAGACAATTTACTGTAAAGAGGGCCGATTCAAGTAATATTCCACAGAAATCAAATATCATAAGGTGTAGGCGGTGAAAGAAGCATTAAGAAGATATCAGTTAACCTTAAGCTGGTACCCAGATACACAACAGAACCATATGTGGGCTTACCAATCTAAGAATCCACACATGACAATGGCGTTTTAAAAGCACCTTCCCAAATAAACTAATATAGCAGAAATATGGATGAAATGAACATGGAACAGTATATCATGCCTGAGCCATATTTAAAGCGCTTAACTAATCCAAGTATGGGTATCAACTAGGATAAATCCTTACTGAAAATCAGTGAGCCACTCGCATTCTAGTAACATGATACAAGAAGGTGAATGAAACGAAATTTCGTATTCAACACATAAGGAAAAGTTACATACTATGAAATACCAAAGACCAGAATCCTCTTTAACAGATAGAACTCCTCCTCACTGAGACCCTACGGGCTCTGAGCCTTCACATAAAAGCTTTACAAGATGTATACAAAAGTGCCTTTCATTGCACAATTTTCTGATAAAAGTCTGGAACCTCTACAATGTCTTTCTTCTCGGTTTTTATAAGAGAAACCGAAGACTCTAGAAAAAATGAGGTAGGTGATGCACATTGAATTTTCTTAATTCAAACAAAATGGCAGAAACATTCGCGCCCATACTGCTCAATTAATATGTTGTGCTGTAGGTACCCTGAGGCCGGTTCTCTGAAGTAAATGCTTTGGATGGAAATCTTTTCAGGAACAAAATGTAGATAATAAACTATGCAAACATTATGTCCTTTCCTAAAGAAAATTCGGCTGAAATAAAACCTCGAGGGCATTGTTTTCTGTGCAGGGTACCCTCTGCCTTCTAATATTTGAATTAAAATCCAAGGTATTTAATGCAGGACGCTCCATTTCTTGATTTCCCATGGATATTCTTTGCCACAACATTAAAATCTCCATCTGTGAAATCTACCTTTTGAGTTACTCTGGAGGGTTTGATAGATTTCCACTCGTGCTTCTTTTAATAGAAGTCATGTCTCAGCAGCTACCCAAGATTTCTTCCATAAATTCAGCCACTGAACAATAGTCCTTTAAAGCGGCCTCGGCTTCTGTAATGGTGGCCGTGAATTATGATAGTTCTCCATCGCTATAAACCTGCAAAACCCACAAACATGTTAAATAAAAATCAGGCACAGGGATGGTGGGTGTGGCGGGGTTGAATGGAGATGGTTGTGTAGTAGAGCGATGTGATGAGAAGGTGGAAGTATGCAGGGTGGCGATGAACAATACAGTGGAGTGACGATGAATGGACTGAGCAGAGTCTCATAACGTAAACACTAAAATATGGCACATAAACGGAATATATGAATGGTGGAGGAAAAAATACACTCAACACGTGGAACGGTGACAGGCGGATGCACGAAAGACTTATGCGGAAAGGATGACGTGGAGGAAGACTTGGGTCAACAGCAGGACAAGCAAACGATTCTGAGCCATACGATCTCCCAATGAGATCAACGGTTGAGACTTCACCAGAGGGCAATAGACTGCCGGCGCGGAGTACCGTACACGGGGATTATCATGCGCGTAACTTCGTAGAACGATGGCCGTAGGATGGAGATCATCAGATCGAACGGATAGCATGGATATCGCTGCACGACTTTATCCGAATGATAATGCGCGATAGAGGGTGGTATTGTAGTTGTACACTGGGACGTGTGGCTAACGCTGAGTGGAATCGCTAAGGTTGGAAGAATACCGCCCGCTCTGGATAAGTGGTGCGATGAAAACAGGCCTGGTTTTTTAGCAGCGGACGCGGGGCGAGGACCACAAGAGCAATGGGCTGCAGTGCATTGATTGGTGTTTGATCGGACGGCTTGGAATACGCCCGATGCATTTTGATTAGGTGCCTAGAGCCTTTGTACTTGGTCCAGAGTCTGGGTCACATGGATAATAGACTAAAGGAGCTAGGACCCAAAGGGTTGGGGCTTATGTATTTTTGAAAATGAATCTGCGGCCCTTTTTAAATGCACTTCAAGGGGCGGGAATGGTAACGACAGGCAGGAGATGGAGGTCTTAGGCTACAAAAGAGGTTTCCAACAGATTCGAATGGGACCGCTGGCCAAAAAACTTGAATGCAGGGGCTAATATGGTCAACATCGGCTCCATCTAAGGACGACACCCTCATTCGTGAACGTGTCGAGAACTTCGCAGACCACCTGATCATCTGATAAGCGGACTTTTCTCTTCAGCCCCTCTGCATTTCACTTTACCATTCGTCATGGCACCCACATTATTCCGACAAAGGTAAAACAAAGACTAATATACAACATGGTACATCAGGCTCTCTGCCTGAATCAGAATTGGAAATAGGGCTTAAGAAATTGACCATTTACAGGGGCGTCAAGAAAATAACCCTGTAAATTCTCCAATATGAACGTATTATTACCTCCCTGTTCCAAAATTTTGAAGGGACCAAACCAAAGTGGATCGAATTTACCATGTTTTCCCTTTTCGGCTCTTCGTACATCCCATCTGAGCACTAGATCTCCAATTTGAAATTTCCTGTCTTTTGCATGCTGATCAAATATATGTTTCATTTTTTCTTGATATTCTGTTAATCTCTGATTCACTTGGTCCCGTGTTTCCTCTAATTCCACCAATTGATTGATTCTCCTGATCATATCATCAGGTTCCTCCTGACTTTCTTGCATGAAACGTGCCACTGGTAAAGCCAGCTGCACAGGAAACACTGTTGCTCGTCCATATACCAATTCATATGGAGATTTCCCAGTTGCTCTCTTCCTAGTGATTCTATTAGCCCATAGAGAAAATTTCAATTGGGAATCCCAATTTTTTTTATTTTCGTTTATAGTTTTCTTCAAGGCCCTCACCAGGGTTTTGTTTGAGGACTCTGCCAAGCCATTCCCCTATGGATAGTAAGCTGTAGAGTGACTTAGTGAAATATTATACTGCTGGCAAAAATTCACAAATTTTGCAGACTTCAAGGCCTGTGCATTATCAGTCACTATTCTAGCAGGACAGCCAAACCTGGATATGATGTTTTCCTCTATTAATTTTATTATCACAGTATCTATAGCATTTCTTGCAGGTATGGCTTCTGCCCATTTTGTAAAATAATATGTGGCAGTCAGTATCCACCTATGTTGGCCACTTGAGGGTGGACGTATCTCACCTATAAAATCTATTCCCCATTGTTGAAATGGCTCATTCACATGAACTGGAATCAAAGGCAGAACTGCTAACTTTTTCTTTTCAACAAATTTCTGACATTTATCACATGCTCTAACCCAGGTAAAAACATCTCCAAATAGTTTAGGCCAGTAGAAACCAGCCTTCAGGATTTTATGAGCTGTGGCCCTCCAGCTGTAATGGCCTCCACAGATTCCTTCATGAAACTCAGCCATTATACTTTCTACTACATCCTCTGCGAGGCACAGGAGTAAAATGCCTAAGGGGTCCCTCCAATATAGCTGGCCATTAGCAACTATATACTTCTGTGATTTCAATCTTAAAGCCCTGTATTTTTCTTTATCACAACTCGGAGGACAGCTGAGTGTTAAAATATATTCCACTATTTCTTTGTACCATGGACTGGTGAGATACTTTATATGTGCTTTCTGGGTAGCACTCTTCACTCCTTGCTGCTCCTTTTCACTCTCAGACTCTTCACTTGCAATCATAGACAAATTTATGCCCAGAGCTTGATAGTTCGATTCAGATAACATTTTAGCAAGTCCCTGTCCTTTGATCAGCTTGGTAGGGCGGATATCTAGATCATACTCCTGTATTTTAGCAATCCACCTTCCCCTTTTTCCTTCACTATCTCCCTGAATAAGGATATCCTTTACCGCAGTTGTAGGCACAAATGCGGTGATATGAGACTGCAAAATATACATACGAAAAGCTTTGAGGGATTTTACCAGAGCATATGCTTGCTTTTCTAATATATTATATTTCAACTCTGCATCATGGAGCACCTGACTGTAGAAAGCAATAGGCTTCTCATATCCATCTTCATTTTTCTGCAACAAAACTCCAGCTACTATATGAGGTGAAGCAAATGAAAAGATCATAAAAGGTTTTGTATAATCTGGTCCAGCTAGTACAGGAGCTTCAGCAAAAGCATGTTTTATCCTGGTAAAAGCTTCTCGTGACTCCTGTGACCATTTAACTTCATTCCCTTTTTTCAACATATCAATTATGTGCCTAACTATCTCAGCATAGTTAGGAATAAACCTTCTCAGAAAATTGATTCGGCCTAGAAACACTTGCACTTCTTTCTTATTCCTGGGGAGAGAAATACCATTTATGACCTCCACCCTTTTAGGGTCTATTCTTACCCCCTCTTTAGTTACAATATGCCCCAAAAGCTTGCCTTCCTCTAATGCAAATAAATACTTTTGTGGATTGAGAGAATGACCATACCTTTTGCATTTTTCAAAGGTTCTGCGCAGATTCTCAATATGCTCAATATCATCTTTTGAAAACACTGTAATATCATCACGGTACACCACCAAAAATTTATCCAGCTCCCCAACAAAAGCAATTTCCATCGCCCTCTGAAAGGTAGCCCCTGCATTAATCAATCCAAAAGGCATCCTGGCATACATAAATGTGCCCCATGGTGTGGTGAAAGAAATTTTATTTTGATCCTCTGGGAGTACAACCACCTGGTTATAACCAGAAAATCCATCCTTCATTGACATTCTAGAGGCTCCAACCACTTTCTGTAGAATGTGATCCATCTTTGGCAATGGATAGTTATCTTTTAGAGATGCTCTGTTTAAATTTCTGAAATCCACACACAGCCTTATTTCTCCATTTTTCTTTCGAACAGGAACCAGGTTTGCCACCCATTCATAATATCTTAAGGGCACAATTATTTTGGCCTTTAAGAACTTCTTAATTTCTCTCTCAATTGAAGGAAGCAGCAGTGGATTTATTTGTCTAAGCTTCTGCTTATGAGGCTTTGCATCTGCCTTCAAGGGAATTTCATGCTGCATTATGCTGATATCAAAAGTTTTTAGGTCCTAATAGGACCATGCAAACACATCTCTGTATGACTTAAATAATTTCAGGTATTTCTGCTTGTATTCTTCTGGAACCCTCTTAGATAATTTAACAATTTTTGGGCTCAACATTTCTAGAGGCACCAACCCTCTAGGGATGACATTTCCCTTTAACTGCAGCACTTTACTTCCTGCCATTTTCTCCTCCCATTTACTTTCTGAAGTATCTCCAGCTTCCTCTTCTTCACAATCATCAATCTCCATATTAGAGAATTCCCATACTGTCTCCAGTAATCTCTTCATCTGTTCATCATCCTCAAATACCTGCCAATGCTTGATGTTATCTGGGATTGATGGTCGATAACATACCTCCACTTCATATCTTAAAAGAGGGTTCTAAGGTGGTCGAAATGTACTAGCAGCCATAGCAATAGAATTAGCCATCCTATTCTGTTCTCGGGGCGTGAACTGGATATTAAATGCTGAGAAGAAATTCTCCACCATGTCCCACACTTCATTCCTGTATGCCCTCAACCGAGGGTGCTTAGTTTGACACTGATTTCTAACATGTCTGACCACCAGCTTAGAATCTCCCAGAACCTTTGAACTTTGTATGCCCATGCTCCTGGCTGTTTGTAATCCCAATAGCAGTGCTTCATATTCAGCTACATTATTAGTAGCCTCGTATTCCAATTTGAAACACAGTGGAACCCATTTTCCTGTAGGAGAAATCAATAACACTCCAGCTCCATTACCTTCTCTTGAATTTGCTCCATCAAAATGTAGAGTCCATATTCCTGATTCATAATTCTGTAAAGGCTGCTTAGTCTTGATTTGACAGAAGGATGATTCGTGAGCAAAATCTTGATCTTCTTCAAGCATAAAACATGAAAAATCTCCTTCTTTGCTATAGACTGGAGAATTTTCAGAGCTATCAGCCTTAGTAACCATCTTGACAAATCTGGTTTCTCTGTATAACCTCCTCTCCTGGCCACCAAAAACTGGGATAGTGGCATATGTTAAGTCTAATTTAAGAGACCCACCAATTTTTTTTCCCCAAGACCTGGACAACAGCATGCCAAAGCGAGCTGGGATGTCAGCCACCACAATGTCCATTACTATACTTTTTTCTGGAATTTGGGCCAGATTGACTACCAGAACTTTAATCATCTCTAAACATTTAACTCTTTTGGAATCAAATGAATAGAGGTCTTTATATGGGCGAGTGATTTGTAGTCCTAGTTGTTCCATGACTGATAGAGGCATAAGATTATGGGAAGCTCTAGAATCTAGCATACAATTGTGTAATAGCAAGTCATGAATCACTAGAGACACATAAAATGTAGGAGTAGAGGGATATATCTCCTCGACATGTGGGCCAAAAACTACCATGGGTCTTTCTTCTTGGAGGTTGAGGCTATCCGGGATTATTGGTGCTTCAGGAGGGAACAATAAAGAGGTAACTTGAGATTGATATACAGGCTGTTTCAACAGCTCAGTCAAGGGGACTGGGATTTTGACTTTCTCAAGTTCCTTTTGCAGATTAAAAGCAGGGGCGGACTTTTCTATTACAACTTCTTTTGACTCTTTAGTTTCAGCTAAAGGTTTAACTTCTTTTGATACAGACTCAGCATTAGGAGGACTTACTACTTTTGAGGAAGAAGGGATTTGATCATCAGACTGCAAAGGTTTGTTTAAAGGACGCTTACCTTTATCTGCGACTTTCTGCATTGTTGATTCCTTTTGAGTAGGTGCTTCCTTCTGGGGAGGCTCTTCTTCTTGTTCTTGAGTACAAGTTCTCTTCCTGGAAGACCTGAGATCATATCTTCTATTGAAATTTGCTTGCATGAAATCATTAAACTGTTTGCAATAATGATCAATTTATGCATCTTATGTGTCTCTGATCTCTTCTTCTTCTTCTTGCAATGGACATTCTACTTCATCATTGTTTGAGAAGGCAAGATTTGCATCTTGCAGTTCACAGGCAGCATCTTCAGCAGAATCATCAGCTGGGCCTTCCAGGTATAATGGGTGTGGCACTTGATCCTGTTGCTCCTTTGCTTCCCTTGGCAATATTTGCAGGGGTGGCTTTCTATACTGAGGATTTTAACCCCTGTTTGGAGCATTCTGGAAGTTCTTGGAGGCTGAATTCTTGGTTTCCAATTCAATCTTGACCACTTTATTAGAAATATTCTTAATCATTTTGCTCATTTCTTCAATTCTGTCTGAGTCTCTGTCCTAATTTGAAGTAGACACCTCCTCTTTACCCCTTCTTCTGGTATCCTGTTCAGCCTTTCCTTTTGATTTTCCAGTGCAGGCGAAATTCGCTTCCAACTCAAGAGCATCTGATTGAGCATCATCTAGAGTGGCAGGTTTTCTTTCCCTGAGAGAGAAACCAAAATCCGAGTCAAAGGCTGCTATGAAAACAACTTTGGAAGCATTCTGATGAGGCTTCATATCTGCAGGGAGGTTTAGATATAACTTATTAAATCTTTTGATAAAATCTGACACCCCTTCATTATATTTTTTCTTCAATGTATTGAACTCAGTAAGGCACTGTCCATGATCTTTCTTCTCTCCCCATTTTCTGAGAAAAGTATTCTCCATTTCGTCCCAAGTGGTTATGGAACGGTTTCCCAATGTCTTGAACCATTTTCTGGCTTCACCATCCAAAGATTGCACAAATAGTCTTAAGACTACATCCAAATGTTCTACATTAAAGTTCTCTGCAAAAGAGCAGAAAGTCTCAAGATGTTTCTGAGCATCAATTTCATTTTCCCCGGTGAATCTGGGCAAGATCTTTAAATAATCCTGTGGCATATCATTCAGCACTTGAGGTAATGCCAGGGGAGCATATTTATTCAAAAAAAAGGCTGGGACATTAGCCATTGGAGGAGGTGGGGGTTGTGCAACAATCTGGTGTACAAATGGAGGAAGAGGAGGAGGTGGAGTATGAATAACAATAGGAATATACTGTACAATAGCCTGAGGTGTAGATGGGAATAGTTCACGGTTAACAGCAGCTACTTCAGTGACTTCTTTGACTACTTCAGCCTCAGGAGTAGGATGAAATCTATCTTCGATTCTGACACCTCCTATAGGTGGGCTATCTGAATAGTATTTTGTATCTCCCACAGTGAAGTCAGGATTTTCTATTAGAATTTCTTGAGAGGAAGAAGATGGATAATCTTCTACAGAAAATTCAGGGATTTCAGCACGGGTTGATTCTCTCTTTTTCCAAATTCTTCTATGAATAATCTTCTCTAGGTCAGACACTGAAGGGGTCTTTGGCTGAGACGTATCTGACCTCAAGTGTGGCTTACGAGGAGCCAGGACTACAAATAGATTTATAAAATAAACAATAGTGGAGTCGCCAAGGTGAGAGGTATACAACTCTTCAACTCTCTGTACTCACCTGATTAGAGAGTGAATATGATTTGTCGAGGCCCAGGGATAATGATTTTCTTAACTTCGCTCCCCGGCAACGGCGCCAGAAATATGTTGTCGACAGATATTGTCGCTCCTAGAGACAGCCTTGAGTTGCCAAAGACCAGTGCCTAGGACATCTTAGCATAGAAAGGAGCATATAATGTAATGCATGAAGTTGTCAGCTTCAACTCACATGCTATCTCTTGTAAAACAAGGAAATTGATTTAAATGGGACCAGAACTTACAGAAAATGTCGCAAGGAAAGTAATATTGCATAGACAAGATGCAAAGCTCCAATATAAATGCATCAGACAGTTAAGAGACAATTTACTGTAAAGAGGGTCGATTCAAGTAATATGCCACAGAAATCAAATATCAGAAGGTGTAGGTGGTGAAAGAAGCATTAAGAAGATATCAGTTAACCTTAAGATGGTACCCAGATACACAACAGAACCATATGTGGGCTTACCAATCTAAGAATCCACACATGACAATGGCGTTTTAAAAGCACCTTCCCAAAGAAACTAATATAATAGCAGAAATATGGATGAAATGAACATGGAACAGTATATCATGCCTGAGCCATATTTAAAGCGCTTGACTGATCCAAGTGTGGGTATCAACTAGGATAAATCCTTACTGAAAATCAGTGAGCCACTCGCATTCCAGTAACATGATACAAGAAGGTGAATGAAATGAAACTTCGTATTCAACACATAAGGAAAAGTTACATACTGTGAAATACCAAAGACCAGAATCCTCTTTAACAGATAGAACTCCTCTTCACTGAGACCCTACAGGCTCTGAGCCTTCACATAAAAGCTTTACAAGATGTATACAAAAGTGCCTTTCATTGCACAATTTTCTGATAAAAGTCTGGAACCTCTACAATGTCTTTCTTCTCGGTTTTTATAGGAGAAACCAAAGACTCTAGAAAAAATGAGGTAGGTGATGCACATTGAATTTGCTTAATTCAAACAAAATGGCGGAAAAATTCGCGCCCATACTGCTCAATTAATATGCTGTGCTGTAGGTACCCTGAGGCCGGTTCTCTGAAGTAAATGCTTTGGATGGAAATATTTTCAGGAACAAAATGTAGATAATAAACTATGCAAACATTATGTCCTGTCCTGAAGAAAATTCGGCTGAAATAAAACCTCGGGGGCATTTTTTTCTGTGCAGGGTACCCTCTACCTTCTAATATTTGAATTAAAATTCAAGGTCTTTAATGCAGGACGCTGCATTTCTTGATTTCCCATGGATATTCTTTGCCACAACATTAAAATCTCCATCTGTGAAATCTACCTTTTGAGTTACTCTGGAGGGTTTGATAGATTTCCACTCGTGTTTCTTTTAATAGAAGTCATGTCTCAGCAGCTACCCAAGATTTCTTCCATAAATTCAGCCACTGAACAATAGTCCTTTAAAGCGGCCTCGGCTTCTGTAATGGTGGCCGTGAATTACGATAGTTCTCCATCGCTATAAACCTACAAAACCCACAAACATGTTAAAGAAAAATCAGGCACAGGGATGGTGGGTGTGGCGGGGTTGAATGGAGATGGTTGTGTAGTAGAGCGATGTGATGAGAAGGTGGAAGTATGCAGGGTGGCGATGAACAATACGGTGGAGTGACGATGAATGGACTGAGCAGAGGCTCATAACATAAACACTAAAATATGGCACATAAACGGAATATATGAATGGTGGAGGAAAAACTACACTCGGCACGTGGAACGGTGACAGGCGGATGCACGAAAGACTTATGCGGAAAGGATGACGTGGAGGAAGACTTGGGTCAACAGCAGGACAGGCAAACGATTCTGAGCCATACGATCTCCCAACGAGATCAACGGTTGAGACTTCACCAGAGGGCGATAGACTGCGGGCCCGGAGCACCGTACACGGGGATTATCATGCGCGTAACTTCGTAGAACGATGGCCATAGGATGGAGATCATTAGATCGAACGGATAGCGTGGATATCGCTACACGACTTTACCCAAATGATAATGCGCAATAGAGGGTGGTATTGCAGTTGTACACTGGGACGCGTTGCTAATGCTGAGTGGAATCGCTGAGGTTGGAAGAATACCGTCCGCCCTGGATAAGCGGTGTGATGAAAACAGGCCTGGTTTTTTAGCAGCGGACGCGGGGCGGGGACCACAAGAGCAATGGGCTGCGGTGCGTTGATTGGTGTTTGATCGGACGGCTTGGAATACGCCCGATGCATTTTGATTAGGCACCTAGAGCCTTTGTACTTGGTCCAAAGTCTGGGTCGCGTGGATAATAGACTAAAGGAGCTAGGACCCAAAGGGCTGGGGCTTATGTATTTTTGAAAATTAATCTGCGGCCCTTTTTAAATGCACTTCAGGGGGCGAGAATGGTAACGACGGGCAGGATATGGAGGTCTTAGGCTACAAAATAGGTTTCCAACAGATTCGAATGGGACTGCTGGCCAAAAAACTTGAATGGAGGGGCTAATATGGTCAACACATCCAATAGACAAGACAAGAACAAGGTATTTGAAATAATTTGCATATTATATTAAAAAAAGGGGCACCTAAGAGGAAAACAAGAAAGGTGTTTTCCAATTCTCCTCAATGGGATGGGTTCTTGAAAGTCCTCAGCATTTCAGATCTAAAATTTCTCTCTCTTGTTGGTGTAGAAAACCCAGACAAACATAGAACTCAAAGGGAGCTCACAAAGAAAAAATGGAGAATGTGACCAAGTATAGATCCAGAGTGATCTAATGCAATGGAACGTGACTAATGAATGGGGAAAACCCTTCTATTTATAACAAAATATTAGGGCGATCTAGAACTTGGTGCATGAGTAAAATATTATTAATCAAATTCTAGAACCACCCTTTAGGAATATTTTATTATATTTGTTGGAGGGAAAAGGATTTTTGACTTGGGTCAATTCCTTTATTTATAAATAATAAATAAATAAATGATTTATTTATTATTTTAAGGAAATGATGGGAATATAATTAAATAAATAATGATTTATTTAATTATTTATGAATGATTTAGTCAAATTTAACTAGGAATATTGTTTAAATAAGGATTTAAATAACTTATTCCTAGGAAATAATCAAATAAATAAGGATTTATTTAATTGATTTCCTTGTTTTAGGTTAAATATGACCAGGAAATATAAAAAAATATAGATTTGTTTATTATTTCCTTTTGGGGTTTCCTGTTTAGACCATAAACAACTTAATAAAGGTGTTTTACTAAGTTATTTCACATAGTGAAAGCAATTTTACTTAGGGTAAAATTTTTCTTACATGGTGTACTTGGTTTCATCTAATGATAAAAGGTTAGATGACCAAAAAATGGTGTAACAGATTTCCCCCCAACGTATGAGTGTTAGGAGAAAATTGTATGACCGAAGTACGTTTTAAGAACTCAATCACTAGATATCAAGAGGGAAGTCAGAGAGAGAAATGTAAGGTAGACTAATGTGCTAAAGGACTAGACCCTGAGGAGACGAGACTTGCAGGTGCAACAAGTCTCTAGTTTATGAAGTGGTACCTGTGCTAAAGGCGGCGAGGGAGGCATACCTATGCCCGCCGAGACAAAGTACAAAAGAATAGGAAGTCCAGTAAACAAGGAACCGAACAATAAAGTACATGCTGGCATAAATACAAGCTAGAAAAATAGAAGGATGAATCCCACATACAAGTTGTGCCTGGAATAACACTCAGGACTTATACAATAATATTTGAGTACATGAGATACAAATACAACCCAAATGCCCCCTACACACGGGGAAGGGCTCGCAAAATCTGACTGATACATGCAATTCGAAGAGGCGCTGCAAGCGGCTGAGACCGATATCATCAAATGGAAGGAGCTGCATCAAGGGCTGAAATGAAGAAGTCATCCGGGCATGTGGGGGGCTACCTGCAGGGGCACCCCCTCATGAGGGTTGAGACATCTCACACACACCCAGGAATCACCAATAGCTGTTGCTGCATCACTGGACCATCAAGTATACGGGTCACGATCATGCTGAAAGGAGCTCGAACCAAGGTACACTGCCCTCTAGACCTGGCTTCTGGAGTAAATGAGCTGATGTCGACAGAAGGAGGTCCGCCATAGGTGAGGCAATAAGGGATCCGCAAATAAGGCACGAGAGAAAATAGTAGAGCGACTAAGAGACGGACACTAATGATGATGATGAAATGAGGGGTACGGAGTAGCAGATAGATGAATTCCCTTGTTAGAGCATAAGGGGCATGAATGGCTTGGCAGCAACTGACACAATAGCAAGGAGGATAGGTGACAATGGTACTGAAGGCCATAATGTGCAACACGAGAGAGGGACCAAGCGATAAAGGATGGAGGACTATAGCGGGATACAAAGGGACTCGAGATAGACTCCATGACGGATGATGACTCAACTCAGATGCTCTAAACAAGGGCGACTGGATGGTGCTGCCACACAGTAAAGGTCCAATGGGGGACCGTAAAAACATGAGTACAATAGGGTGTCGCATGACGAATATCAACACAAACAAAGACAAGTAAAGGGGTAAAGTGGTGCCCCAAGTACAAGCGTTGTAAGTGAAGAATTCCAATTGGAATGAGAGATGAAGAGACCCTTCGTGGACAAAATGAGTGCTGGTGAAGTATCAAAACATGAAAAACTAACAGATACCCATTTGAGTGCTCGGTGAGAGCTTTCCAACGGTGCAAACGGAGTGTCAAACGGGGCTACGGTTTGGTCGCAGCGAGCGAAAGAAAAAACAGGGGTTTTTCTTCTAATAAGGTATTTTCCCTCCAAAATCATTCATTTTCTTGTGTAGCTATGGTCAATGTGGAGAGGAGAGAAGGCCCTAAATCTTGCAGCGATTGTAGCGGACAAACCGACCGTTGGAATCGCAATCCGTCAGTTGCAGGTAAGAGGCCTAATCCTACTCTTTGTTTTTGATGGATTCAAAGTTCAGATTAGGGTCTTAAATCTTAGTAACTGCTCCTACTTCATCATTAGATCCGGGTCGCACTTTTTGGGGAAAAAAATGAGACCTGGGACGCAGGTTTGGGCCTGAAAAGTGCGACATGGCCCAAGATTTGGCCAAAAAGTGCGACCTGTTAGATGGAGGTGGTTTCATTACTGTTATGGGCTGAGATTCAGTTTTGGTGTGAGTGAATGCAGTTTTGATTATTTGTAGACTGACAAAGATGATGGTTTTGTGCAGATATGGAAGATATACGGATCAAGTGGAGAGAGAGAGACTTAGGTACATTACGGACGGAAATCCAAGTGGATCAGGGTATCCGTCGTGCATTGGCTAGGTTTGGGGTTCTGAAATTTGTGGAGAACCCTTTGATGAGGGTTGGGGAGCCCTTGTTGGCCCGGATTATCAGTTATTGGGATCCAGATCATGAGGTGTTTATAGTACAGGGGCACAGGATTGAGCTGACAGTCTAGGATCTGTATTTCCTGACTGGTCTCCCACCATTAGGGATTATGGGAAATACACAGCCAGTGTTACCGCGGGGGCATAACATCATGGAGTTCATTGAGCAACATTGTCGACCAGGTGTCCGAGTCAAAGGGACTCGGATATCGATTGGGGATCTAGAGAGGTTGGAGACTCGGGCAATGGCAGCAGCAGTGTTGCGGATCTTGGGCAGCCAGGCATTCCATCACATCACTGGAGGGCAGATGATGATTGTAGAGAGTGTGTTGAGTGGGACCTACTATGGGTGGTCCCAGATGATGTTGGTGTCGGTGAAACGACAGTTTTCGCTATGTAAGCGGTAAGTGAATCATGATTGTGCTTATGGGACTGTATTGTGCTCCTTCTTTTTTGAGAAGATCCCGACCTTACGACCTCGTGTACAGCTACCTGATGGGGGTTCGAGAGAGCCTCGGATGCGTTGGTGGGGACGACTACTGTGTAGAGGAGGGGGAGGGGCGGTCGGACGAGTGTTTCGACCAGAGTTCTTCGCCCATTGGGATCAGATGCCATTGTACATAGACGACTATCCCTATAGTGGGATGAGTTATTGGGGAGATCCGGACTTTCCGCTTCCGCCTGGTCGAGTATGGGGGCCCGATGGTAAGTGACAAGTAACTAATCTGTTATGTGCATTTTAAAGTTTGTGAATAGTGTTCATGGTACTGATCCTTATACTTTTTGGAATGCAAATATAGCTCCGGTAAAACCGACCGGATATATGGGACGACCTGAAGCAGCTGGAGCTACAGGTGTAAGTGGATCAAGGACGGCACAGAACGAGGATATGGCCGCTCTGTTGGAGGACATTCATCATAGATGTGAGGGGCTGTTGACCGGTGTGTCGGAGCGTGGTTGGCAGGATTTAGACGACCAGTACATAGAGCTAAATATTGGGCTACCCTCGGAATGGCGAGGTATCATGCGACACATGGCGATGGCCGATCAGACTGTGCGTGATCTACAAGTTGCGGGAGCAAAGCCATTGGCTCAGGATCCTCCAGAGAGTGATTAGATGTAGGGCAGGTGGTGCCCCCCAGCGTGTATGTACGGGCAAGTGATGCCCCCCAGTTTTGTAGTTTTGTTTTTGTAACATGCTATGGGCATGTCATATGTTTCAAAGTAGATGGACTCTAAAAAACATGTTATATGATATAAATTATGTATATGTATTGTGTTGATGGTGTGAAATGTTATTGTCTTGTGTGTGATGAATGCCAGTCTAGAACATGATTTGCAATTATATCTACGGAGTGATTTTGGCTTCTAGGTACATGGATAAAAGTAATGAATCTAAAGTCACGTATCAAAAGTTTCACTCGTAAATATTGTCTAAACAGGATAGGATTATGCACACAATAGACGCCATTGAGTTGTAAGACAAGCAGCAAGGAATCTAAACGGACGTCCAGATGGAGGATGCGATGAGAGAGGGCATCGGCTAAGAGACCACGTACTGCATCATATTCGGCCTGATTATTGGTGGCATTACCAATGCAGACCCCATTGGAAAGAATGAGGGTATGCAAGGGGGTAAATATGGCCCATGCGGTTGAGGTGAGATTCCAGGAATAGCGACTTGCCCCATCGGCATAGCCAATATAATGCGTGGATGACAGGTCCGGCGGAATAGCGTCACAAGAAAAGAAATGGGAAGAAGGAGAATAATGATGGCAGCGTGAATGTAGGGTAGACATCAAACGACGACTATGGGAGGGAGTAGTCTGGGTAGGATGGCTAGGACTCATAGATCGACTAGAGGGTGATGAATGAGAACTATGGGAGGAAAAGCGGGGGCTCATGCTGCGAAGGACATCATAGATATGGATGGTATCATCCTGGTTATGGGGGGAAAGGGAAAGGTCGAGGAAACCACATGACGCTGCAAAGCGACCGAAATCATCAGCATGGGAAGAAAGGCACACATACGGATCGTCACGGGGGATGACGGAAGAACAAGTAAAAAGATGGTTAAAGCATGTAGAGCCCACGAATGTTGCTGAAGGGGGATCAAGCGAAACAGATGGAGTGGATTCAGAGGGAATGTACTTCGAGGATCGTGTGGATGATGAAAGGTAGAGAAGGAGGGCAGCAGGTTCTGACATCTCAACATCGGGGGGAGGAATGTCAATGGTAGCAGGGGGATCCTCGAGTAAGCCTGACGCATATTGAGAAAGGATGGGAGAGGCGGATTGATTTTGTTCAACTTTGTATTCGCGAATGACCTCTAAAGAGGCTCGGTAATGCGTGAGGTGAGGGAAATGGTGAGAATAATTGCCATGGATGCCACACAGAGCACAGGGTTTGTTGGTGCGAAGAGTCTTTAGGTTCTTGGTAGCGGACGAGGAAGAAGCAGAGGGTTCAGGGACCGTAGATTCAAGGAACGCGACCTTAACCATGGGTTGGATACGGGGCAACTCAGGACAAGTATGGGTGGCATGACCGACACCATCACACAAGGCACAAGGTTTGGGGCGTGGGGGAGGGGTAGGGTCGGGTGTGGTGGCCTTGTATTTGGGTGCCCCCTTGCGAGCTTTTTTTTTCTTGCTGGTAGCTGACACAGCATGAGGATGGTCTTGTGGAGGGGCTAGGGGCACTGTAGGAGCGAAGGGAATCGGTTGAACTGGTGTCACAGCAAGGTATGTTTGGGGTGGCCGGGTGGGGTCTCGGCTAGAGGAGTAAATTACCATACAGGAATTCCCAAGGTCAAATTAGGGAGGGACAGGGTGGGCATGATGGGAACTGAATAGACGCCGGGAGGGGGAGCAAGGAAAGGTATTTGACCGACGGGGTAATGGCTAGGACGGGTGGTTCCCATATGGTGTAGACCTGAGGGAACCGACTCAGGAGGGAAGGGAGGTTCCTGAGTGCTAGGTGGGTGGGAAGGACCAAGTGGAAGAGGTTCGGTCAGCTAAGGCGAAGGGCTAGGAGCAGGTTGCGGTGGGTGAGATTGAAGTCGCTAACTAGTCGAAGCAGGCTGTGAAAGGTTAGCCTGAGACGATTGCATCATGCAAACATCCACTAAGCTGGGATCAGAGACAGGAGGAGGGGGAGGGCCCAGGAAGGTGCCAAGCAAGGAGGACTCTTTGTAAACGCCAGGGGAAACACTGGTCAAAGAATCAACAGTTTGCTTATTGGTGATAGCAGAGATAGTGGACTCAGGGGAGGTCTGAGATTTTGGTTCATGATATGTCAACTGGTCGATAGTGACAATCTTTCCATTATGCAGGAAAAACATCTTGCGGTGGACTGTGAATGGGATGGCAGACATGGCATAGGTGTAACAACGACCTAAAAGAATGTTAAAGTCAAGAGGGGCGTCGATTACTTCAACGTCGACACAAACAGTCTTGCCCGCAAGGGTGATAGGACAGTTACGGAATAGGCCAATGGGTTGGGAGGCATGGCCATCCCATGCACGAAGGGTGATTGTGGAAGGGGCTAGCTCAGGAGATCCGAGTTGTTTCCAAACAGAAGCAGACATCACACAGGTAGATGCCCCCTCATCAATAATACACCGAGCGACGTTGGAATTTCGGATTTTGACTGGGATTTGAAAAGCGACAGAAGCATGAAGTGGGGGATGGTCTGACTGACGAGCATCGAAAACAATCAATTGGTCATCAGCGGGATCTACAGCACCCACGGAAGATAGTAGAGCCTTCTTTTGAGAAGGACACGACTGGAGGAGTTCCAGTGTTGAAATGGCAGCAGGAGATTGTGCCAGATCATCTACTATGCTATATGAATGGGCAGCCCGACCAAAGGCAACATTTCGGCGTAATGGGCCCTTAGGAATCTTGGTGTCAACCTCAACTTTGGGCGGAGGGATTTGCAAGGGACCATTGGGTGTTGACAGAGGCTCTGTAGGACCTGAAGATGGGGACTCGGTGACAGACAAAGTGGGGGGTGTGGAGTACTGACAAGACTGAGTTTGAAGGTTAAGGTCGACGGTGAGAGGTTGGTCCGAGGCCATCATGAGGATTTGGTAATCGGAGGAACCAGAAGGGGAAGGTTGAGTGGATACCGGGGCATGAGGCGATTGAGTAGCCACGAATCCTTGTTGAGGGAAAGGATCGGTAAGCACATCGGGTTGAGAAGTAGCCGTATTGGGAGGGACAATAGGGGAGGAATGTTGTCCCCGCACGGTGGCCTGAGACTCCCACATTTTCCGCATTTGTGGTAATAGGGGAAAATTGTGAGTGTAATGACCATAAACACCGCAACACGAACAGGGCTTATTGGTGTGAAGTGGCGTGTCCGGTTTGGTCTGAGAGCCCTGTGGCTAGTTGGCAGTGTTAGAATCAATACTTGAAGGATTGGATCCATGATTACCAAAAGCGGATTGATTTCCTTTCCTCTTTCTTTGAGAAGGAAGAGGATTATTTGCACCCTACTGCGCAAATACTTGCCGTGGAGGGGGTAGTAAGTGTGGTTGCGGGGGTAGAGAAGGAAAGGGAGTGGGAGGTCCAAATGCTGGAGGAGATGGGACACCAGGCTGTGGGTAAGGATAAGGGGTAGGATGGAAAACATTGAGGTAAGCAGGAGTGTGGGAAAAAGGAGGAGGCATGCCGAATCACGGATACATGCTACCTGGAGGGGGAAAAGTGCCAGAGGTGCTGGCCCCTCCTGGAGGGAAACCATAGCCCAGAAGAGGTTGAGCAGAGGTATGCGACAGAGTTCCAACGATACCGTCGGCAGAGTGAGATGCCCCTGGGCGTTAGGGCCACCGGGTTTGGGGAGGTCAGGAAGGACGGTATAAACATAACTAGATTGAGCATAGATAAGGTCATATTTCAAGGCTATTTGGAGGGCGGCTTCTTCGGTTTGGGGAAAACGGGATGCGACATCTTTGCCAATGGGGGGTAAGAGAGAGCGAAGGAACCAGTCCATATAAACCCGATCTTCAAAGGGGGGAGCACAACATAAGCTCCGTCTTCTTCGCCATTCCTGGACATGAGCGGAAAGGCGGGTCGAAGAGGATTGATGAAAAGAAGTCAAGAGTTCAGTACCAGTGTCGTATCGGAGAGGGAGCTGGAAATAAGATAAAAAGGCTTGGGAAATGGTCGCAAAGGTGGTATGGGAAGAGGTGGCCTGGTCAACATACCATTTAGAAGCTTCTTCGGTAAGCGTGAGTTGGAACAATCTAAGACGGATGGAATCGTCAATAATGGAATTGGATGAACACCACATGTGGAAAGATCGGATATGGTTGGAGGGATCTTCAGTAGCAAGGCCTTCAAACTTGGGAATGTTGGAGGGGAGCTTGGTTGGCATTGCAGGCCAACTGACATCGTGGTGAATAGGATCATTGATTAGCTGATTGAAGTCCGGGAGACTGAGACTGGCCATATAAGGGAGTAAAGGGGCAGTCGAGGTAGGTCCCGTAGTGGTCCCGCTGGAAACGGACCCAGCAATAGAACTGGGGTTGCCGCTAACGCTAGGCCCTGAACTAGACATGGTGAAGGTAACAGGGGGGGAACCAGGAGTAGAGGGAGAACCCGAACAATCAGAAGAAGAGTCGGAGTGCGGACTCGGGGGAGGACTCACTCGAGAACGGCGGGAAGGAGGAAGTCGACCAACCGAAAACTAAGGGTGAAGGCCAAGAAATCTCTGGGACAAACGCCTTGGAGGCGCAATGATGACAGGAAGAAGAAAAACCGACAAGGGCAGGGAGGTGCAAAATCAAGTGAGGTCAATGTTGAAACAAGGGCAGAGAGGTGCAGTGTCAACTGATTTGAAAGTCTTTGCCAGGCAGTGTTAACCAGGCTCTTATTCTCTTAGGGTCAGTGTTTGGCGTGCGTTAATTTTAATTGTTTAAGCCCAGACGTTTTGAGAGTAAAAGAAAAAGTGTGTTGTGTAACTGAAAATAAATCTGCAATAAATAAGACTAAAAGAATAGAAAATTAACAGCTAACAATGCATCAATCTAACCCAAGAAGGCGGGTCTCTCAAAACTAGTCTATAAGAGGGAAAAAATCTAATCAAAGCACGCTAAAAAGAGGCCAATAGATCTAAGGTCAGGAGGGACGGGGATCTAAAGGAGAAATTTGTTGAAAAGAGGTGCAGAGAACAACAAAGAGGCAGAGGCAAGGTTGCTGCTAAAAAGGAGGGGATCAACTAAAGGTAGAAGGGACAAGGAGGTGGCCCTAGAAATGAACCCAAACAAAACTATATGAGGTGATTTGAAAGGGAGAAGAGCTGATTTGTAGGGATCTGAAAATGAGGTATCAGATCTGAAGGAAATAAGGCCGAAACTCTAGAAATTCAAACTTCTGAAACAGCGAAAACTCTCCCACAAAAAGTGGAGGGTACTAGATCCCTAAGGGGAAATATTCCCACTTAGTTGAGTGAAACAGATCAGAAACAAGTCTAAACGGGAGGAGACAGAGGCTGGAAAACCCTGACAGAAGCTTCAGACAAACCTAGAAAAAGTGCTGGAAAATTGCAGAAAAAAGTGCAGGTCGCAGGTTTTGACCTGTTTTCAGTCCAGGTCGCAGTTTTGGGGCAGAAAAGTGCGACCTCAAGGCCAAGTCGCAGGTTTTGGGCCAATAAGTGCGACCTGCAGATCCGGGTCTCTCGGCGGCAGATTTCAGAAAAAGTTGTCGTCTCAGCTGCGGTTGATGTCTGTCACCTACGCAATAAGGCCAGAAACATACGGAAGTTAAAAAATTTAATGTTTGAGGGTTTTAGAGGTGAAAAGTACCATAAAAATAGGAAAAACAGAAAATTGAAGAGAAACCCTAGGGTCTGAAACAGCTGGATATGCAGGAATATATAAAACGACAATGGTCGCAAAAGAAAACCCGTGTGGAGTCGCCAATTGTTAGTATGAATCTTTCGTCGTAAAAGACCACTTCAGCTATGCATAACAAATAGCCCTAACATCGATTATGGCTGCCAAATGTCTTTAAATCTGTAATTATTTGATCCAAATAATGCTACACAAGTCCAGATCTAAGCATAAAAGACATTAAGCAGATAAAGTAAAATGTGACTCCATGCATCCAATAGACAAGACAATAACAATGTATTTGAAAGAATTTTTATATTATATTAAAAAAACGGGCACCTGAGAGGAAAACAAGAAAGGTGTTTTCCAGTTCTCCTCAATGGGATGGGTTCTTGAAATTCCTCAGCATTTCAGATCTAAAATTTCTCTCTCTTGTTGGTGTAGAAAACCCAGACAAACATAGAACTCAAAGGGAGCTCACAAAACAAAAATGGAGAATGTGACCAAGTATAGATCTAGAGTGATCTAATGCAATGGAACGTGACTAATGAATGGGGAAAACCCTTCTATTTATAACAAAATATTAGGGTGATCTAGAACTTGGTGCATGAATAAAATATTATTAATCAAATTCTAGAACCACCCTTTAGGAATATTTTATTATATTTGTTGGAGAGAAAAGGATTTTTGACTTGGGTCAATTCCTTTATTTATAAACAATAAATAAATAAATGATTTATTTATTATTTTAGGGAAATGGTGGGAATATAATTAAATAAATAATGATTTATTTAATTATTTAAAAATGATTTAGTCAAATTTAACTAGGAATATTGTTTAAATAATGATTTAAATAACTTATTCCTAGGAAATAATCAAATAAATAAGGATTTATTTAATTAATTTCCTTGTTGTGGGTTAAATATGACCAGGAAATATAAACAAATGTAGATTTGTTTATTATTTCCTTTTGGGGTTTCCTATTTAGACCATAAACAACTTAATAAAGGTGTTTTACTAAGTTATTTCACATAGTGAAAGCAATTTTACTTAGGGTAAAATTGGTCTTACATGGTGTACTTGGTTTCATCTAGTGATAAAAGGTTAGATGACCAAAAAATGGTGTAACACAAGGTACTCCTATATACTCAATCAATACTAATGTTGATTCAACACTTCTTCTACCCATAAAACCTATAGCTCCTTTGAGTTAAAAACTAGACCCTATGCCAACATTTTGATCAAAACTTAAGGAGGAAGGGCAATTATCATACCTAACCATAAGTGTTAGAAAATACCCTAGTATTTTTATACGGATTTTCTAAATAATTAAGTATTCCCTCCTCATCCGGAGCTCATTGTGTTGCAAATTGTAACTAGGTTCGGTCTTCATAATGACTTAATTGTAATCATGACATTGTATAGTCTTTAGAAATAAAGAAAAAGAAATTATAATTTATTTTTGGAGTATGGGTTTCATACTCAAGTTTGATTCAAAAGCATGTTCTGTGTGCTTTTAGGTTTTCTAGGTCTTTCTAGGATCAAGAATAATATTGGTCATGTGTCATAATCCCATTTGGACTCATTGTAATAAAGAAAGATATTTATTTTATCAAGAAAAAACCATTTTGTATCCTAAGACCAAGTCAAGTCAGCCTAAGGGAGAGATATTCTACCCCTCATCAAGGCTATAAATACAAGGAGCTTGACCTCATTTGGATCACTCACTCATCACAAGTTCAATCTGCAGTAGTAAAGGAGAAGAAGAGTTAGAAGGACGAAGGAAGAAAGGAAGAATCAAAGTTTCTTGGGATAAATATCTCTCTCTATTCACACATGTGAATTTAGGGTTTATGTGCAACTGCAGTTACAGGAGGCCTAAATTTCAGGGCCGAAATTCTAAGGAGCAGTTGCAGGGCCTAAATTCTAGGATGAAGTTGTTGTACGTCGAAGTTTGAAAGTTTCCTTAGAGAAGACCTTGTTGAGGGCTAAGTTGGTGCTTGGTAGAATTATTTGACTTGGTATTTGGGTCTTGAAAGTCTCTTTGTAAGTAGATTCTGTTAGGGTCCCCATAGTTTGCAAGATTGGCAAGAACAAACGCTACAGGGCCTACATCAAAACCACTTTGGAATCCTAGGATCCAGCCCTCCTAGATTCAGAGAGGGATCTCTCTATATAAGTGTTTTCAAAAGATATTATATTAGGCTAGCTATGAAGCACCAGGGATTTGTTTTGGTTTTGGTTGGGTAGGATATCATCAAAATAAAGGAAGTCTTTTGAAGGGTAAAGGTGTGAGTGAGTTGAAAGAATGGTTCAGCTGATAGGATAGGTAAGAGATAGTATCAATCCATTGGGCTATGGAGTCACAAAAGGATTTAATTGCACAACAAGTTTCAAGAGTGGTCCATGGGGCAAGTCGTCTATATCAAAGGATCTCTTTAGGTTGATTTGTGATATGGAACATTAAAAGTGTTGTGAAAGAAGCAAAGCTAATAACCATTTAAGACTCTATTAACTTCACTAAACAAGAAAAGCCTTTCAAAGTAACTGTTTGAAGCAGGCCAAAGGACAGGGCAAACCATAGACCTCTTTGGGAAAACTTTTACTAAAGCACACTTTTCAGACAACAATCCAGCAATCTAACAGATTACCTTCAAAAAGTAGAAAACATTCAAGATAAACAAAAGAATAGCCTAAGATCAAGTAAGAACTTTGAATCTATCCTGCTTTTGGCATACTCTCACGGAAACTTTCAAAACAGTTGTTGAAGACTAAACAAGGGACAGGGCTAACCATAAACTTCCTTGATTAGGACTCTACTTAGCATGCAGTGAAAAGATCATTCAAGAACAACATCTCAGGTTTTACTCAGCAAGACATGGGCTCACCAACGTTCCATGACTGGTTATACTCTATTGAAATCATTCCCAATGCAACAATTAGAAGAAAACATAGAGATAAAGCTTATCAGTGAGAATTAGGGTACTTTGCAGTAAATCCTATTCTATATTTCTTGTTCTTTATCAGAGAAAGTGGACAGTATGAAAACATAAGAAAAACAACAATTACAGTAAGAAAAACATCGCCATTGACATAGACTAGGATCCCACAAGTCAGCTTGTATATTTGATGTTCAAACCAGTTACAATCTTCAAGTCTAGTAGGTCTTTACAGCTTCAAACTTCTCTTCTCAGCCTATCTTTCTTCAATTACTAACAGAGCTTCAGCAGCCTCAACAAATATTTACATTCAATAAGTATTCAACCAACAACAATACTGGGCTCCTCATATGATATATATAGGTAAATTGAGGAGGTGGAGTGAACGGAAGGGTTATTAGTTCAATTAATACAGAGTAAATGCTTCTCGGCCTTTGAGAAGCCTTATGGAGAAGATTTCTAAGATCTTAACTCTGCTAATTGATTTTTACATTAACTTTCATTAATTCAGGCTATGTTTTTTGACTTTGAAGCCTTTGGGTAGGCTGGCAATAAATTTCGAGCTGTCTTTGACAAATATCTCTGACTGTGCATTAACTTTGTATGCTTTTGAGTAAATAAGCCTGTAGGTGGCACTTTTTGGTTTCTGGGGGATTAATTGCTTCAATGATCTGGCATTTTGAAGTGGTCTTTTGCTGATATGTCATGCTTTGTGGCTTTAAACACTGATTTAGGCCTTTGATATAGCTTTAGGCCTCCTTTAATCATCTTGCGGGCTTTCTGTCCTTTACCGACTATTTTAACATTAAATTCTTTGTCTTAACACTGTGCTCTATCCTTTAACTGTGGATTAAGCTTTTGATCTTCAAACTTTTGCTCTAATCCTTTTAAATTTAATCTCTGATTCTCTTTTGATCTTCACTGTTTGTGTACAGGTCTGCTGCGCTGGAGGGTTTTGTTGTGTAACCAATGCTTATGAAACAATTGGCTAAAACATGGAGATTAACCCTTTATGTCCCTTTTTGCCTCTTATCATACCTTTGAGGATCGTCACCCTCGACCTTTGTCACTTTCTTGACTGTGGGACGGCTTTTTATGACTACTACCATGAAACCTGCAACAAACAACCAATCATTATATAAAACCTGCCTTTAAATGGTTAAACTGCTTCGGAGGGCTCAGCGAGGGGTGGAGGAGCAGTGTGGAAGAAGAGAAATGCAGCAGAAGTGGAAAACCCATGGCAGAAGGTGGAACCAGGGTTTAATTCGAATTAGGGCACGAAATAATGATAGGTGGTTTCGCAGAAAACCGGAGGCGGTTTTTGCGCGGGGTCAGAGCGGTTTGTGGTATTGAGCTGGGGGAACGCGATAGGGCTCAGGTGTTGACACCTGTCCCTCTAAAACCACCCATTTCGCGTTAAAAATGAACGGTGGGAAGGTTTGGCGAGGATGGGCGCGAAGACAAATCTAGACCGTTGGATCGGGGAAATGGACGGTCAAGATTAAATCGTGGAAATGGACTTGGTAGGGGACAAATGGGAGGGAGGATGGCGATGCAAAAGAGCGCAAGCCGTCCGATCTAGGGAGAGTTAGATCAACGGCGGAGGAAGAGCAGTGGGACCGACGGATGACGTCAGCAAAATTGATGTGTAGCAGAAATCTATTGGGCAGAATTTAAAAGAGGGGATCAATGGGAGCCGTCAGATCATGCGGATCAACGGTTGAGATTGACTTCGGTGGATCGGCAATCGGCGGAGCGGAATTCTGGGCGGGAGAACTAGAAAGTTGCGATGTGTCGATGGAACGATGAGGTGCAATGTGATGGAGAGGGCGAAGTGTGAGAGCCGTCGATCTAAAACAACATCAATGGTGGAGATGCGATCAGGATCTCGCATATCGGCGGTGAAAAGGGTCAGGGGACAAGGGAACAGGGAACGCCGAAGAGCGATGCGCTGATGCGATGAAGTGCCAACGGAGCGCGGATCGTCCGATCTGAGAGAGATCAACGGTCGAGATCTTATTGGCGGGGAACTCCATCGGCGGAAAAGGTTTGGGAATGAAGAATTTGGAATCGCCGAAGGAGCGAGGACCGTCAGATCAGAAGCGATATCAACGGTGGGGATTTAAATCGGGAAAGCGCATTGGCATTTCGTATATCGGTGGAAAGATAGGAATAGGAATGAGGAATTCAGAATTTGAGATGGCCGATAGCCGATGGGCTTAGCGCTTTGGTTGCAGGGCGTGGTCTTACAGTGGAAAATGGAAAGGGGCTTAAGCCAAGGGGGCTTAAAAGCTCGAAAGGAGCGGAAAAGTTTATACAAAGGATTTTATGGGTTTTTATGGGTTTTTTAGTGTTTTTTAGGTTTCGGGTAAGGTAAAAAGGATTTTTTTAACCAAATGAAAAGGGGTTAAATGGTTTTTAAAGGGGATTTTGATGAAAATGATGGTAAATGAGGGAGGAAAGGGGCCTTTTTAGAGGAAAATGAGTGATATGGGGGCAGTTGTGAAGATGAGATGGGCGAATGAAATGATGGAAATGGGGCCTTAGAAAACAGTTTTTTCTTTGGAAACAGCAAGAATTTGAAGGATTATTTTGGTGAAGAGACCACTAAGATAGGCTCTTGGGATAATAAACATGGCAAGACTTCAAGAACTCACAGATTTACATGAAATTTGTTTCTTGAAGGCTAAAGACTTGTTTTTAGCCATCTTTGAATATGTCAAAATTATGGATGGCTAACAGTGGCTCCACTTGGGGAAGGCAGCTCCTTGGAGGTGTCAGGAACCTCAGAAATTTATCTCTGGAATATATACCTGTGCTTTGCATTTTGACAACCTTTTCTTCCTTGATCATGCTGCTTAAAAATATGATCAGTATTGTGTATCAGCAAACATATTTCTTTCCCCAAACAACTACCTACACAATCTACCTTCCTAACATTTTTTCTTCATAAGGTGCACTTGGACTTGCAAACCTTCTGACATCAACATTTTGTTCTTTTATTGAAAGCAGGAAACTAATCTAAATCTACCCTTATTTCTTCCATGAGTTCAGATTAAACAGTTGAACTCAAAAGCTTCTCTACCTAATCTACTATCTGTCAAGATTAAGCTGTTTGACAGATCTGCATTCTCTATATTCTAAAACAGAAATTTAAATACAGACAAACCAGGATTAAGCTGTCTTATTTGCTATAAGACTATGCATAAAAACAAGTTGCACTTAGACTGAAATTTTGCAGAAAATTAAAACAAAACTGTGAAGGCTTAAGATCTGAAAATTAAAAGCATCCTTCATTCTTTTTATGACTCAGATTTTGATCTGTTCAGAGTCATCCTTTTTCTTTTTTACCTAGTTCAAGTTTTCAGCAGGTTAGAACCGGTTCTTTTTCTTCTTTGGTTCAAGTTTTATTCTGATTAGAGCCATTCTTCATCAAACTTACAGGTTCAGGATTTAAGCTTGTTTGGACCTCTGTTTTTCTATCCTAATCTAGTCTACTGATAAGCCAAGATTAAACAGTTTGGAAAATCTTCTTTACTAACCTATCAGCGGTAAATTGAAATCTATCTAGTCATGATTAGGCTGTATGACTAAATAGAAGTGCTATTTTTGGTAGTGGCATTTAAGCTTGCACACTTTCAGGTTTTCTTTTCTTTTTTGGTATGGGGTTGTACATTTATTCTTTTAAATTTGCCCTCTTTTTCTCTTTTTCTATTGTTTTTGTATTTTTTCTTTTCTCAAATTCAAAAGCAGTGTTATATACAATGAACAAAAAAACTTTGAAACTAAAATTTCAGTTAACAGAAATAATGTTTGAGAATCCTGCCATTGACAGGAACTCCAAAATATTCAGCTCCATCCAATTCTTGCAGAAAAAATGCATTGTTTCCAATAGCAGATTGAATAAGATAAGGGCCTTGCCATAAATTATCAAATTTTCCATGTTTGCCCTTATCTTCTCTCTTTGAATCACATTTCAATACTTTGTCACCAATTTTAAAGTCACTTGCCTTGGTTCTTTTGTCAAACAGCTTCTTGATGTTTTCTTGTACTTGTTGTGCTTTGATGTATACCTCCTCTTTGGTTTGTTGTAGATGTATAGTCTGGTGTATTCTTCTTGTCATATCATCATCTTCAGACTGTACTTCTTGGATCAGCTTCATGACTAGCACTCCTAGACTGGTTGGAAATATTGCATATGTTCCATAAACTAGCTGGTAGCGAAACATTCCAATTGATTTTTTAATTGTTAGTATGTCTGCCCATAATGCATGTACTAGCTTACTGTGCCATGATTTCTTGTTATCTTCCAGCAACTTCTTAATTATGTTCACCAAAATTTTGTTTGAGGACTCTGCCAACCCATTACCTTGAGGGTAATAAGCTGTAGAATGACCCAATATAATCTGATATTTATGACAGAATTCCACCATCTTTTTGGATCCAAATGCAGCAGCATTATCAATAATTATCTTTCTAGGACAGCCAAATCTAGACAGTATATGGTTTTCAATGAATGAAATGATAACTGAGTCTGTGGCATTCCTAGAAGGGATGGATTCTATCCATTTGGTAAAATAATATGTTGTTGTGAGAATCCATTTGTGTTGGGCAGATGAGGCAGGATGGATTTCCCCAATGAAGTCTAGACCCCACTGCTGAAAAGGAGCTTCAACAGTGATTGGTTGCAGAGGTAAGGGAAGCAGTTTTCTTTTGCCTTCAAAGATTTGGCATTTGTGACAGGCAATAATCATTTTTTGGATATCTTGAAAGAGGGTGGGCCAGTAGTAACCAGCTCTAAGGATTTTTTTAGCAGCTGACTTCCAATAGAGGTGGCCTCCACATTCTCCTTCATGAAACTCATGCTTGATCTTATCTGCATCATTCTCAGGCAAACATTTAAGCAATAATCCACTAGCATTTTTCCAATATAAACATTTATTCAAAATGCAGTAATTTACAGCTTTCAACTTTAAGAATCTTGCCTTTGTTTTAGACAAACTAGGAGGGACATTTAAGTTGAGAAAAACATACAAAATATCAGCATACCAAGATGAATTCAGAAAATGATCTTCAATGAGTGGAACTGTCAACTCCTCCTGTTCATCTAATGCGTTAAACATGTTTATATCAAGAGCTTTAAATTTGGATTCAGCCATAAGTTTTGCTATTCCTTGACATTTTATGAGCTTAGTGGGCTTGATTTCTAAGTCATATTCTAAAATTACAGCAATCCACTTTCCTCTTTTACCATCTGGATCTTGGGTCAATATGTCTTTTACAACTGAATGAGGCACAAATGCTATAATGTGGGAATGTAAAATGTAAACTCTGAATTCTTTTAAGGCTTTGACTAAGGCAAAGGCTTGTTTTTCCATTATGTTGAACTTCAGAGGTGCATCTCTTAATGCCTTGCTGAAAAATGCAATTGGTTGCTCTTGTCCCTTCAAGTTTTTATGTAATAGGATAGCAGCTACTGTGTGTTCTGATGCAAATGAAAATATGAAGAAATCCTTTGTAAAATCGGGACTGATAAGAACTGGTGTTTTGGTAAGTTCTTTTTTTACCAGCTCAAATAATTATTTTTCTTCTAAGGTCCATTTAACTCCTTCTTCTCTCTTAAGCATATTTGTCATGATTCTAAGGAGTTCAACTAGATTGGGTATGAACCTTCTCAAGAAATTCATCTTCCCAATGAAAGATTGAAGTTCCTTGATGTTTCTAGAATGGTTGATTTGCAATATATCATTAATCATTTTTGGGTCTATCCTTATTCCTTCTTCAGATATGATATGTCCAAGAAGTTTACCTTCTTGGAGACCGAACAATGTTTTCTTTGGATTTAAGGACAACCCATATTTTCTGCATTTCTCAAAGACTTTTCTCAAGTGTATTAGGTGTTCTTCATCTGTTTTTTAATATACAGTTATGTCATCAAGGTAAATCATAAATAAATAACCTATTTCTTCTGAGAATGAAATATTCATGGCTCTCTGAAATGTAGCACCAACATTCATTAAACCAAAGGGCATTTTCAAATACATGAAAGTACCCCAAGGTGTAGTAAAGGCTATTTTAAGTTGATCATCAGGATGTACCAATATCTAATTGTAACCTGAGAAGCCATCTAGCAAAGAAATTCTTCTAGAACCAACTACCCTTTGTAAGATATGATCCATTTTGGGCAAGGGATAGTTGTCATTTAATGAGGCTTTGTTTAAGTTTTTAAAGTCAATGCAAAGCCTTACCTCTCATGTTTTATTCCTAACTGATACAAGATTAGATACCCAGTATGAGTATCTAACTGGGACTACGATTCCAGCATCATACATTTTCCTAATTTCTTTCTCTACCAGAGGTAATTGAACAGGGTTGATTCTGCGCAATTTTTGTCTAAAAGGTTTCTGGTTTTCTTTGAGGGGTATCTTATGCTGGATTATCTCTGTATCATACGATTTTAGATCTTCATAGCTCCATAAAAAAAATCAGAAAATTCTTTAAACAACTCAATGTATTTCAGTTTAATGTGAGCTGGCAGTGTCTTGGATAATTTGATCATTTTGGGCTTTTCCTCACTGCCTATGTTGCATTCTTCCACTTCAGCTTCAATAGGTTCCAGTTTTGGCTTTTTGGCAACATCATTCAAGTCAAACAATTCTTCTAATGGGACCAGTCATTTTAGCAAGATTTGATTTTTAGATTGCAGCGCTTCTAAGTCTTATTTTTCTAAATCTGTGTGGTTTTCTGTTTTGTGTTTGGGTTTATTAGTTAACAGATTTATTTCAGCAATCTCAGGAGATTTTTCTTCTTCACAAAGTGAATTTTCCTCAGTAGGACAGTCAAGTTCATACTCTAAATCTGAGTTTGGTATTTCAAATTCCTTTTTTGACTGTAGGAAGTCTTCTATTTGTTTATCTCCTTCAAACACTTGCCAATATTTTTCATTGTCTGGAACAGCTGGTCTATATTTTACTTGGATGGTGTATTGTTTGCTTTCATAAGGTCTTAGACAAGTACTAGCAGCAAAGGCTAATTCATTAGCAAGAATGTTTTGGTTCCTTGGGACAAAGGTAAGTTGGAATTCAGCAAATGTTTTCAACAAGTCCATGGTATCATCTCTATAGGCTCTAAGTCTGGGATGTTTAGCAATGTATTCCCCACTTACTTGCCTAATTATCAATTCTGAATCCCCATGAACTGTTATTCTTTTGGCCCCTAATTTTTTCAATACATGCAGGTCTAAAAGGAGAGCTTCATACTGAGCTATGTTGTTTGTGCATTGGAAATTTAATCTATAGGAATGACCCTCAGCATGGTTGTTTTCAGTGTTGTGCACCCATATGCCTGCTCCTGCACCAGTTTTAGAGCAAGACCCATCAAAACTCATACTCCAAAGAGGACTGTTCTCAGATTTGTCATTTATTTCATTACTGTCCTCTCTATTTTGTTCACCACTATGTTTTGTGTAAGGGCCTGCACTATGTTTTTCTTTGATTTGTTCCTCAAGATTTTCACTGTATTGAGGGCTTATTCTTTGATTTTCTTGATTGGTACTATGTTCATGATTGTTTTGATGCTCAAGACCTGTGATCTGTTTGCTATGATTTTCTGAATTAGCAAACTGCTTTTTAGTTTTCTTCTTGTTTTCCTCTTCATCTATGGTTGCCACTATGTTTGGGGATGGAGTGGCCACTATATTGGTTGATGTTTCATTGATTAATCCTTGCTCATTAGAAATCTCATCATTATAAAGAATGAATGAGTCAAGGTTAATATGTATAGAATAGAGAGGGGAGTTTTCTGGTCTTTCTTGACTACTCACCATATATTTCATGTGTGTTTCCCTATAGAGTCTTCTAGGTTGACTGAAGACAGGGATGGTGGCATAAGTCATATCCATCTACATAGTACCTTGCAACTTAGCACCCCATGATCTTGAAAGAAGCATGCCATATTTGGGGGGGATATCAGCGACTACAATGTCCATCACTAAGCTTTTGGCTGGAATTTGAGCTAAGTTAACACAGAGATCTTTTATTAGGCCTAGGCATTTTACTCTACTTGAATCAAAGTAATATAAATATTTGTATGGTATGGTCACCTCTAAGCCTAATCTTTCCATTATTACCTTGGGCATGAGGTTATGTGATGCTCCTAAATCAAGCATGGCATTGTGCAACATCTTCTCATGGATATTCAAACTGATGTAGAATGGAGGGGTAGTTCCTTCTTGAAACTTTCTTTCAATCTTTGGACCGAACAGGAGCTCTGGTTTATCATCACTTAAGTTAACAGTGTCATGAACATATTCTATGTTCAAGGCTTTCAAAACTTGACATCTATATACATTTTGAGTGACTAATTCAGTGAGAGGGACAGAGACTTTGATTTTAGCAATTTCATTCTCTAGACTAAAGGGAATCTGGTTTTTTGAAACGTTTGATTCAGCCTTGTTAGTCACTCCTTTATTAGCAAAATCAGCTTGCTGATTTCTACTATTTACAGCAGTCAAAATGGTTTTTTCAAGAGCATTAGCTAAAGTGCTAGTGCTGTTAGGGTCACCACTCTGTTTTTCATTGATTTGGGTGTTTTTTCCCTTGTTTGGATCAGAACTTTTAGCCATTGTTTTATGGTTTTCTGCTATCTTTTTAGAAGTATTTATAGGGCCATTTTTGGCAGAATTATCAGAGGTTTTCTTCTTGGGAGTTTCTGGGTTCTTTTTACTTCTTAGTTCATATTGTTTGGTCGTTCCTATGATGGCATTTTCAAAATATTGTTCATAGTATTCAGTTTCTAGTCTTCTATCATCATAGAGTGTATATAGACCTTGTTTTCTTTCATGGAGGAAATCAGAATCCTCATTGCTTACTCCCAACATGTTTATGTTATCATCCTCTATTTGTTCATTTTTTTATTTGTCCTCATTAACATAATTTTTTTGAAAAGGAGGTCTGATATGTTGATCAGCATCTCTTTGTCTGTTCTCAGGTTGATTTCTCCTAAAGTTCTTATTTTGATTCTGCGATTGGTTTCTATTTAGAGGAGGTGTTAGGTTTTCTCTAGATTGAGCTCTTTCATATATGCTCATCCTCTTCATCATCTCCTCCATCATCCTTTCCATTTTTGAGTCAGATGTGGAAGGTGCAGCTTCATCCCTATATGATACCTTCTTCTCAGTCTTCATTCTAGCTCTCTTCTCAATCATATTTGCTTCCACACCAAGAGCTCCCTTCTGCATGTCTTCTAAAATTAAGGGGTCCCTTTCTCTTAGCTGATAGGCCATTTCGGGATCAAATCCTTCAGGGAATTTTGCCAAAACTGAGCCTTGTGGAGGTTTCAAATCTGGGGGTAGTGCGTTATAAACACTATTAAATCTAGTGCAATAATTTTGAACACTTTCCCCAGTGTTTCTCTTGAGGTTTTTGTAATCTGAAATTATTTGGAGAGGGTTCTTTCTAATTTCCCATTTGTTTATGAATGTTTGATGTAAATAAGGGAGATCATTTATACTATTAGGAGTTAAACCCTTAAACCATTTCTTGGCCTCTCCTCCTAAATTTTGGGTAAAGATTCTCATCTTAATGGTCTCATCCTCTATTTCCATATAATCAAAGGCATCGTTCACCTTGTCTACCTGCTTTTGAGCAGTAGTGGGTTCATTTCTGTTGAAATGGGGAATTTTTGACTAATAGTCCTCTGGAAAATTGACTAAAGGTGAAGGAAGGACTAGAGGAGCATACCATGTTGCCATGATAGGGAGTTGTGGGATAAATGGGGGGTTTACAAGTGGAGGGTTTATGAAAGGAGGGGGGGATGGAATGGAGTAGTTTGAATAGTGGGTGTATGGATAACAGAAGTACTTGGACAGCAAGAAACTGCTGAGCAGATCCAGGATGAGAGAAACCAAAGTTATGAATGAAATGCAGATCAGGTGGGGTGGTTTCTCTGCTACCAGTATGTTCACCACTATGTTTGGGTGAGTGTGGGGACTCAAAGTCTATCTGATCTATATCACTAAGTGACTTAGTTCTAGATGGGTTTCTAACGAATGGTAAGTCAACTTGTGTATCTTGCAGAGCTGAGAGATTTTCAGGGACAGAATTAGCTCTATGAATTGGTCTGACAACAGTTGAAGTCTCGGGTTTAGGAGATTTCCTAAGGATACTTTCTGGATTATCAACTATCTCAGGAGGATTTGGGTTAGGATAGGCTCTAGTATAAATTCTTCTAGAAGCCACTATGTGGTGTTCTTAGACCTGATGATGAGAAAATTTCAACCAAGTATAACAGTCTTTTAAAGGCTAACTAATCTTTTCAAAGAAAACTCAATCCTCAAAGTCTTCTTAACTAGGTTTGAATGATGTTTGGAGGATAAAAGAATTTCCCAGTAGAGTCTTAGGAAAAACCAGTGGGGTTAGCAGGCCTACTGAATACCAATGGAGTCGCCATGTGAAGGACTTCTACTTGTTTTCAATGGTTTGGTTGTTGTTCACCATCAACAATCATTAATAACCGGTCTTGGTGACACTTGTCTCATTTAGGAATAGGGGTTTGTTGAGTTGTGAATTTATCTATTACTCAATATTTTTCCCCAGTATGGTCGCCACTATGTTAGGGTCCCCGTAGTTTGCAAGATTGGAAATAACAAACGCTACAGGGCCTACATCAGAATCACTTTGAAATCCTAGGATATAGCCCTCCTGGATTCAGAGAGGGATCTCTCTATATAAGTGTTTTCAAAAGATATTATATTAGGCTAGCTATGAAGCACCAAGGGATTTGTTTTGGTTTTGGTTGGGTAGGATATCATCAAAATAAAGGAAGTCTTTTGAAGGGTAAATGTGTGAGTGAATTGAAAGAATGGTTCAGCTGATAGGATAGGTAAGAGATAGTATCAATCCATTGGGCTATGGAGTCACAAAAGGATTTAATTGCACAACAAGTTTCAAGAGTGGTCCACGGGGCAAGTCATCTATATCAAAGGATCTCTTTAGGTTGATTTGTGATATGGAACATTAAAAGTGTTGTGAAAAAAGCAAAGCTAATAACCATTTAACAATCTATTAACTTCACTAAACAAGAAAAGCCTTTCAAAGTAACTGTTTGAAGCAGGCCAAAGGACAAGGAAAACCATAGACCTCTTTGGGCAAACTTTTACTAAAGCACACTTTTTAGACAACAATTCAGCAATCTCACAAATTACCTTCAGAAAGTAGAAAACATTCAAGATAAACAAAAGAATAGCCTAAGATCAAGTAAGAAATTTGAATCTATCCTGCTTTTGGCATACTCTCAGGGAAACTTTCAAAACAGTTGTTGAAGACTAAACAAGGGACAGGGCTAACCATAAAATTCCTTGATTAGGACTCTACTTAGCATGCAGTGAAAAGATCATTCAAGAACAACATCTCAGGTTTTACTCAGCAAGACATGGGCTCATCAATGTTCCTTGATTGGTTATACTCTATTGAAATCATTCCCAAAGCAACAATTAGAAGAAAACATAGAGATAAAGCTTATCAGTGAAAATTAGGGTACTTTGCAGTAAATCTTATTCTATATTTCCTGTTCTTTATCAGAGAAAGTTTAACAGTATGAAAACATAAGAAAAACAACAATTACAGTAAGAAAAACATCACCATTGACATAGACCAAGATCCCATAAATCAGCTTGTATATTTGATGTTCAAACCAGTTACAATCTTCAATTCTAGTAGGTCTTTACAGCTTCAAACTTCTCTTCTCAGCCTATCTTTCTTCAATTACTAATAGAGCTTCAGCAGCCTCAACAACTATTTACATTCAATAAGTATTCAACCAACAACGATATTGGGCTCCTCATATGATAAATATAGGTAAATTGAGAAGGTGGAGTGAAAGGAAGGGTTATTTGTTCAATTAATACATAGTAAATGCTTCTCGGCCTTTTAGAAGCCTTATGGAGAAGATTTCTAATATCTTAACTCTGCTAACTGATTTTTACATTAAATTTCATTAACTCAGGCTGCGTTTTTTGACTTTGAAGCCTTTGGGTAGGCTGGCAATAATTTTCGAGCTGTCTTTGAAAAATATCTCTAACTGTGCATTAACTTTGTATGCTTTTGAGTAAATAAGCCTGTAGGTGGCACTTTTTGGTTTCTGGGGGATTAATTGCTTCAATGATCTAGCATTTTGAAGCAGTCTTTTACGGATCTGTCATGATTTATGGCTTTAAACACTGATTTAGGCCTTTGATATAGCTTTAGGCCTCCTTTAATCATCTTGCGGACTTTCTGTCCTTTACTGACTATTTTAACTTTAAATTCTTTGTCTTAACACTGTGCTCTATCCTTTAACTGTGGATTAAGATTTTGATCTTCAAACTTTTTCTCTAATCCTTTTAACTTTAATCTCTGGTTCTCTTCTGATCTTCACTGTTTGTGTACAGGTCTGCTGCGCTGGAGGGTTTTGTTGTGTAACCAATGCTTATGAAACAATTGGCTAAAACGTGGAGATTAACCCTTTATGTCCCTTTTTGCCTTTGATCATACATTTGAGGATCGTCACCCTTGACCTTTGTCACTTTCTTGACTGTGGGATGGCTTTTTATGACTACCGCCATGAAACCTGCAACAAACAACCAATCATTATATAAAACCTACCTTTATATGGTTAAACTGCTTCGAAGGGCTCGGCGAGGGGTGGAGGAGCAGTGCGGAAGAAGATAAATGCAGCGGAAGTGGAAAACCCATGGTAGAAGGCGGAACCAGGGTTTAATTCGAATTAGGGCGCGAAATAATGATAGGTGGTTTCGCAGAAAACCAGAGGTGGTTTTCGCGCGGGGTCAGAGTGGTTTGTGGTATTGAGCTGGGGGAACGCGATAGGGCTCAGGTGTTTACACCTGTCCCTCTAAAACCACCCATTTCGCGTTAAAAATGCACGGTGGGAAGGTTTGGCGAGGATGGGCGTGAAGACAAATCTAGACCGTTGGATCAGGGAAATGGACGGTCAGGATTAAATCGCGAAAATGGACTTGGTAGGGGACAGATGGGAGGTAGGATGGCGATGCGAAAGAGCGCAAGCCGTCCGATCTAGGGAGAGTTAGATCAACAACGGAGGAATAGCGGTGGGACCAGCAGATGATGTCAGCAAAATTGGCATGTAGCAAAAAGCTATTGGGAGGAATTTAAAAGAGGGGATCAATGGGAGCCGTCGGATCATGCAGATCAACGGTTGAGATTGACTTCGGCGGATCGGAAATCGGTGGAGCAGACTTCTGGGAGGGAGAACTAGAAAGTTGCGATGTGCCGATGGAACGATGAGGTGCGATGCGATGGAGAAGGAGAAGTGCGAGAGCCGTTGATCTAAAACAGGATCAACGGTGGAGACGTGATCGGGATCTCGCATATCGGCAGTGAAAAGGGTCAGGGGACAAGGGAACAGGGAATTTTGAAGAGCAATGTGCCGATGTGATGAAGTGCCAACGGAGCGTGGGCCATCCGATCTGAGAGAGATCAACGGTCGGGATCTTATCGATGGGGGACTCCATTGGCGAGAAAGGTTTGGAAATGAAGAATTTGGAATCACCGAAGGAGCAAGGATCGTCAGATCGAAAGCGAGATCAATGATGGGGATTTAAAGCGGGAAAGAGCATCGGCATTTTGTATATCGGTGGAAAGAAAGGAATGGGAATGAGGAATTCGGAATCTGTGATGGCCGATAGCCGATGGGCTTAGCGCTTTGGTTGCAGGGCGTGGTCTTATGGCGGAAAAGGGAAAGGGGCTTAAGCTAAGGGGGCTTAAAAGCCCGAAAGGAGTGGAAAAGTTTATACAAAGGATTTTATGGGTTTTTATGGGTTTTTTAGTGTTTTTTAGGTTTTGGGTAAGGTAAAAAGGATTTTTTAAACCAAATGAAAAGGGGTTAAATGGTTTTTAAAGGGGATTTTGATGAAAATGAGGGTAAATGAGGGAGGAAAGGGGCCTTTTTACAGGAAAATGAGTGATATGGGGGTAGTTGTGAAGATGAGATGGGGGAATGAAATGATGGAAATGGGGCCTTAGAAAACAGTTTTTTCTTTGGAAACAGCAGGAATTTGAAGGATTCTTTTGGTGAAGAGACCACTAAGATAGGCTCTTGGGATAATGAACATGGCAAGACTTTAAGAACTCACATATTTACATGAAATTTGTTTCTTGAAGGCTAAAGACTTGTTTTTAGCCATCTTTGAATATGTCAAAATTATGGATGGCTAACAGATTCTATATAAGAAGAGAAGAATTTTTCTAGGTTTTCCCATTGGTGGGTTTTTCCCTGGCTTGGAGCCTATATTTTTGGTACTTTTCCTTGTTGTGATCTTCATTGTTTTGGTAATTACTTGATGAAAAATATTTAATAAAGTAATAAAAGGCCAACACACATCACAAGTAATTATCAAGTTCAGGAAAATATTTATAACATCTAAGTCTCGTAATTTTCCAATATGGTTTTAGATCTAAGGTGCAAGAAGATACTAAATATTACATCCTAGTTGGCACTATGATAAGGTTTTTGAAGAAGGGTTTCAAGATTCTTGGGAATCTCGCTACATCCATCAAGGATTTCATATTGAAGATCATATCCAAGCTATAAAAAAATGTAATAGATGGAAGTTTGTTCTCCACTTTATCTAGTACTTTCAAAGATGAGAATGTATGGGTTATTGAAAATGGTGCTTCCAGAAACATGATGGGAGAATGTAGTCAACTTTAGACTTTGTAAAAAGGTACCTCCTCTCATTCAATCAAACTTGGAGACAAGAAGATCTATCCAATGAAATGGATTGGATCTACTTTGTTGGAGCTCGATTCTAGTGTAATTATTCACCTCAACAATATTATATATGTTCCATGTTTCAAGAAAAACTTGCATTCTATATCTTGTCTAGAGGATAAAAGTGATATAATAGGATTTGTTGATGGTAAGGTTTTGGTTTGGGGTAAGGGCTCTAGTACTGATGATGCTAGGGTGATTGGGATTCGTGATGGGACATTATATAGAAGTTTTACACCTCTATCTCATGCCCTAGTCCACTTGGATGTGAGTCCTTTTGAAGTATGGCATAGAAGGTATGGACACCTTCATTATAATGTTTTTCCATATCTACGTCAAATGGTAAATGGAATCCCTAAATTAAAGGCAAAACATGAAGGGACCTATAAGGGATTTTCTCTAGGAAATAACGTATAAAATCCATTAGCAAGAAGTGATACCAAATCTAAGGAAGTTTTATATCTCATACACTCATATGTACGTGGACCTATGGTAGTTAAGTCTCTTGGTGGGTATTAGTATTATGTAACCTTCATTAATTATTTCTCAAGGAAGACTTGGTTATACCTCCTCAAGAAAAAAGACAAGGTATTCAAAATGTTTCAGGAGTTCAAGAATGAATTGGAGAACCTAACCGAGAGAAATATCAAGACTCTGAGGTCAGACAATGGTGGAGAATACTCCTCCAAATAATTGATAGCTTTCTACAAGGAAGCAAGGATCAAGACGGTGTTTATCGTTCCTTATAATCCTAAACTAGAAGGCATGGTTGAAAGGAAGAATTGAACTATTGAAGAATGTGTTAGATCCATGCTACATTATCAAGATCTCCATCAATTACTATGGGGAGAAGCATGTATGACAGTTGTTTACTTACAAATATGAATTCCTCACAAGATTCTCAATAGCATTACTTCGGAAGAATAATTTACAAGAAACAAGTCAAGTGTGGATCATATTCGAATATTTTGGTGTCATGTGTATATTCATATACCCAAGGACAAGAGAAAGAAGTTGGATCCTACCAGTCTAAAGGAAATCTTTGTTAGTTATAGTGCTTAATCAAAGGCGTATAGAATCTATATTAAGGAGTATCATCAAATTGAAGTAAGCAGGGATGTCATCTTTGATGAAATTATAGCTTATAAGAAATCAAAAGATGTTCTAGCTAACTCTAATGAAGAAGATATACCTATCTTTGAGGATATATCAAGGGACAATGATGGTCAAGATCAGACATCTACTCTAGAAGATGTTGAAGGTCCTAATGATCCCATACAACAAGTGATTGTTCTAGAAAATCGAAAGAGGCATGTTTGGTTGAGAACTACTCTACGAGAATCAAAAGGACATACACCATCAGAGACCTTCAGGGAAATTAAAATATCGAAGAGGTATTCTCGGTATGTTCCATATATGACAAAGCTTATTGAATCAAAAGCTTCCTCCTATGAAGATGCAGTTAAAAATCAAGAGTGGAGGAATGCAATGAAGGAGGAATATCAGTCAATCATGAAGAGCGATGTCTGGGAAATTTTCCTAAGCCAGGTGACAAATCTATAGTCACTTCAAAATGGATTTACAAGATAAAGCATGTTGCATGTGGGAGCATTAATAAATACAAAGCAAGGTTTGTAGCAAGATGCTTCTCATAGAAATAAGGGATTGATTACGAGGAAACATTTGCTTCTACATCTAGATATACTACCATAAGATCACTTATTTCATTGCCAACTACTATGGGATGGAACGTCCATCAAATGGATGTCAATATAGCTTTCCTGAATGGCACTATTGATTAGGAGGTTTACATTGAGCAGCCTCAAGGATTTGAAATAAATCAGATGGAGACTCATGTTTGCGGGATGAAGAAAGCTCTGTATGGCTTAAAGCAATCACCTAGAACTTTGTATACAAGAATGGATGCATATCTATTGAGACTTGGTTTTACCAAGAGTTTTGCAGATCCTAACCTATAAATTAGGGTGGTCTAGGATGAACCAGTTATCATACTTTTTTATGTGCATGCTCTACTTATCACATTTTATTCAACAATCTCACAAAATAGAAGAAAAGATAGATCAACGACTTAAAAATTAGCCTCTTCGGGGGGGGAACCTATTTTACATTACATAAATCAACAATTCTTGGATGATTCAAATGGTAAGACCTCCTTGGTATATATAGGATTCTAAGGGGTCATAATATAATCAAAGTCTACATAACAATAATAATATAAGGGCACAACAATAACAATAGTGGGCTTCTATAGGTCATGACAATAACAACATGGGGGATACGTGGGAACAACAATAACAATATGGGCCTACACTAACAATAACAATAGGGGGCTACACTAACAATAACAATAAGTGGAATACACTAGTATTATAGGGACCTAACATGCCCCTTTCCTTTAAAAAAAACATTGTCCTCAACACTTGAGTATTTTTGGATGCTTCTGTATAAAAATTTCGTCCTCCCATGTGGAATCTTCAGCAGGTAATTTCTTCCACTTAATGAGATACTTTGAAATTAACTTGTTCCGTAATTTTTGGGTTCTTTTTTTGTGATTGCTTCAAGCTCAAATATGATTTTCCCTTATTCGTCAAGTTCTGGAAACACTAGTTAAACTGGGATCTTGTCACCGATAACCTTATTTAAGCATGAAACATGGAAAACTAGGTGTACTCAGGAAGATGCAGGCAACTCCAATTGTATGACATAGTACCAATCTTTTGCAACACCTTATAGGGACCATAATACTTTGGTGATGATTTATTTTCATTTTTAGCTTACTTGAGGGACATTTGTTTGTATGGTTTTAGTCGTAAAAAATAGCAATCTCCTATATCAAAACTTCTTACACTACGATGTTGATCTGCATGTTTCATTTGATTTTTCACCCGAGTGAGGTTATCGTTTAAGAGTTGGAGAAATTGTTGTTGATGCTCGATGTGATCTTCCACTGCTTGAACCTTAGAATTTTCTCTTAAATATGATGTGATGGATGGTGGATGATATCCATAAAGTACCATAAATGGGGTAAATTTTGCTACTGTGTGGAAGGAAGTGTTATACCAACATTCAGCTAGAGGTAACCACTTGACCCATTATGTTTGTTTATCGGATACAAAGCAACGAATATATCCTTCCAATCATTTGTTCACTATCTTAGTTTTACCATCAGATTGAGGATGATAAGATGAGTTAATTGCGTACCAAGGAAAAAAACAATTTCGTCCAAAAAGTTCCATGTAGTTTTTAAATTTTTTCCATAAATGCAGTAGCAGTTGTACTAGCTTTAAAAAGATGAGATAATGCACAAAAGTGTGCATACTTGGTAAGTGTTGAACCTCAAAATTGTCCTTCCTATGACATCCTTTCTCATCACTTTTCCTTACCTTTTCATAAATCCATAAACTCCAATCAATGATAAATAACATGTTTTATCTTAGAGAATGCATTTGAATGATCTCTATGTTATATTTTGATGTTCTTGTTATTTGAATGGATTTTTGTAACTCAGCTACAGAACTCATCCTATTCTGCAGCTAATTGTTGTTTCCGCGGCTAATTTAATGGTTTGATAGGTTTGAAGGAGCAAATAAAGGAATAAGTCACATGGGCATCTTCAAAATGATCCACATATGGATCTCGTCCTATCCACCTGGTCGAATTCAATAGAAAAAGGTGCCTATGATCGTGGTCAAAGTGCGGTCAAAGGACGTGATCCAAGAACGAAGAACTCTTGATTTTATCTGATGTAGCATATCGAGAGTTAACCACTTATATTTTGCCTCTATGTTTCAGTTGTAATCGCCATATGTAGGCGAAATTAGCTCCTGGCAGTTACATTTAATTTTGTTTAAATATTGGTTGTTTGAAGACCGAAGACAGTCTTAATTTTGTGAACGTTGTGTATGCTTTGAGACTCTATCCATTTTCATAATATGAAGACCATGCTCGTGGTTTCATTTTCTTCTTAATGTGCGTATAGTCTACTAGGATCTCAACCTATTCTGTCGCAGAAGGGCCCTGCACAGGAGGAGGTTTTCATTAGTTGTTTTAGTTTAATTTCATTAGCTTTGTTTTGTCAATTCAAAAGTAGATTTACATTGTGTTGCAACTTTTAGATTAATTTCATAGATTAAATTTATGAATGCTTTCTTAGTATTAGTTTTAGAATGACTGTATAATATTTTTCTTACCTAGAACATCTCAAGGAAGTAGATTCTTCTATTTTCCAAATTGAATTATGTTTGAGGCATTAGAGCATACAATTGTCTTAGTTTCTTTACATGCTTTCACATTGCTTTCTTAGATTAATTCCTCAATTAAATGTATAATTAGATGCTTGTAAATCATGCCAAGAATATGACTTTGTCATTCTTCCAAACTGGATGCTTGGGTATTTAAAATATACAATAATTGAGTTTTCCTTTACATGCCTTTACACTGCTTTCCTAGATCAGATCCTCAAATAAATGTATAATTAGATGCTTGTAAATCATGTCAAGAGGGTGACTCTATCATACTTCCATATTGAATGATTGAGTATTTAAAATATACAGTAATTGAGATTTCCTTTATATTATTTTTAAATGTTTTCTTAGATTAAATCTTTAAACTAAAGTGTAATCAATTGCTTGTAAATCATGTCAAGAGGGTGACTCTGTCATACTTCCATATTGAATGATTGAGTAGTTGGTCATACAATAGTTGCTTTCCTTTGAATCTTCTTTCATTCAAATTAGCATTGTCATTTCAATTCTTAGTCATAAGATTCATATTTCAATCCATGGAGTAGAACTAAATTAAGATATATTAGAATTAACTTTAATTCCCAAAAGCTCAAAGTCATTAAAAAGATACTTTGTTTTTAGATCAGATTCTAACCATTTAAAGTTTGATTCATTTTTATGCAAATTAGAATAGTTAAAGAACACTTCCTTTTCTTCCTTCTTTCAAAATTAGTTTTAACATTTAAAATTCATTAGATTCAGTTGATTCATTTCACAGTTCTCATTTCTTAAAATTAACCTTTAGACATGAAGAACAAAACCCCCCAAAACAACATAAAAACATACACAATGAAGTAAGAAAAAGGTTATCTAAGCATATATAGTGCACCACACTTCATCAGATTACTAACCTCGGTTGATGATTTATGTTAAGCAATTTAAGATATTAAATTGGCTAAACAGTAAGTCTATCAACTACCACCATGATGACACTCTTTCCTTAGGACTTGTGTAAACCTATGATAAAATCCATTGGGACCTTCTCCCAACCCTAACTTGGAATTTCTAAAGGTTGTAACATATCGGGGTCTTAATTGTCTCAACTTTATTTTGTTGGAAAACCAAGCATTCTACCACAATTTTCTAAATATCAGATTTAAGGCCATCCCAAAAAATCCTTCTTGGCCCTGTCGTAAGTTTTTTTAAATCCTAAGTTCCCTCCTAAGGGGGGGGTGTGTAATTCCAAAAGAATATTTTTCTTGAGTTAGGAATTCTTACAAATATATAAGCAGTCTTTGTACCATAATGAATCAATTTTCCAGCTAAATGTATCAGATGTACTGGGATCTTGCTGCAAATTTTGAATGAGTGTCCACACCTCTTCATCATTCTTCCATTCATCCCTTGTTTCGGTTATCCAATCAAGTTGGATAATAGAAATGGCACAAAGCAATGCCTCCACATCCTCATCCTTCCTCGAGAGTGCATTTGCAACAACATTTTTCTTCCCTTTTTTGTAGATGATTTCAAAGTCATAACCCAACATCTTTGTGACCCATTTTTGTTTCTCTTCTGAATATAATCGTTGTTCCAAAAATTATTTAAGGCTATCATGATTTTTTTTTACCTTTAAGTGTTTTCCCATTAAGTAAGGTCGGCATTGTTTCAATGCATGTAGTATTGACAACCGTTTCCTTCTCATAAATAGGTTTGTGTAAATATTTTCCTTTGATTAGACGACTTTCAAAAGAAATGGGTCGTCCTTTTTGCATTAATACATCACCAATTCCATTTCCAGAGGCATCACATTCCACAATAAAGGTTTTTGTCAAGTTTGGAATTTATAAGACCGTTGTTTAGCACATTGCCTCTTTAAGATGTTCAAAGGCCTTAGTTGCTTCTAGCATATAAGAAAATGCATCTTTATTTAGTAATGTTGATGGAGGTGCTAATATTCTCCCATAATTATTAACAAACTTGCAATAATACCCTCTCAACCCGAGAAATCCTCGAAGATGCTTTATGGTTGTGCGGATTTTCCATTTCTTAATGGCTTTAATTTTGTTAGGGTTTATGTTACACCATTTTTTTGTCATCTAACCTTTTATCATTAGATGGACCCAAGTACACCATGTAAGACCAGTTTTACCCCAAGTAAAACTGCTTTCACTATGTTAATTAAAGAAACCCCAAAAGGAATAATTAACTAAACCATAATTTAATTATTATTCCCAGTCATGTTTAACCCAAAAACAAAGAAATTAATGAGATACACCCATAGTTATCTTATTATTTTCTAGGAATAATTATTTAAATAATATTCCTTGTTAAATATGACCAAATCAATCACTATTAATTAAATAAATCATTATTTATTTGATTATATCCCAACCACTTCCTTAAAAAGATAAATAAATCATTTATTTATTTATTCTTCACTAATCAAGGGATTTTGACCCAAGTCAAAGTCCCTTTCCCTCAAACAAATAATAATAAAATATTCCATAGAGGTGGATCTAGATTTGGTTAACATTATTTTAATCATGCACCAAGATCTAGAATGACCCAATATTTTGTTATAAATAGGAGGGTTTTCCCCTTCATTCTTCACCTTTTGTTGCATATTAGATCACTTTGGATCTATACACTTGGTCTCATTTCTGCCATTTTGCTCCCATTGAGCTCTACCTTCTACATTGGGTTTTCTACATCTACAAGAGAGAGAAAGCTTAGATCTGAAGTGCTGAGGACTACAAAGAACCCATCCCATTGAGGAGATCTGGATACACCTTCTTGTTTCCTCCCGGGTGCCCTGTAATATAAAAATTCATTCAAAAATCGTGTTCTTGTCTTGTCTGTTGGATGCATGGAGCAAACTCTTTACTTTACTGCTTAATGTCTTTCCATTTATAGATCTGTTTGTTGCGGCACTTTAACTACTAATTGCAGATCTGAAGATGTTTTGCAGCCATTATTGTTGTTAGGGCTATTAGTTATGCGTAGCTAAAGTGGTTCTTTTCCGTACACTTCGACGAAGAATTCATACTAACAAATGGCGACTCCACACGGGTTTTAAATTACGACCGCTGTCGTTTTTCATATTCCTGCATATCCAGCTACTTCAGGCCCTAGGGCTTCCTTTTTAGCTGCTTATTTTTTCTCTTTTCATGTCATTTTTCTCACATAAAACCCTAAAAACCTAAAATTTCTAACTTCCGTGTGTTTCTGGCCCTATTGCGCAGGTAAGCGACACCAGCCGCACCTGAGACGGCAATTTTTCAGAAAATCTGCCGCCGAAACAGCCGGAACGGGGGGGTCACACCTTTTGGCCCAAAACCTGCGACCTGGACGCACTTTTCAGCCTGTAACCTGCGACCTCAACCAAAATCAGGTCAGAACCTGCGACCTGCCTTTTTTCCAGCATTTTTTCTGTAATTTTTTCTGGGTTCTGCTGCAGCCTCTGCCAGGGTTTTCCAGCCTCTGTCTCAGCCCGCCTTGACCAAGATCTGATCTGTTTTTACTCATCTAAGTGGGAACCCAGCCCCTTAGGGCTTTAGTACCCTCCACTTTTTGTGGAAGAGTCTCAGCTGTTTCAGCCGTCGGTTTCAGAGCTTCAGCCCCCTCTTTTTCCAGATCTGTTACCTCACTTTCAGATCCTTTGAAATCAGCCTCTTTTCCTTTCAAATCACCTCTTGTCGTTTTGTGTGGACCTCTGCTAAAGGCCTCTGCCTTGCCCTCCCCCCGGTTTTTTGTTGATTTCCCTTTTTCCAGCCACCTTGCCTCTGTCTCTTGGCTGTGATCTGCACCCCTTGTCTGCAGCTTTATCCTCCAGATCTCTGTCCCCTTTGACCCTAGATCTGTTGAGTTTCCTTTGTGTGTGTTTCCATAGTTTTTCCCTTTCTTTTCAGCATAGTTTTGAGAGACCCACCTTCTTGGGTTAGATAGATGCATACATAGCTGTTATTTTTCTGTTATTTCAGCATTTTATTCTGTTCTCTGTAGGTTTATTTTCAGCTACGCAGCACACTTTTTTGCTCTCAACAACGGAAAGGGTTTAAAAATTAAAATTAACGCACACCACACATTGACCCTAAGTGAAGAAGCGCCTGGTTTACACCGCCTGGCAAAGACTCTAAAATCAATTGTCACTGCACCTTATCTGCCCTTGACCTTCTTGATTCTGTCCCTTTCTGCCCTTGTCGGTTTCCTTCTTCCTGTCATCATTGCGCCCCCAAGGCGCCTTTCCCGGAGACTTCTTGGCCTTCATCCTCGGTTTCCGGTTGATCGACCTGCTCCGCACCGTCGTCGTCGAGCCAGTCCACCTTCGAGTCCGCACTCCGACTCCTCTCCTGATTCATCGAATCCCCCTTCTCCTTCTTTCCGGTTCTCCCCTTTTACCTTCACCATGTCTGGACCAGGGCCTAACGCTAGCGGTTCTCCCGGCCCCAATGCCGGCCCTACTTCTAGCGGAGCCATCACAACCACTACTCCGGCCACCCCTGTGCTGCCGTACATTGCAGGCCTCAGCCTCCCCAATTTACATCAGTTTATTAACGACCCCATTCACCATAATACTACCTGGCCCACTATGCCTACCAAGTTACCCTCCGATATCCCTAAGTTCGAGGCCCTTAATGGCGAAGACCCAACCAATCACGTCCGGTCTTTCCACATGTGGTGTTCCTCCAACTCTATTCCCGATGACTCCATCAGGTCTTCGTTTGTTCCAACGCACGCTTGCCGTGGCTTCTAAATGGTATGTGAAACCAGGCCACTTCTCCTCCCCTTACCACGTTCGAGACTCTTGCCCGACCTTCTTGTCGTACTTCCGGCTCCCTCTCCCGTCTGACAGCAGTACGGAGCTCTTGACTTCATTTAAGTAATCCTCTTCCACACGCCTTTACGCCCATTCGGGAATGGCGGCGAACTATCGAGCCCCCCCCTTCGAAGATCGGGTTTACATGGACTGGTTCCTTCGCACCCTCTTAGCTCCTATTAGCAAAGATGTCGCCTCTCACTTTCCTCAAACCGAAGAAGCCGCGCTCCAAATAGCCTTGAAATATGACCTGATCTACGCTCAATCTGGTTATGTTTATACCTTTCTTCCCGACCTACCCAGGCCCGGCGGCACTAACGCCCTGGGGGAATCTCATTCCACCGATGGTATCGTTGGAGCCCTTTCCCATATCTGCTCACCCTTCCCACAGAGTCATGGTTTCCCTCGGGAGGGGCCCGACACACCTCTAGCACTCTTCCCCTCAGGCAACATGTATCCGGGATACGGCATGCCTCCCCCTTTTTGCCAAACCTCTGCTTACCTCAATGTCGCCCAACCCAACCCTTACTTTTATCCACGGCCTAGTGCGCCCGGCTCCTCCGGCATATGCGCTTCGCCTCCTTGCCTCTCACAACCTGTGACACAGCCCCCTCGGGGACAGTATTTTGCAGCAGGGTGCGTTTATTCCCCCTTCTTCTCAAAAAAGGCGGAGAGGCAACCAGAACCCATCTGCCCCCGGTAACCGAGGACCCAATTCTGGTATGGACCCTAACACTAGCAACCAGCCTCAGGGCATCCCGCCCAGGCCGGACAGGCCGCTTCGCACAAACAAGCACTGTTCGTGTTGCGGTGTTTACGGTCACTACACTCACGATTGTCCTCTCTTACCCCAGATGCGACAGATGTGGGAGTCTCAAGCCACATTGCGCGGACAACACACCTCCCCTCATACTCCTCCTAATGTGGCCACTACCCAGCCAGCTGTGTTCACTGAGCCTGCCCCTCACCAGGGATTCATGGCTACCAAACCCCCCGACAGCCATGTAGCCACTCCCCCATCCGTTTCTGGTTCCTCTGATTACCAGATCCTTATGATGCGCTCCGATCCTTCCCCTTCCGTCGCTCCTGCTGACAACCAAATGATTGTTTTTGACGCCACCCAATTGGACCATCCCCCTCTTCCTCCTTCCGTTGCTTTCCAACTCCCTGTCAAAATCCGGAATGCCACGGTATCCCGGTGTATAATTGATGAGGGGGCATCCACCTGTGTGATGTCCGCTTCGGTTTGGAAGCAACTCGGATCCCCTGAACTGGCCCCTTCCACGATCACCCTTCGAGCGTGGGACGGTCATGCCTCCCAACCTATGGGCCTGTTTCATAACTGTCCCATCACCCTCGCCGGTAAGACCGTTTGCGTTGATGTCGAAGTCATTGACACCCCTCTAGACTACAACATTCTATTGGGGCGAAGCTACACCTATGCCATGTCTGCTGTCCCCTCCGCGGTCTTCCGCAAGATGTCTTTTCCACATAATGGGAAGATAGTCACCATTGACCAGCTATCTTATCATGAGCCGCCGTCTCCGACCCCCTCCGAGACGACCATCTCTTTCGTAGCCAACAAGCAAACCGTTGATTCCTTGACCAGTGTCTCCCCCGGCGTCTATAAAGATTCTACCCTGCTTGGTACTTTTCCTCGCCTTCCCCCCCCTCCTGTTACCGATCCCAGCTTGTCAAATGTTTGCATGATGCAATCGTCTCAAGCCACCCGTAAGCGGCCTGCCTCGGCTAGTCCGCAACCTCCTCCCCGCCCTCCGCGACCCGCTTCTAGCCATTCATCTCAGCCAGCCAGACCTTCTCCTTCTGGCCCTCCCCCCACAGCTGGTATCCCCGAACCTCTTCATCCTCCCATCTCGGTTCCCCCTGGCCTTGCCCATCTCGGAGCCGTACCTCCTGGTCATTACCCCGCTGGACAGATCCCCTTCTTGGCTCCCCCTCCTGGAGTATCTTCTGTCCCCGTCATGGCCACCCTCTCTCTCCCTAACTTGACCTTGGGCATTCCAGTCTGGTACCTTGACCCCCCAGCCGCCACCCCCCCTGGTCTCCCCAAACCTTATATGGCTTTGACACCGGTTCAACCGATCCCCCTCGCTTCCTCCATAGCCACTGTGCCCCCAGCACCTCCACCGGACCCTTCTCCTGTTGTGCCGGCTCCCGAGAGGCCGGGCAAAGCCCGAAAGGGGGCAACCCATAACGATCCAGCCCCCCCTACATCACTTAACCCCCCACTACCACCAAAGCCCGCCATTCGATGCGCTTTGTGTGATGTCGTCGGTCATGCCACTCACATGTGTCCTGAATTGCCCCACCTCAAGCTTCTGGTTAACGAGACATTCCCCGACTCTGATCTCCCAGAAGTCCATGTCACTATCCCCACCTCCCTCCCAAAACTCAAACACTTGCGCACAAACCACCCTTGTGCCTTGTGCGATTTTCACGGCCATTACACCCACCTCTGTCCCCGCCTTGACGAGTACCGTTCCTCCCTGGACTTGTACCGCCAATTCAAGGCCGCTTCGATCGGACCAAAGGACATTCACATTCCGCCTCCCGCTGTTAAGCCAACGGAGCCCTCAGTCACCATTTTGTACCTGTCATCGTCCTTGAGACCTAATTCACCAGCCACCCAACCTACCGATCCCCTCAGCTCCTCAGCCGACCTTGGATCTGTTGATATCGCCCATATGAGCCCTTCTCATCATGATGAACCATCCCCCACCACTACTCCCTCGGGTATCCCATCTGCCCCCAATCTTCCCATCTTCCAATCTGATGAAGACATCATGGAAGCCATGACCAACCCCGACTTTCCCTGGGATGATATGCACCATCGCGCATATTTCCTCCCACAGCAATCCCACGACCAATACGCTGTGGAAACCAAAGACTTCATCCCCCATGCAGTTGATTGGTTCAAAAACCCCATTCCTGCACCTGACGCTTTCGAAGAAGGAAACATGGCCAATATCTCGTCCACCATCAAAGTTAACATTTCGGCCACACCAGGAATCGAAGAATACATCACATTGGGTGCCCAATGCACCCCGGAAGAAATTGAAACTTACACCAAGCTTTTCAAAGAATTCCGCGATATCTTCGCCTGGTCCTATTCTGAAATGCCCGGACTCGATCCTGCCATTGTCGAGCATCATAGCGACACCTGGCCTGACGCCAAACCAGTCCGCCAAAAGATGAGACCCATTCATCCTTCCCGACGTGACGCTATTAAAGCCGAAATCGATAAGCTCAAGCAGGCTGGTTTCATTTACCCCATCGAATACACCACTTGGGTTTCTAACCCCGTTCTTGTTCTCAAGAAACAAGGCACCATTCGTGTCTGCACGGACTTTCGCGACCTGAACAAAGCTTGTCCCAAAGACAACTTCCCCACACCGTTCATCGACCAAATCATTGACGAGTGTGCGGGGCATGAGATCCTATCCTTCATGGATGGTTTTTCCGGATACAACCAAATTGCTATCCGTCCTGCTGATCAACTAAAAACCGCGTTCATTAGTCCGTGGGGAACTTTCACTTACCGGGTCATGCCTTTCGGCCTAAAAAACGCTGGCGCCACTTTTCAACGGGCCATGTCTTATTGCTTCCACGACTTAGCTCATATTATCCTTGCCTACTTAGACGACCTCACGGCACGTTCTAAGCATCGGGCGCAACATATACACGATTTGCGCACCATTTTTCTCCGATGTCGCAAGTATAATATCCGACTTAACCCGTTGAAATGCGTTTTTTGCGTTCCTGTCGGCCGCCTCCTGGGCTTCATCGTGTCTAAGGACGGTATCACTCTCGACCCTTTGAAAGTTCAAGCCATTCTTGAACTCCCCATCCCGCGTACCCTCCGCCAGCTCCAAAGCCTCCAAGGCAAAGCTAATTTCCTTCGTCGGTTCGTCCCTGACTACGCCACCACTGCGCACGGGTTCCTTAGACTCCTACGCTCCCATATCCCCTTTGTTTGGGATACCCATGCTCACGAGTCTTTCGATTCCCTCAAACAGGCTCTCACATCTGCTCCCTTAATTCGCCCTCCCGACTTTAATCGGGACTTCATCCTATATATCTCCGCTTCCACCTATTTGGTCGCTGGAGTCCTTATCCAAGAGGATGATCATGGCATCGAGCATGTGATCTACTATGTCAGTAAGAACCTTGTGGGACCCCCTGTCTCATATTCCTATGACGAGAAATTAGCGCTGGCTATCGTGTTCTCAGTCCAAAAACTTCTTCATTATATCCTTCTGCGCTCCACCAAGGTTGTGACAAATTCCAACCCAATGGCCTTCCTACTGAGTCGTCGTATACTTACTGGGAAGTACGCCCGTTGGGTCATTATCCTCCAGGAATTCGACCTTGAATTTGTCACCCCAAAAAGTAAGAAAGGCTTAGCCCTCGCTGAGCTTATTTCTGAATTACCTACCGGATCGCAAGACCCTCCCGTTAATGACGATTTCCCTGATGAACACCTGTTTTCCATTACTTCCGATGACCCGTGGTATGGCGATATTCTTACTTATTTGCGAACCCAAAAGTTTTCCCTCCACCTTGACCGTGAGGCTCGTCGACGTATCCGACACCAAGCCCCCCGATACCTTCTTATTGGTGACGACCTCTATCGTCGCGGGGTTGATACGGTCCTTCGTCGTTGCCTCACACACACTGAAGCTGAGCAGGTCCTTAATGCCTGCCATAGCGGCACTTGCGGTGGCCACCTCTCCGATCTCGCTACTGCCCAAAAAATAATGCGCGCCGGGTATTTTTGGCCTTCCCTCTTCAGTGATTGCATTGAGGCAGTCAAACACTGTCCCAACTGCCAACATTTCGCCCCAAAGGCGAGAGCTCCACCAGCTCCCCTCCATCCGGTCGTTTCCACTGGTCCCTTTTGTAAATGGGCCATCGACTTTATGGAGTGTCGCCCGCCATCCTCCGGTAGCCACAAGTATATCATCGTGGCGGTCGACTATTTCACCAAATGGGCCGAGGCCATGCCAACGTTCAACAACACGGCAGCTACCGCGGCCCTCTTTTTCTTTAACCATGTTATAGCTCGCTTCGGGGTTCCCAAGCAACTGGTCTCTGATCACGACAGACATTTTGAAGATGAGATATGGCGTGAGCTATCCTCACTGTTGGGTTTTGAGCACCAATATTCCTCCTCCTATTACCCCCAAGGTAATGGCCAAGTTGAAGCAGTCAACAAAATCCTCAAGACCATGCTTCAACGAACAGTGAATAAGCACAAAACCAACTGGCATCTCATGATGTTTTCTGCCTTATGGGCCTATCGAACCTCTGTTAAAACCTCCACCGGGTTCACTCCTTTCCACCTCGTTTTTGGAGAGGAGGCAGTTTTACCGATCGAGTGTGAAATTCCTTCTCTGCAACTAGCCGTTGAACTTCTCCCTGACACCCAACCACTAGAACAACGACTTATCATGCTTGAGCGTGCCTCCGAAGACCGCCGTATTGCCTTACAAACCATGGAAGCGGCCAAAAAACGCACCAAAGCTCAGTATGACCGAAAAGTCCAGCCTCGCACTTTTCACGAAGGCGACCTTATTCTAGTCTATGACCAGGCCCATGATGTCCTGGGTCATGGGAAGTTTGACTCATTATGGCTAGGCCCTTACATCATTAGTAAGGATCTTGGAAAGGGGGCATACCTCTTAGAGGATTTCGAAGGCCATCCCCTTCCTAACCCTCGCAATGCACTCTATCTTAAGAAATATTACCCTTAGCATTTCCCCTCGGAAATGCATGATGTATTTTTTCTTTTAGATAGCCAGCATCTGTTGTTTCATTTTTTCTACTGCACCAGGACCCATATTCGTCCAACATGCAGTTACCTCACCTCCAGTCAAAACCGAATGTCCTCACCTACAACATCTGTACTGGGGGCACCATGCTGCCCCCTTACTCGTCCATGTTCGTGTCGATTTTCGTCATGAGTGCCCACTTTGTACTCATGTTTCTATGACCCCCCATTGGGGCCTTTACTGTGTGGCAGCATTATCTAGTCGCCCTTGCTTAGAGCATCCGAGTTGAGTCATCATTGCATCCATGGAGTCTACCCTGCATCCTTTTACACCCTACTATAGCCCTCCATTCTTTTTTGCTTGGTTCCTCTCTTGTGTCGCATCTCATGATCTTCAGCCCCACTGTCCCCTGTCCCTTTCGATATTGTGTCAGTCGCTGCCATGTCATTCATGCCCTTTATGCTCTAACAAGGGAAGTCGTCCATTCGCCACTCCATCCTTTCCATTTCCACCATCATCATTAGTGTCAGTCTGTCCGTCGCTCTATTGTTCTTCTCTCGTGCCTTAGTTGAGGATCCCTCATTGCCTCACCTACGGCGGACCTCCTTCTGTCGACATCAGCACATTTATTCCAGAAGCAAGGTCTAGAGGGCGGTGTACCTTGGTTCCAGCTTCCACTTTTGTTCGGTGCCTCGGATCAGGCAGGGGGATTTCTCACCTCCCTTTGACTTGATTGCTTCTCCAGCTCCTTTCAGCATGATCGAGATTCGTATACTGGACATTCCAGTGACCCAGCAGCAGCTCTTGATGATTCCCGGGCATGTGTGAGATGTCTCAGCCCTCATGAGGGGGTGGCCCTGCAGGTAGCCCCCCACATGCCCAGATGACCTCTTCATTTGCAGCCTTTGATGCCGCTCCAGATTTTGATGATGTTGGCCTTAGCCACTTGCAGCACCTCTATGATTTGCATGTATCAGTCAGACTTTGTGAGCCCTTCCCCATTTACAGGGGGCATTTGGGTTGTATTTATCTCATGTACTCAGATGATATTGTACTAGTCCTGGCTGTTATCCCAGGCACGGCATGTATGTGAGACTATTCATTGTATTTTTATCTGGCTCTTGATTATGCCAGCTGTACTCTATGGTTCGGTCCCTTGTTCACTGGACACACTATTCTTTTGTACTTTGTCATGGCGGGCATAGGTATGCCTCCCCCGCCGCCTTCAGCACAGGTACCCTCTCATAACAGAGACTTGTTGCACCTGCGAGTCTCGTCTCCTCAGGGTCTAGTCTTTCAGCACACTATCTACCTCACACTTCTCTCTCTGACATCCCCTTTTGTTGTCTGGTGATTGTATTCTTACAACGTACTTCGGTCATACGATTTGCTCCTGACACTCGCACGCTGGTCATCTAACCTTTTATCATTAGATGGACCCAAGTACACCATGCAAGACCAGTTTTACCCCAAGTAAAACTGCTTTCACTATGTTAATTAAAGAAACCCCAAAAGGAATAATTAATTAAACCATAATTTAATTATTATTCCCGGTCATGTTTAACCCAAAAACAAAGAAATTAATGAGATACACCCATAGTTATCTTATTATTTTCTAGGAATAATTATTTAAATAATATTCCTTGTTAAATATGACCAAATCAATCACTATTAATCAAATAAATCATTATTTATTTGATTATATCCCAACCACTTCCTTAAAAGGATAAATAAATCATTTATTTATTTATTCCTCACTAATCAAGGGATTTGACCCAAGTCAAAGTACCTTTCCCTCCAACAAATAATAATAAAATATTCCATAGAGGTGGATCTAGATTTGATTAACATTATTTTAATCATGCACCAAGATCTAGAATGACCCAATATTTTGTTATAAAATAGGAGGGTTTTCCCCTTCATTCTTCACCTTTTGTTGCATATTAGATCACTCTGGATCTATACACTTGGTCTCATTTTCTGCTATTTTGCTCCCATTGAGCTCTACCTTCTACATTGGGTTTTCTACATCTACAAGAGAGAGAAAGCTTAGATCTGAAGTGCTGAGGACTACAAAGAACCCATCCCATTGAGGAGATTTGGATACACCTTCTTGTTTCCTCCCAGGTGCCATGTAATATAAAAAATTCATTCAAAAATCGTGTTCTTGTCTTGTCTGTTGGATGCATGGAGCAAACTCTTTACTTTACTGCTTAATGTCTTTCTATTTATAGATCTGTTTGTTGCAGCGCTTTAACTACTAATTGCAGATCTGAAGATGTTTTGCAGCCATTATTGTTGTTAGGGCTATTAGTTATGCGTAGCTAAAGTGGTTCTTTTTCGTACACTTCGACGAAGAATTCATACTAACAGTTTACCTTAACACCCTCATGAGATACAATATGACCCAAATATTCCACCTCTTGTAATCCAAAGAAACATTTGGAGGTTTTTGCATATAATTGTTTCTCCTCCAACCCTGTTAACATGTTGAACATGGTCCTTCCAAGACTTGTTGTAGATTAGTATATCATCAAAAAATACTAACACAATTTTTCTAAGGAAGGGTTTGAAAATGGAATTCATCAAACCTTGAAATGTTGAAGGCACATTAGTAAGACAAAAGGGCATGACCAAAAATTCATAATGACCCTCATGAGTTTTGAATTTTGTTTTCAAAATGTCTTTAGTCTTCATTCTATATTGATGATACTCTTGAACGAAGATCCAACTGGGTGAAGTAAATTTCTCCATGTAATTCATCAATGATGGGAATGGTAAATTTATCTTTAAAAATGAGCTTGTTAAGCTCCCTATAATCCTGAAACATACGCCATGATCCATCCTTCTTTTCCACCAATACTATTAGAGCAGAGAAAGAACTTTGACTAGGTTTAATTATACCAACTTCTAGCATTTCTGCAACCATACATTCAATTTCACTCTTTTGGGCATAGGGATATTTATAAGGTCTAATGTTTGGAGGAACACTTCCTGGAATCAAATGAATAGCATGATCATGAGAGACTCAAATACTTGGAATGATTGTCAAATAATTTTTCTAGATCTATAGAAATAGATGATTTCAATGTTTGAACCTCTAGTGAGCATAATTGTGCAATTACGCCTCGTTGTTCTTTGTTCAGAAGCTTTGTCATGTCATTAGAGTTTATTATATTTCCTTGTTTCCTTGTGATATGCCTTAATTCAACTTCATTTCCTTCCCAAAAAATAATCAAGAAAAGTTCTTGAAAATTAAAATTTATCATCCCCAAATATTGTAACCATTGGACTCTTAATACAACATTAGCACCACCCATTGGAATGGAAAGCACTGGAATGTTCAATACATATCCCCCCATGGTTAGCTTGATATTATCGCACTTTCCATATCAATTTATAGTTCCTCCATTTGAAACCATCACTTGACACTTTGGTGCTGGATATAGGAAGCAATTCAATTCCTTGGCTATCTTACAATGAATAAAATTTTGGGTACTACTCGAGTCAATCAGCAATATTACATTTTTCTTCTTGATATATCCTTCTATCTTGAGAGTTTGAGGAGTGGTAATTCCTACCAATTAATTACAAGATATGTTCGAATTAATTTATTTTGTCTCTAGGGTTGGTTACTAGCGTATATCCTCCTCTTCTGATGTTTCTTGTTCCTTTTCTTCCTCCTCTTCACAATCTATGTAGAATAATGTATTCTCAGCACACTTATGACATTTAGAGTAATTGCTATCACAACTGTAACAAAGCCCTTTTGCTCTTTTTTCCAACAATTTTTGTGGCGTAAACCTTGTAGTTTGTGGAAGGCTAGGATCAGCAACACTTCCATCTTTGTATTTTTTGTGAGTGGTAGACTTCCCTCTTTCCATAATTTTTCTTTCAACTTTTCTTGCCACCCTGAATGCCTTCTCTAATGAATCAGTATCCAAAAGGTGATCCTCATTT
>CM076573.1:536571010-536739979 GCA_034641835.2 Pinus albicaulis | reverse complement strand
TAAATGCAGTATTAAAACTTATGAAAAGAAAGAGGGCCGAAACACATTCTGTTTAAATTTTGAGCATTCAATTCCCGACATTCTTTGGGTGGAAGAGTGGTCTTCTTCAGGCCTCTAATTACTCTGATACGACTCTGATGTACACTGGTTGCAGTACTCTGTAGTAATTGTGGTGCATGAAAAAAATGGTAATTAAATGACTGAATGGTCTGCCATACTCGTGGAACAAATGCTCTAGTAGCTTTGGACGGTGGTCTGGGTGGAAATCTCCTTTGGAGCATGGCATAGAATAAAGACAGTGTGGGCACCCATCCTTTCATGGAGAAAAACACTCTGCTGATGTAGCTGCTCTACTGACTTAGTTTTCGGTGCATTGAACTCTTTTCCGCTTCATTTATAGCTCTGTCTGTGAAATTCTGCCGCTGTAATAAGGACTGTGTGCTCATGGCGGCGTCTCACCTCTGTACCCTCTAATGACCCACATTGTGTGAGAAAGATCAATGCAATGAGAGGCTGGTGGAGCAGACGACGAAAAATATGATAGCACGACGGTGACGGAATGGTGGTCTTTCACGAAATGATAGAGAAAAAATGCAATGAAACGATGAAGACTTGCGAATAATAGGGTTTGATGGTTTAATGCAGCGCAGAATATTAGATTGTGGTCTGGGGCGAAGATCAACATTGGAGATCGAGCGGAGGGACAACCTTTAATGGGAAACATGAAACTTTGGCTAAAAACAAAAATACAAAGGAATCAGACGAAAGTGCTGTGAAAATGCGCGGAAAAGATTGTGCCTGGTGGGACTCGACGAAGGTGGAGGGTGACGTGGCGGCGGGAAGGTTTGCGCGATCGATAGATCGCATCACAAATATCTGCGATGGGTGATCTGAGCGTTCCATAGAACATGCGATTTTGCGATGGATGCGATTTGCGATGGATGCGATTGGGATGATCGCAAATCACAAAGGCAGAAAGTGCGATGGTGGAAAGTGGCACCAAATAGAAACCTTGTGCTATGTGATGGATGCGATTAGCGATGGATGCGATTTGCTATGGATGCGATTGGGATGATCGCAAATCGCAAAGGCGGAAAGTGCGATGGCAGAAAGTGGCACCAAACAGAAACCTTGCGCTATGTGATGGATGCGATTAGTGATGGATGCAATTTGCGATGGATGCGATTGGGATGATCGCAAATCGCAAAGGCGGAAAGTGGCACCAAACAGAAACCTTGCGCCATGCGATGGATGCGATTAGCGCCTTAAGGGTCAGCGCTCGGTTTCATGAGGAAAAAAGGGAGAATTTCCTAACAAAGGATGTATGTGGAGATTAGAGAGGGTTTTGGGGTATGATTTTGAGGGTAAAGGAGGACTTTGACAGGGGGGAAAAATGGGGAAAAAGGGACATTATGTAGGGATGCCAAGGGAAAATAAAGGCCTTTGGAGCACGTATTTTTAGTAATCAGTGAGGCTTATTGACTCCAGAACAACAGAGGGAAAGGGACAAAAGAGCAGGGAATCATGAAAGGCTTCAAGGATGATGTATTTTCAGGAGGAAACCATTACTTGAAAACTCAAAGGAAGCTTGACCCCCTTGTTTGTTTTTCAAAAATTAGCTAGGAGCTAAGATGATCAACATTGGCTCCAATTGGGGACAACACGTTCATCCTTAGGCGTGTCGAGAACTTTGCAGACCACCTGATCATCTTCTATGCGGACTATTTTCTTCAGCATTTCAACTTCTCACCTCATGATTCATCAATTTTTACAAAAGGAGAAATAAACCTATTCTACTACTACCCTTATTACTCCATGAGACCAGATTAAACTGTTGGTCTCGCATTTTCTCTACCTAAACTACATCTACTAGGATTTGACTGTCTAGCATATTTCTTGGCTATGTTCTAAGACAAAAATTGAAAAACAGCCAAGCCAAGATTAGATTGTCTGGCTCGCTAAAATTTGCAGAAATTAAAACAACTAACTACATGCCCACAGACTGAGCTTTATTGAGCTTTTCCTACCTACTCTATTCTAACCTAGAAATCTTTGATGCTCTAGGTGATACAATAATGCCAGTGCAGCCAGTCAAGTAGTAACAAAAAAGGATATGAGCACTGACTGCTTGTCAGAGATAACCACAGGGTGCTCTGCTTGTGGTTCTTCAAAACTATGGTCGCCATTAGTGGTGGCCTCTCCTGACGAAACTGGCCCTGGAAAAGGATCAACGCTAGAGAATTTGAGCAAATCAGGGCCTCCATATATTCTGCCACAGGATCAATGAACACATGATGCACCAGTTCTTCTTTTAGGCCTTCTGTGATTGGTAGGCTATCTTCATCCTAGGCAGCGTCGGTTTCTACATTTTCCACTGCATCTTCAATGTGACTCTTGAAAGCTTGATCACCTTCTTCTTGCATTTCGAAAGGCAGTGGTATCTCTTCTTTTTGTTCCATAATAGCAGCTTTGAAGAATTTTCTTTCTACTTGCAACATGCTTCTAAAAAAGACCCTTGATCGTTCTTCAAATGTTTGCAGGAAGTGTGCATAAGGATCATGATATGATACCTGGTGATGAATATGTAGCAGGCAGGCTTCAACCAAGATTTCTCCTTCTTCCACTGGATCAAGAACAAGACTCTCTTGAGAAAGAGAATATCCCTCTTCTTCTTTTTCTGAACTGGAGGACTCATCATGTATGGCAGTTGAGTCCTCTTGGAGCTTTGATATATTCTGCTCTGATAAGCTGAGCTCTATGAACAGATCTATGTATTCTTGAGCGGTAGTTGGTTCCATTACTTCCTCTTCTGTAAGAGAAGGCTCATTGATTTCAAAATGCTCAAGGATTTCTTCTTTTCTTTCCTCCTCATCCTCTAAAAAGGAAGGCTGCTGGTTTCCAGTCTCACTGACGATCTGTGGTAAAGCAGAGTGAAGATTCAAAGAATCTTCATCTGCTATTATACTTTCGTAACTCTCGCCATCAGTGTTAGAGATTGGTTGGCTCGACCAAGTCAACCATTCAGTATTGTCAGTAGGTCTTTCTTCATCCTGATCCACAGAGGAGTCTTCTGGATCTGTATTATCAAACTCATAAGATGAGTGAGCAAGGGAATCTATTCTATAAAAGATTTCTAAGGTGGATTTCTGATTTAACATCTGATCAACCTCTTCTTCTGTCAAAGGGGATGATTTTTTTATGTTCCTTTGTGCAGAAGAGCAACAACTCTCTTTTTCTTGTACTAGATGATTTGGAGGCAGGATGTCTTCTTGAACCTCTTCTAGAATATCCTCAGTTGTGCTTGCAGATGAATCTTGGGGATCTTTTGATGTTTCTTTATCTCTCTCTGATTCAGGCCAGTCCTCATGAACCTAATGATACTCGGTTAGAATGCAAGGCCCATGAGTGGTTTCTTCCTCCACATCAGATTTTACATCTTCTATGTGGTCTCTTGTTTCCTCCAAGCAACATTCCCTATTTACCTTTGCTATGAGGTCATGATATTCTCTGATTAGCATAATACAAGACATAGGTATGAACTCAAGAAATTCCTGATCGCTTTCCTTTTCCTCCTCCATAGGTTTCAAAACATCGTACATGTCTTGCTTATTATCTAGGTCTTGAGTTTTTCCTTGTTCTGGAAGAGGCATGGGTTGTTCTAAATAATCATCATTTGTATTCATATTAGCCATATACCTCTTGAGAATTTTATTAAACATTCTCTTTAACTGATATATTTGATCATCCCAAACATCTAGCTTTTCATCCCTATCCATGTTTGGATCCATGTTTCTGCAAAGATGATCACTGCATCTTCTCAACCAGTTCAGAGTCCTCTACCAGTGGAGTCAGTTGGTCTCCAGCACGGCTGATGTTGTACTGTGACATGGTCTCCCAGTGGAGTCTTTTTAATCATTTAGGAACTGTGGAGTCGCCAAGGTGAGGGATCTACAACTCTCCACTCTTCATGCTCACCTACTTGAAGAGTGAATTAGATTTTGTCGAGGCCCAGGGATTCTGATTTTCTTAAATTCATTCCCCGACAACGGTGCCATAAAGATGTTGTAACTCCTAGAGGCAGCCTAGAGTTGTAATAGACCAGTGCCTATGACATCTTAGCATAGCAAGGAGCATATAATATAATGGATGAAGTTGTCAACTTCAGCTCACATGCTATCTCCTGAAAACAGGTAAATGAAATAGAATGGGACCAAACTCTCAGAAAATAACAAAGGAAAAGAGATACTGCAGAGGCAAGATGCAGAACTCTAATACAAAAGCAACAGACAATTCAGAGACAATTTACTGCAAAGCGGGCCGATTCAGAAATACTTCATAGACATAAATTATCAGAAGGTGTATGTAGCAAAAGAAATATTGAGAAGATATTAGTTAACTTTGAGCTGATACCCAGATATACAATACCACCATATATGGGCTTACCAATTTAAGAATCCATACATGATAATAGAATTTTAAAAGCACCCTCCCAAAGCAACTAATATAGCATAAGTGTGGTTAGCTGAACAATGGAACAAAATATCATGCATGAGCTATATTTAAAGCGCTTGACTGATCCAAGTATGGGCATCAACTAGGATGAATCCTTACTAGAAATCAGTGAGCCACTTGCATTCCAAAACATTATATAAGAAGGATGGATGAGATGAAATGATATATTAAATAACATATAAAAGAGAGTTACAGACTGTGAAATACCAGAGACCAGAATCCTTTTTGACAGATAGAACTCCTCCTCACTGAAACCCTATGGGCTCTGAGCCTTCATACAAGAGTTTTACAAACTGTATACAAAAGCCTTTCACTGCATAATTTTCTGATAAAAATCTGGAACCCTTACAATCTGTTTCTTTTGGGTTTTTATAGCTGAAAAAGGAGCAGAGGTGGTAGGTGGACCACTAAATGCAGTATTAAAACTTATGAAAAGAAAGAGGGCTGAAACCCATTCTGTTTAAATTTTGAGCATTCAATTCCTGCCATTCTTTGGGTGGAAGAGTGGTCTTCTTCATGCCTCTAATTACTCTGATACTACTCTGATGTACACTAGCTGCAGTACTCTGTAGTACTTGTGGTGCACGAAAAAAATGGTAATTAAATGACTGAATGGTCTGCCATACTCGTGGAACAAATGCTTTGGTAGCTTTGGACGGTGGTTTGGGTGGAAATCTCCTCTAGAGCACGACATAGAATAAAGACAGTGTGGGCACCCGTCCTTTCATGGAGAAAAACACTCTGCTGATGTAGCTGCTCTGCTGACTTAGTTTTCGGTGCATTGAACTCTTTGCTGCTTCATTTATAGCTCTGTCTGTAAAATACTGCTGCTGTAATATGGACTGTGTGCTCATGGCGGCGTCTCACCTCTGTACCCTCTAATGACCCACACTGTGTGAGAAAGATCAATGCAATGAGAGGCTGGTGGAGCAGACGACGAAAAATATGATAGTGCGACAGTGACGGAATGGTGGTCTTTCACGACATGATAGAGAAAAAATGCAATGAAATGATGAAGACTTGCGAATAATAGGGTTTGATGGTTGAATGCAGCGCAGACCGTTAGATCGTGGTCTAGGGCGAAGATCAATGGTGGAGATCGAGCGGAGGGACAACCTTTAATGGGAAACATGAAACTTTGGCTAAAAACAAAAATATAAAGGAATCGGACGAAAGTGCTGTGAAAATGCGCGGAACAGATTGTGCTTGGTGGGACCCGGCGGAGGTGGAGGGTGACGTGGAAGTGGGAAGGTTTGCGCGATCGATAGATCGCATTGCAAATATCTACGATGGGTGATCTGAGTGTTCCATAGAACATGCGATTTTGCGATGGATGCGATTGGGATGATCGCAAATCGCAAAGGCAGAAAGTGCAATGGCGGAAAGTGGCACCAAACAGAAACCTTTCACTATGCAATGGATGCGATTAGCGATGGATGCGATTTGCGATGGATGCGATTGGTATGATCACAAATCCAAAAGGCGGAAAGTGCGATGGTGGAAAGTGGCACCAAACAGAAACCTTGCGCTATGTGATGGATGCGATTAGCGATGGATGCGATTTCTGATGGATGCGATTGGGATGATCGCAAATTGCAAAGGCGGAAAGTGCGATGGCGGAAAGTGGCACCAAACAGAAACCTTGTGCCATACTATGGATGCGATTAGCACCTTAAGGGTCAGTGCTCAGTTTCATGAGGAAAAAAGGGAAAATTCCCTAACAAAGGATGTATGTGGAGATTAGAGAGGGTTTTGGGGTATGATTTTGAGGGTAAAGGAGGACTTTGACAGGGGGAAAAAGGGGGGAAAAGGGGACATTCTGCAGGGATGCCAAGGGAAAATAAAGGCCTTTGGAGCACGGATTTTTAGTAATCAGTGAGGCTTATTGACTCCAGAACAGCAGAGGGAAAGGGAAAAAAGAGCAGGGAATCATGAAAGGCTTCAAGGATGATGTCTTTTCAGGAGGAAACCATTACTTGAAAACTCAAAGGCAGCTTGACCCCCCTGTTTGTTTTTCAAAAATTAGCTAGGAGCTAAGATGATCAACAAATGTCATTTTAATGCCTCTTCTCTGTAACTCATCATGAATTAACTCCATCTACTCTTGCAAATCCTTCACCTGGTCTTTAAGTCTTTTATTAGTAGCTCTCAGATGAGTGTTTATTATTTAGACAAACTTAGCTTCTTTTATTACTGGAACTGTCCACTTGAAAAATTTCTCTGTATTATTTAAAGTTTTAGAAACAAAATCAACTTGTCCTTCCCACATTGCCTTCATTATTATAAACTGTACTTTCTTGACACTATGTTTTCTAGCTTTCTTTTTCATGACAACAATTTCCTGATTTTCCAACTTTAACTTTTCGTCAAGGCGCTGAAAATATGTTTTCTCTATCACTTTCTCTTTTCCCCTTTTTAATTTGTTGATTGTATCCTTCACTATGGGCGATGAAAGATCAACAATTTATTTAGGAGATTTAGCTGTCTCAGTGGGTTTTTGAACTTCTTTGTTGGCTTCCATTAATTTCCTAGCATGCCTTGTCATAGGCTTTCTTGCTTGAAAAATGAAACACGCATATTCCCCCTCAAAATCTAGCCTCTTTTCAGACTTAGCCTTTTTCAACTTATGCTCATCTTCCCAAATGAACTCAGCTTGGAAAATAGGTGTTTCCTCTATTTCAATGGCATAGAGAATATCCTCTATATTTCCCTTTGTTATTGGACTATATTATATAGAAACTATCTTTCCTTTCAAAACTACTGCTTGGCTTCTAGTTATTATTTTTGTCCCCTGTTTGATGTGTAGGTTTTAACCCTGAATAGAAATTATCTACACATGAATCTTATAATAGAAAAAAAACAATAGCAAGAGCATAAAACATAAAACAGATAAACAGAGAGATTTTCCCCTGGATCCCAAATCGGGACGACCAGATTGATTTTTCATTATATTCCTTTTAATGTTACAACACATATATATACATGCCGAAGCATACATAAACCCCAATCCATTAACCTTGGATTAGAAAATAATCGTAGTTCCCTTGACCGGATCTACAAAATACCAGGGACTGAAAACCATCGTACCACAAAACCATGTGCAAACTCATGCACAAAACATGGGTGGGTCCACCTATGAGTGGGTCCGCACACCAAAAAAAATTTCGAACAGTGGGGGCTGCCTCCCCCCTTGTGACCCCCCTGTTGCGCCTGGCACAACGTATACTGCATTGGTCTAGTCGTGGAAAGAATATAACACATACCCAACATGCTGACAACTTGCTTTTGTTTTCCATCTTTGACAACCTTTGATTTTTGTTTTGGAGGTGGGAGAGTTGGTGTATCAAGCATTTGCATTTTATCTACCTCGTTCTCAGTTTGCTTTCTTGCCTTCACTCTTGAAGTTTCTTTTGGTTTTGCAACCATAGGCTGGCTTGGTTCTTCTGTTGGTGGTGATGGAACTCCTTTAGCTTTAGGGTTGCTTACAGGAGTTAGGGTTTCCAACTCAAAACCATTTATAAATAAGAATGATGACAAATCTCTACCTATATACTGAAGTTCATCTAAAATTAATAATTTCATTAAGCCATGATGAAATAAGGATGTTTCACTCCCTTAATACTTTTCTTGCACCTTAGCAACCATCTTTGAAAGAATTCTATGCAGATAAAAAGGTAAATCTAGTGAAATCTTACCAGTGAAGTGTAGAAGGAATTTTAAATGATATGAATAAACCTTGTGATATTTTCCTTCACAGGTAAAATATTTCTGAATGTTGAGAAACAGTTTTGAATAATTATCTTTGATGTAGCTTCTAGGGATAGCATTGTTAAGATCCATGTCTGTATGCTCAGGTTTCATGAACTCTTTATGTTAGTATGAATCTTAATTCCAAGTGTACGAAAAAATACCACTTTAGCTGTGCATAACCATCAGCCCTAACAGCAGAGATGACTACTAATATCTTCAGATCTGCAGTTAGGTGATCAAGATAAATGCTGCAAAAATCTATATCTATGCATTATAAGACATTAAACAGTAGAAAAAACAAGATTTACTCCATGCATCCAATAGACAAGACAAGAATATGTTGAATGAATTTTGTATTAGGGGCACCTGGGAGGAAAATGTAGGAGGGTGTTCCCAGTTCTCCTCAATGGGATGGGTTCTTGAAATTCCTCAGCACTTCAGATCTAGAATTCCTCTCTCTTGATGGTGTAGAAAACCCAGACAAAAATAGTAGAAAAATATGACTATGATTGTGGATCAATAGTCAGACCAAAAGTATAGATCCAAAGTGATATTCAGGAAACAAAAGGTGGTAAATGAATGGGAAAACCCTTCTATTTATAATAAAATATTGAGTTAGTCTAGATATTGGTGCATAATTAAAATATTATTAACCAAATCAAGATCCAACTTTTATTGAATATTTTATTATATTTGTTGGAGGGAAAAGAAATTTGACTTGGGTCAAATCCATTTATTTGTAAATAATAAATAAATAAATGATTTATTTATCATTTTAAGGATGTGGTTGAGTAATAATCAAATAAATAATGATTTATTTAATTATTTAAGGGTGATTTATTCATATTTAACAAATAATATTATTTAAATAAGGTTTAAATAATTATTCTTAGAAAATAATAAGATAAATAATGATTTATCTAATTAATTTCCTTGTTTTGGGTTAAATATAACTAGGAATATTAATTAAACTGTTGTTTAACTAATTATTCCTTAAGGAAAATCAAACAAATGTAGATTTATTTAATATTTCCTCATGGGGTTTCCATTTTAGACCATAAATAACTTAATAAAGGTGGTTTACTAAGTTATTTTCATAGTGAAAGTAAAATTGGTCTTACATGGTGTACTTAGGTTCATCTAATGATAATAGGTTAGATGACCAAAAAATGGTGTAACAGATTGCCCCCCAGCATGCGAGAGTTAGGATCTAATCGTATGACCAAAGTACGTTGTAAGAACTCAATCACTAGAAATTGGAGGGGAAGTCAAAGAGAGAGAAGTATAAGGTAGACCAAAGTGCTGAAAGGACTAGACCCTGAGGAGGCAAGACTTATAGGTGCGATAAGTCTCTTTTATAAGGGAGTACCTGCTATAGGCGGTGGGGGAGGCATACCTATGCCCGCCAAGGAAATAGTACAAAAAATAAGGCGTCCGGAAAACCACGGGATTGGCCAATATAGTACATGCTGGCATAAACATGAGCCAGATAAAAAACACGATAATGAATTCCACATACATATTTTGCCTGGGATAACAACCAGGACTTGTATAATGATATCTGAGTACATGAGATAGAAATAAAACTCAGATGCCCCTGAAAACAAGAAAGGGCTCTGAAAATATGACTGATACATGCCAACAAAAAGGCACTGCAAGTAGCTGAGGCCAACATCATCAAATGTATGGAGCTGCATCGAAGGTTGTAATGAAGAGGTCATCCGGGTATGTGGGGGGCTACCTATAGGGCCACCCCCTCATGAGGGCTGAGAGATCTCACACACACCCAATAATTACCGATATTAGCTGTTGCATCACTGAACCATCAATTCAAAGGGAAATAAGGAGTCCCTTTTCCTGATCTGAGGCACCGAACAAGAGTGGAAGCTGGAACCAAGGTACACCGCCCTCTAGAACTTTATTCTAGAATGAAGGAGCTAATGTCGACAAAAGGAGGTCCTCCATAGGTGAGGCAATAAGGGATCCTCAACTAAGGCACGAGAGAAAATAGTAGAGCGACTGACAGACTGACACCAATGATGATGATGAAATGGGGGGTACTGAGTAGCGAACATACAACTTCCCTTGTTAGAGCATAAAGGGCATGGATGACGTGGCAGCGACTGACACAATACCACGAGGGATAGGAGACAGTGGGACTCAAGGCCATAATGTGCGACACGAGAGAGGGACCAAGCAATGAAGGATGGAGGACTATAGCGGGATGCTAAGGGACTCGGGATAGACTCCATGAATGCAATGATGACTCAACTCGGATGCTTTAAACAAGGGTGACTCGATGGTGCTACCACATAGAAAAGGTTCAATGGGGACCATAAAAACATGAGTACAAGATGGTAACTCACGACGAAAGTTGACACGAGTGTGGAAAAGTATGGAGGAAAAGTGGTGCCCCTAGTATGAGTGTTGCAACTGAAGAAATTCGATTTTGAGGAGGGGTGAAGTGACACTTCTTTGAAAAAATGTGTCCTAGTGAAGTATGAAAATCACTAAAAACTAACAGATACCCATTTGAGGGCTTGGTGAGAGCTTTCCAACAGTACAGATGGTTTGGTAAACGGAGCTACGATTTGGCTACAGAAGGTGAAAGACAAAACTTGGGTTTCTCTTTTAATAAGGCATTTTCCCTCCAAATTCACTCATTTGCATGTGGAGCTGTGGTGAATGTAGAGAGGAGGGAAGGCCCTAAATCTTGCGGCGATCGTGACAGACAAACTGACCATTGGAATTGAGATCCGTAAGTTGCAGGTAAGAGGCCTAATCCTACTCTTTCATTTTAGTGGATTGAAAGTTTAGTTTAAGTACCCAGAGCTCATGAACAGGCCATGTCTCACTTTTTGGGGTCTATTCTGCGACCTGGGTAGCAGGCACTGGGAAGAAAACTGCGACCTATCCCAAGAAATGACCTGAAAAGTGAGAACTATTAGAGAAAGGGGGTTTCAGTGCTATTTTTTGGCTGAGATCTGGGATTTTTATGGTTGAGGGGCATAGGTGCCCCCAAGCATGTTGTGGTCATGCCAAAATGTATTTAGAAAAAAGGGGAAGCTAAACACATTTTAATGATGTGGTGCACTATTTGTATTCATTATGGTTATGCAGTTTGAGAAAGGGAATGAAGGATTACCAATATCTTTTGGTATTGCATATATGAATCAAATGGAATTTAAGTTTCTAGATTGGCATACATGGTGTCACTATCCCAAAGAGAGGATTTAGAGAAAATGAACTGGTGCTCTCCCAGAAAACTCACAGGTTAGTCAACAACGATGTCGAAGGGACTGGGTTGTTTATGTAAGATGAAGGAATGATGAGGGGTATCATCCCTAGAGTGATCTAAAGTGATATGGAACTCTAGAGGTCCATCTAAATGTGGAAGAATAATGGTACTAGAGTCGACATGACTAGATACACTAGGAGAGTTGTGGAGAATTTCTTCTCCTGGTATCTTAAATATGGGTGCCCCTTTACCCAAACATTGGGTGTCAATGTAATGGCCACAAGGTGTATGTGGTTCGAATGCATGGGTTCGATGTAAGGGGAAATAGATAAATTTAGGGGTGGTGACTACTTCCATAATTTCGTCATCATAATAGAAGATGGGGTGACTGGTGGAAGAAATACCACCTGACGCTGTGAAGATACCTAACTCATCATCATGAGAAGAGAGGTTCACATGTGTATCATCACAAGTGGTAACAAAAGAGTAAGCAAATAAAGGATCTACTAATGTTGAGCCCAGGGTGATCATTAAAGGGAGGTCAAGTGAAACATCAGGGGAAGTCTCCAAGGGGACTTCCATCGAGGGTCTCATAGATGATGATAGGTAGAAAATGGTGGAAAAAGGCTCTATCATCTCAACATCAGGAGGGGGAATGTCGATAGGAGAATTCATGTCCTCTGGTTTTTCTGAAGAAAAACACGCAAAGAAGGGAGCGATGGACTCGTTGCGCTTGGCCTCGAATTGGCGAACCGCTTCTAAAGAGGAGAGATACTCTTCAAGGTGGGGATAGAGGTGAGTATAGTGGCCATGGAAATCACACAAAGCACAAGGGTGATTTGTGCACAAAGATTTGCATTTCGGGACTGAATTGGGTATAGTGACATATACCTCTGGGATATCAGACTCTGGAAACGTCTCATTGACCATGGACTTAAGATGAGGCAACTCCGGACAAGTATGGGTGGCGTGACCGACAAAATCACACAAAGCACACTGGATGGTATGCTTTGGAGGCCGAGGAGGGGCAGGGTTTGTCGGGGTAGCCTTGTCCTTTGATGCCCCATTACAAGCTTTTACCTTCTTACTCAAAGTGGTCGCAATAGGAGGTGGCTTCTATTGAGGTGACTGAGGCACTATTGCAGCGGGAGAAGTCATGGGGACTGGTTGAACCGGGGTCAAAGAAAGATAAGGTTTGGGTTGACCAGGCGGGGTAGTGACTGGAGGATCAAGGTACTAGACAGGAATCCCAAGGGTCAAGTTAGGGAGAGAGAGCGTAGCCATGACAGGTACCATGTACACTCCTGGGGGAGGAGCTAGGAACAGAATCTAACCAGAGGGGTAATGGCCAGGCAGGATGGATCCTAAATGGTTAAGGCCTGGAGGAACCATTCCAGGAGGGTAAAGGCGCTCATGGATACTAGTTGAAGGGCTAGGAGGAGGAGGTCCAGAAGGCTAAATCGAAGGGCTAGGAGTAGGTTGTGGAGGGCGAGGAGGCTACTGACTAGCCGAGGCGGGTTGCTTGAGGGTAGCTCGAGACGATTGCATCATGCAAACATTCGATGAGCTAGGATCAGAGATAGGAGGAGGAAGACCATGGAATGTACCAAACAATGAGGAATCTTTGTATACTCCAGGTGAGACACTGGTCAAAGGATCGACGGTTTGATTATTGGCCACTAAAGAGATGGTGGACTCAGGGGAGGTCTGAGACTTCGGTTCGTAATATGTCAACTGGTAAATGGTGACTATCTTTCCGTTATGAGGGAAGGACATCTTGCAGTGGACCACGGAAGGGACAGCTGAAATCGCATAAGTGTAGCTATGACCCAATAGAATGTTGTAGTCTAAGGGGGCATCTATGAATTCTACATCAACGCAAACAACCTTGCCCGCAAGAGTGATAGGACAATTGCGGAATAAGCCAATGGGCTGGGAGGCGTGGCCATCCCACACTCCGAGAGTGATCATGAAAGGATCCAACTTAGATGATCTGAGTTTCTTCCAAACTAAAGTGGACATCACACAGGTGGATGCCCCCTCATTAATAATTCATCGGGAAACTTTGGCGTTCTAGATCTTGATTGGGATTTGGAAAGCGACAGAAGTTAGGAGAGGAGGATGCTCTGATCGGTCAACATCAAAGACAATCAATCGATTGTTGGAAGGATCTACAACGCCCATGGTAGATAGTAGAGATTTTCATTGTGAAGGGTACGACTAGAGGAGTTCTAGCGTTGAAATGGCAGCAGGAGATTGCGCCAAATCATCTACTACGCTATACGAATGGGCAGATTTTCCAGAAGCATCATTTCAATGTAGTGGTCCTTTAGGGATATTGGTATGAACCTCCGCCTTAGGTTGAGGGATATGCAAGGGACCATTAGGTGTCAAAAGAGGCTCTGTAGAGACCGAAGAAGGTGGCTTGGGGACAGACATAGCGGGAGGCTTGTTGTATTGACAGGACTGAGTCTGAAGATTGATGTCTACGGTTAGAGGTTGAGCAGCATTCATCATGAGAACCTGGTAATCATAGGTACCAGATGGAAGAGGTTGAGTGGCCACCTGTCCTTCAGGTGGTTGGGTAGCCACAAATCCCCATTGTACATACACCTACCCCTGAGGGGACGGTGGCTGTTGTTTCGGAGGTTGAGAATGTAAGGGAGGTGGAGGTGCTAATGTTGGAGGAGCTGGAGCACCAAGATGTGGATACGGATAATAAGGAGGTTGGGTAACAGTGTGGTAAATAGGAGAATGGGAAAAAAGAGGAGGCATGATGTATCTTGGATACATGCTACCAAGAGGGGGAAAAGTGAAAAAGGTGCTGCCCACCCCTAGGAAAACCATAGCCCATGGGAGGTTGAGCATATGGATTAGAGAGAGCTCCAATGATACCATTAGCGGCATGACGTGCCCCCAGTGCATTGGCACCACCGGGTCTGGGAAGATCAGGTATAATGGTATAAACATAACCCAATTGAGCGTAGATCAAGTCATATTTTAATGCCATTTGGAGGGTGGCTTCTTTGGTTTGAGGAAAATGCGATGCGAAATCTTTCCCGATAGGAGGTAAGAGAGATCTAAGGAACCAGTCCATGTAGACATGGTCTTCGAAGAGAGGGGATTGACATAGGCTCTTTCTTCTCTACCATTCCTGGACATGATTGGATAGGTGAGTTGCAGATGATTGACGAAAAGAAGTCAAAAGTTCAATACCAGTGTCATAAAGAAAGGGGAGTTGGAAGTAAGACATAAAAGGCCAGGCAAGAGTCAAAAAGGTGGCATGAGAGGAAGGGGCCTGATCAACATACCACTTACACGCTTCACCTGTAAGCGTTCGTTGGAAAAACCAAAGATAGACAGAGTCATCGGTAATGGAGTTAGTCGAACACCACATGTGGAAATATCTAACATGATTTGTAGGATATTCTCCAACAAGGCCTTCAAACTTTGGGATGTTGGAAGGGAACTTCGTCAGCATAGTAGGCCAACTAGCATCATGGTGTATAGGGTCATTTATCAACTGGTCGAAATCGGGGAGGCTGAGGCCTGCCATGAAGGGGAGAAGGGGCGCAGCTGGGGTAGTGTCTGTTGCAGTCCCACTAGTGGTATTCCTAGCATGAGGGCCGGGGTTACCACTAGCATTAGGTCCTACACTAGACATGGTGAAGGTGACAAGGGGAGAACCGATGGTGGAACAAGAAGGAGAACCCAATGGACCAGAAGAAGGGTCGGAGTGTGGACTCGATGGAGGACTAACTCGAATCCTACATGGAGGAGTAAGTCTTCCTACCGGAAAATGAGGATGAAGGCCAAGAAGTCTCTAAGATAAATGCCTTGGTGAATCAATGATGACGACACAAACACGACACAAAGGAAAAAGAAACTAACAAGGGCAGGGAGGTGTAGGATCAACTGATTACAAAGTCGAAACAAGGGCAGAGAGGTGCAGGATCAATTTATTTCAATGTTTTAGAGTCTTTGCTTGGCGGTATTAATTGAGCCCTTTTTCGCTTAGGGTGTGTGTGTAAAGTGTGTAAATTTTAATTTTTAAACCCAGAAGTTTGTAGAGAAAAAAGAAAAAGTGTGTTGTATAGCTGTAAATAAACTTGAAAATGACAGTATATAAGCCTACAAAAACATAAAATAAACAACTAATGATGAATTAATCTAAACCCAAGGAGGCAGGCCTCTCAACAACTAGTCTATAGGTGAGTAAAAAATTAATCAAAACACACTAAAATAGCAAATAGATCTAAGGTCAGGAGGGACAGGGATCTAAAGGACAAATCTGCTGGAAAGTGGTGCAGAAAAAAACAAAAAATCAGAGGAAAATTTGCTATAAATGAGGTGGCGAAAGGCTATCTCCTGGAGGGAAATGGAGTGAACCCTAGAGGAAAACCAAAACAAAGCTAAATGAGGTGATTTGGTTGGATAAAAATCCGTTCTGAAGCGGATCTAAAGGTGAGGTATCAGATCTGAAAAAATGGTTGAAGACTCTGAAATTTCAGACAACCTGCAACAACAAAAACTCTTCCACAAAAATTGGAGGGTACTGAAGCCGTAGGGGGATAGGTTCCCACTTAGTTGAGAAAAATAGAACAAGTACAGGTCCAAAATGGGCGGAGATGGAGGTCAGACAACCCTCAACAAAGGTTCAGTCAAACCCATAAAACTTTCAGAAAAATCCCTGCAAAAAGTCCAGGTCGCAGTTTCTGACCTGTTTTCAGTAGAGGTTGTAGTTTTCGGGCTGAAAGGTGTGTCCTTAAGGTCCAGGTCACAGGGTTTGGGCCAAAAAGTGCAACTTGCACTTCCAGCACTCTCAACAACAGATTTCAGAAAAAAAAGTGTTGTCTCAGTGTTGGGCTGTGAATATGACCACTTTTTAACACTTATTTCATCCATTTTTACTCTTCTTTATCATATCATTTATTATAATTTATCATATAAATCCATTTTATAATGATTTATGCTCTTATGGATGAATATTATTTCTTCTCCTTTATTTTTAATAAATTGATGATTATTATGCATAATTTTATCAATGATAGTTTATTAATATATTTTGTAACAACACTCACCATTTTAGCCTCCAAGATATTTCCTAAATTGTAGATTTGATTTCCAAATCATCATGAAATATTCCAACTCAGAAATTCGCTGGAATAAGAAGTGACAGTTTTGCGGTTGAGATTATGGGCAAATGAAGAAGAATCTGGAAAATCCGGAACATGGGTTTTTTCCAGAAATGACCAAATTAACTTTTTGACGAATGGTTTGCCCAAATTCGGCCTGTATTGAGAGAAACACATGGTTCTTTGAGCATGATTTTCTCAATTTTGTTGTTGCGGCCATCCTCCAAATCTCAGCTGCAAAGCCAAATTCGCCTTGCTCTTGTTGAAAGATGGATGGAAATATATTTTCTAGTTGATCAAGTTGTTGGGAAAAATTCAATATTGTTATGAGAGATCATATTTTATATTTAAATTCTCCTCTTTCTGATTATAAAAGGAGAGCATGTATTATGTATTGGAGAACAATGGATGATTATTGGATTCCCTTTGTAACACTGTAATTCCTTGACTCTTGTGAGAAAAGAGCAACTAATGTAAAAGCTATTCATGTTTGATTAATACAAAGAGACGTTCTCGTTCCATTTCTCAAGCTCTGCAGTAGCCCAACGACGTTTCACCGGCGGTTGAGGGCCCGACCCTGGTGGAGCGATTCGTTGTTTGTATTTCTGTTCTTTTATCTCTGTTGTGTGATAATTGCATTTAGATTCATTACGATTATAGAGTTATTTGATTGTTGTTGGATTGAATTCAGATTTGATGTATACGTTAATGAATTGCACTGCTATTCTATTTTAGCAAGGATCGTATTTACTATCTTATTCATCTTGCTATCTTTTATAAAGCGTTGTTGTTCCATTGATTTATGATTCATTTCAATGAACTGTTTCATAGTGTTGGCCATTGACAGGGTTGAAGTATTAAGAGGATTCGTTGCTTAAATTGCATTAATTTTATGTTTTCTATTCAATTAATGTCTGTTGTTCCATTTCCATTTGTTGTTCATTTCTAGTTCATTAGGTTCAGATTTGCAGAGAAATACTTTATAGTTGTTATGTACATATAGGAATTACAAATTGTTGTTCCTTTCCAATTCTTGTTATTAGAAGAAGTTCTGCTTAGTTATTTTCATCAGCAAGTAGTTCAATTTCTATTTCCTTTTAATTGCTTTAAAGCAGGATTGTCAACTATAGAGAACATTGGTTATTGCTTCTTCGTTCCCAGATTGATTGTCTTGTTCTAGTTTAATTTCAATTGCATCAATTTCTAGAGGAATTAGTTATTTCTACTGTATCCTTGATTGATGTTTGCTGAGTGAATAGTTGGATTTCAGAGCATTCGAGTTTATGTTGTTGTAATTAGGTTTATTTACAAGCATCTATTTACTCTTGTATTTTGAACACTATACTACATATTGCAAGGCATTACTCTTGGATAAATTGCTGCCTCAGACTGAGTACACTCTTCAAATAAAAATTCACTCCCGAATTGATAATTAATTTGAGATAAATAGGTGTTAAAAAGATACCTTTTATACCTCAACATTTTGGCACCGTTGCTGGGGAGAGTGTATGCCATTTAGAAAGAGTGATGCATATTTAATTTTTTTTGCTTGGGAAGAATTGGGTATTAAAGACAGAAGGTAAGAACCTTTGCACCGAGCAAAGAACACACTTGTTCATTGGCCCGCTTCACAGCAGAATTGAGTGAAAGCTTAAGGTAGAAATGAATTCTTGCGTTTTCTTGAATTTTAGAGGTAGAATTTTTGAAAAAAAATCTTGTAATTCCACTCGGGTGGTGATGTAAGAACCACCCATTTCACTAACAAATTGACAGGAACATTTTAAGGAGGATCCCTAAAGAAACACATGAAGAACATCTTCTATTATGGTAATAAATGGCTCATATTGCAACTTTTGAATTCCCTATCAAAGATCTAGGAGGAGTGACACAAATGCACATAATTCCTCCATTGTCTCTACCAAATTTTCATGGTTTGACAAATAAAGATCCAGATAAATTCTTGTTTGAGTTTGAAATACTTTGTAGAGGATATGATTATTGTACTAATGATCAAAGGTTGAAAGTGTTTCCTCTTACTTTAAAAGGAGCATCTCTCCGATGGTTCATGAGCCTAGGTGGAAACTGCATTCAAACATGGGAGGACATGAAGAACATATTCTTGAAGAAGTACCAAGACTATTGCAAATCCAGCGAAGATATTTTCGGTATGATACAAGGGGAAGATGAAATCTTGGAGGACTATGTAGAGTGATTTCGATACAACCTTCAAAAATCAAAGCATACGTGTTTGGAAAAAGAGATCTTGAAAACACTCCTTCTTAAAGGAATCAAAGATGAACTTTTAGAACTCTTAAATCTAATAGGAAAAGGTGATGTTTTTCAGTTATCATATGATGATGTTTGTGAATTGTGCATATGGTATTCAAGAGGAATTTCCAAGGCTGGTAAGAATTCTAGAGAAGTTTCTTTTTTCTTTTCCAAATTTACTACAATAACAAGAGACATAAGAGCTGAAATCAATGTTTTATTTGAAAAGTTTAAAGTTGATTTTATTAGCTCTCTAAATTCACAATTTAATGTTTTGCAGGTTCAGAAAAATCAAGAATTTGATGAAGTGTTTTTCCCTCATTACCAAAAGGAGCATCCCATAGATACTCACTCTTCCTTATCTAATTTGGAAGTAGCATATCAAAGAGATGGAGAAGCTGCAACAAGGTAAAAAGCATGGAAATCATGGCCTACAGGTATGGTTCAAAACACTTCTTCTTTATTCTCTTACTTGCATAATTCATTATGTAATACTCATATGTTAGGACAGCCATGCCAATCTTAATATAACCACTACCAATCTTTTTTAAAAGCTTGGCATGGTTCACCTTATGATTGCATGACTACTCTCCCTCATCTTGTAGCACAAACACATATTCTAGCTCTTCCACAACACCTTGCTTGCCGATCAAAATCATCCAATCAACCAAATCAACTACATCATCAAGAGGCTCCATTCCCTATACAATCTCCTGCTCAACTCATTCCAAACCCTCACCATAATAAACCAGTACAACATGCTTACAGTGTTGAACTAAAAAATTCATCCACCCTTCCCACCCATTAATCTATCTCACATGCACCATTGGAGACAACTTACATTGAGACTCAGAATGTATCAAATCCAAAAATTGTAGAAGTTATGAAAGAAAATGAGGTTTCTTCTAGTTTGCACCAACAAATCATTTTAAAATCTCAAGAGCTTCATGTTACAATGGATATGGGAAATCAAGAAAGTAAGGGATACATTGAAGATTGGTTTCACTCCATCATTTGCTTGCAACATCACTCCATGCTTCAACAATTTTTGGCACCATCTTTTCAAGGGAAGTTGGCTTCTCATACCCTAATTTTTATTAACATGCATTTTTCAAATTTGGGTATGTACATAATTGAAGCCTTGTTTCGAAAATGGTTACAGTGGAAATACTCTTATACATAATCATATTCATTTTTCAATTTAGAGTAGGCTAGTGTAGAAAAATAAAATAAATAAGGAAATAAAATAAACACATTTTTAAAAAAAATAGTTGTTTTTGTTGCAACACGCTGTGGAAATCAACATCGATGATAAATATTTTAATTTATTTGTGTATGTAGATGAATTATATTGAAAATAACAATTCTACAAACACTTATATTCATTTTCATCATCAATATGGAAAAAATTATTGAATATCATTTTTTTTGGCTTGCGGGCTTGATGAAATTTCTGAAAACAAAGTTTAGAGAGTAATGTTTTAGGGGACCAAAAATGAATATTTTTAAAACATATTTCTATCCTAATTATCCCTTGATGTCTACTTTCCAACCCAATTGGAATCACTCAATTTGGATTTGAAACGAAAAAGTTAGAACCAAAACATTGACAGAGTGTCTAATAGGCAACTCAGGAACATAGTTGGTACAATCAGTTTTTGGAGGCCTAAATGACTATATTGTTAAAACATGTTTCTATGGTAGATTCTTATATGAATATAGTTTATAATGCAATTTGAATCACTCAATTTAGATATCGTATGAGGAATTTATGACCAAAATACTAACTGCCTATCATAAATCAACACTCTTGAAACTCTGTTTTCTTAGCTGTTCATTAACGTATTTGACCCATCAACTCTTCTTGTCTTCAAAAAATATTTTTATTGGAGATCAATAAATGAATCTAATTTAATATTAAATTTGAATCGGTTCAATCCGCCATCAAAAGAAAAATTTATACTTGAAATATCAACTGTTGGTCTAAGCTGGAAAATAAAAAATGACTCTATTATGTAGGTTGTTCTAAGACAATTTGGCATATCATAGCATTGAATTTTTAAAACCTGTTTCTATTGGAGATAAAACTTTGAATTATCTCTCATTTGGCTTTGGAATCACTCAAATTGGAGAAAAAACAAATAAGGTATGATTAAAACACTGCTGGTTAGTATCGTCGACCACTGCTCTCCCGCAGGTAGAAAATATAATTTGTTTTATTTTTTCTTGGACTTGTTCTATAGAGTAACTACTTGTTAGTTTTTTTGCATAATTATTGGATTAGGGGATCTCGCGCATCTCTCTTTCTCCATGATTTAATTTTTTATTGCAGATAGACACTCGTTTTTTGCAGGTCTTAGAAGAACAAAGAAGGTCAATTTATGGACGAGTGATTCTTGAAAATTTAGTAAAATAAGGCCATTTCATCTATTTCATTACCTAACAGATTTATAACAATAAGAAATGAAGAATTGGTTCTCAATTCAAGATTCATGTTACTGCTGCCAAAACATTTTTCAAAAAGATCATTTTTTCCCATTAATAGATTGATATTCCTTTAGGAAATAACATCATAGCTGTTGTAACTTAATAAAGTGTTGTTTCTTTTCTGATTTATTTTATGTTTTTGTGTTTTAGGTGTTGATCCCTTCAAATTACAATTTCCGCTCCAGTGGTAATTGAACAATAAGTACCCCACCATGCAAGTTTCAATCACAGAAGGAAATTCTTCGGTAGCACCAATTCTGTAAAAAAAAAAAAATCATTTTTTCTTGAAACCTGTACATAAAGTTTGTTTTCTTTTACTTTGTTTTTTTTTTTATATATATAATTTTATTTTTTGAACCATTCTTACTTTGCTTGTGAATTTTTGTTGTTCCTTCTTTCGAAAGGAACAACAGTTTTGCTGTGAATGTTTTTGTTGTTCATTTCCAAAGGAACATCACTTTTGTTGTTCCTTTCGAAAGGAACAACAATATTGTTGTGAGCATTTTTGTTGTTCCTTTCCAAAGGAACATCCTTTCGAAAGGAACAACAACATTCTCACAAATTGCTTTTATTGTTCATTTCCAAAGGAACAACATTTTTCGAGTGCATTTTTCTTGTCTGTGAACAACTTTTTGAGGATTTTTTTTTGAATTTTTCATAACTTTTTGAAAGACAAACATACAATTTATGGAAGGATACACAAATTAGAAGTTACTAGAATCAACAAATCAAGAAAAATTGTCATTTTAAAGAAATTTTTTTGTACTAATAAGAAAAGGAAATGACACAACTATCTATATCACTTTGCTATCTTTATTTTCACTAAAACTAATATGATCGATTATCTTTATCATGTTGGTTCTTCCCTAATTCTTCACAACTCTCTTTGATTTTTATTTATTGAATAAGAATAAGGGCATACTTTCTCTATTGATATGTTTAGACTTCTTCCACCATCCCTACTCTTAAGGAGTGTTGAGCCATCCTCTATACATAAATAAGGAGGTGCTACATAATAATAATAATAAAAACTCTTTATATGGTTACTAACAATTCTATGATATGGCAGATGGAGGATAGGGGGTATCATCAAGAGTCAGCCTACCATGATCATAAGAGAGCAGTGAAGTGGCATTTCCATTATGACCACCACACCAGGGATATGATCCAATGGACAACTCAGAAAAATAAAAAGTCCTTGGAACAGGAGGTCTCATCACGAGCCGGCCTGCCCACCTTTCACTCCTTCCTGGTGAATGGCATTGTGATTCATCTAGTCCCCAAGCTAGCATAGTGGCCTCCATCATGACATCACACAGCACTTCCCTAGGCATAAATAAAGGATAATGGTTCCAAGGGTGAGAAATCAACTTTGTTAAGGTTATAGAAACCTATGGGCAACAGAGCTCTGCTGATGGTATTGGAGTCATATTTTTCACAAATCAATAGTAATGATAAACCCTTTCCTTATATATTTATCTAATATCAAATGAGAGTATGCCCCTAAACCCTTTGTTCATAACTGCTTATGCATGAAATTTATTTATAAATCGATCATAATAGTTTAGGTGGATAATGACCGCATAATTACTTTTTTCACATTAGCTGTCATTTTCCCTTATTTTCGAATCATTACATAAACATTTCCATATCTACTCACAATTTCAAAATATGCATTGATTTCAGTAATGCGATAATTTTTTGGTCATATCATAAATATGTATGTCTTTCCATGCTATATAATTGCTGTGCAATATGCTGCTCTTCTATTTTGTTGATTTACCACAATAGTCATACTGCATTTCTACATAATTTTTGCTGATTGAATTTTTTTGCATGCATCTTATCTGTTGCCATTCTAAACTAAAACTGTGGATTCAAGAAAATTGCATACAGAATTGTGATTTGTTTACAGGAGAACAACAAATATGGTGGGGAAATTCTATTCGCAGCACGACCACACTACTGCAACTAATAGTAAAGGCTCGCAAATGCGCACAACTCTTCAGACATGATGTGCTTGCATGGCTTCCACCTTTTGCATCACTTTTAGTATCTGCTCAGCCTACATCAGCTTCAAAAAAGGCCAGTCCCTACATGTCCTTCCACATTTTTTCGGAGGTAACACTTGAGGTAAAATAGCATAATTTTCTGATTTATTATGAATTTAGGAGAATTTCATGAAAATCCATTGAGCATTATTTATCATCATTCATTCCATATCTTTACCACTTCCCATTTTTTTAGACACATCTCATCTTTCAGTTTGGGGGAGTGTTTATTTCCTTCATTTCTTTCTTATGACCATGTCAGTAATCTTCTTGGATATTCTTATTCATTCTCAACACCTCCCTTATTCCATGTTGTTTTACACCAAGCATAGATTTCAACAGATTGTAGCAAAAACCTCTCTTTGTTTTCTAGCATTGTATGAAGACATGCTAATTCCTCAATTTGGGGGGGGGGGAATTGCTACACATGATGGATGTTTTCCACTTTCTTCCTCATTTAAGGCATACAATTTCATTTGTATATAGTGCAGAAATTGTTTTGCGTATATCTTACAAACTATGAACTGAATTCTTGTGATTTCTAGATAACAATGAAGTATCATTAAAATACACAAACCTAGATAATTTCACGCTAAATTAGTTCATAAAATTTCGAAAATTATGCACTATCACCTACAACCATTTTGTTTATATCTCATGATCCGTGCATCAAAATCATCTGATTTTTGAGAAAATGGTTAATGAATTTTGTTGTTACTTATGTCACATTTTTCTGCAACTTCATATACATATAGTTGAAGGTCAATTGTAAAAATTGTTATGCCTTTATCAAGATTGCTAAAATTGAATATTCATTATTTGAGGAAAATTTCTATTGTTCTATCCATTTCATGAGTTGGGATGAACAATTTTCTTTGCTTGGTTAACACATGGGTTTTGTCTTTGGGTTGCATGAAAACATGCAATATATTCAGTTCTGAGTTGCATGAGAACATGCAATATATTCAGTTTGGGGGTATGTTGGGCCGTGAATACGACCACTTTTTAACACTTATTTTATCCATTTTTACTCTTCTTTATCATATCATTTATTATAATTTATCATATAAATCCATTTTATAATGATTTATGCTCTTATGGATGAATATTATTTCTTCTACTTTATTTTTAATAAATTGATTATTCTTATGCATAATTTTATCAACGATGGTTTATTAATATATTTTGTAACAACACTCACCATTTTAGCCTCCAAGATATTTCCTAAATTGCAGATTTGATTTCCAAATCATCATGAAATATTCCAACTCAGAAATTCGATGGAATAAGAAGTGATAGTTTTGTGGTTGAGATTCTGGGCAAATGAAGACGAATTTGGAAAATCCGGAACATGGGTTTTGTCCAGAACGGACCAAGTTAACTTTTCTAAAAAATGGTTTGCCAAAATTCGGCTTGTATTGAGATAAACGCAGGGTTCTTTGAGCACGATTTTCTTAGATTTGTTGTTGCGGCCATCCTCCAAATCTCAACTGCAAAGCCAAATTCGCCTTGCTCTTGTTGAAATATGGATGGAAATATATTTTATGGTTGATCAAGTTGGTGGGAACAATCCAATATTGTTATGAGAGATCATATTTGCTATTTAATTTATCCTATTTCTGATTATAAAAGGAGAGCATGTATTATGTATTGGAGAACAATGGATGATTATTGGATTCCCTTTGTAACACTGTAATTCCTTGACTCTTGTGAGCAAAGAGAAACTGATATAAAATCTATTCATGTTTGATTAATACAAAGAGGCGTTCTCGTTCCATTTCTCAAGCTCTGCAGTAGCCCAGCGGCGTTTCACCGGTGGTTGAGGGCTCGACCTTGGTGGAGCGATCCGTTGTTTGTATTTCTATTCTTTTATCTCTGTTGTGTGATAATTGCATTTAGATTTAGTACAATTATAGAGTTATTTGATTGCTGTTGGATTGAATTTGGATTTGATGTATACATTAATGAATTGCACTGCTATTCTATTTTAGCAAGGATTGTATTTACTATCTTATTCATCTTGCTATCTTTTATAAAGTGTTGTTGTTCCATTGATTTATGATTCATTCCAATGAACTATTTCATAGTGTTGGCCATTGATAGGGTTGAAGTATTAAGAGGATTCGTTGCTTAAATTCAATTAAGTTTATGTTTGTTGTTCAATTAATGTCTGCTATTCCATTTTCGTTTATTGTTCATTTCTAGTTCATTAGGTTCAGATTTGTAGAGAAATAGTTTATATTGTTATGTGCATATAGGAATTACGAATTGATGTTCCTTTCTAATTCTTGTTATTAGAAGAAGTTCTGCTTAGTTATTTTCATCAACAAGTAGTTCAATTTCTATTTCCTTTTAATTGCTTTAAAGCAGGACTGTCAACTGTAGAGAACATTAGTTATTGCTTCCTCGTTCCCAGATTGATTGTCTTGTTCTAGTTTTATTTCAATTGCATCAATTTCTAAAGGAATGAGTTATTGCTACTGTATCCTTGATTAATGTCTGCTGAGTGAATAGTTGGATTTCAGAGCATTCGAGTTTATGTTGTTGTAATTAGGTTTCTTTACAAGCATCTGTTTACTCTTGTATTTCGAACACTGTACTACATATTGCAAGGCATTACTCTTGGATAAATTGCTGCCTCAGACTGAGTACACTCTTGAAATAAAAATTCGCTCTTGGATTGATAATTAATGTGAGATAAATAGGTGTTAAAAAGATACCTTTTATACCTCAACATTCAGCTGCGGCTGATGTCTGTCACCTGTGCAATAGGTCCAAAAACACGCGGAAGTTAGAATTTTTATTGTTTTAGGGTTTTATAGGTTAAAAAAAAAATTAAGAAAAGCAAAAACAAGGGGCTGAAGAGAAATCCTAGGGTTTGAAGCAGCTGGATATGCAAGGATCAGAAAATCGACAGCGGTCATAATCGTAAACCCGTGTGGAGTCGCCAATTGTTAGTATGAATCTTAATTCCAAGCGTACGAAAAAATACCACTTTAGTTGGGCATAACCAATAGCCCTAACAACAGAGATGACTACTAATATCTTCAGATCTACAGTTAGGTGATCAAGATAAATGCTGCAAAAATCTAGATCTATGCATTAGAAGACATTAAATAGTAGAAAAACAAGATTTACTCCATGCATCCAATAGACAAGACAAGAATATGTTGAATGAATTTTGTATTAGGGGAATCTAGGAGGAAAACACAGGAGGGTGTTCCCAGTTCTCCTCAATGGGATGGGTTCTTGCAAGTCCTTGGCACTTCAGATCTATAATTCCTCTCTCTTGATGGTGTAGAAAACCCAGACAAAAATAGTAGCAAAATATGACTATGATTGTGGATCAATATTCAGACCAAAATTATAGATCCAAAATGATCTTCAAGCAACAAAAGGTGGTAAATGAATGGGAAAACCCTTCTATTTATAAAAAAATATTGAGTTAGTCTAGATATTGGTGCATAATTAAAATATTATTAACCAAATCAAGATCCAAATTTTATGGAATATTTTATTATATTTGTTGGAGGGAAAAGGAATTTGACTTGGGTCACATTCCTTTATTTGTAAATAATAAATAAATAAATGATTTATTTATCATTTTAAGGATGTGGTTGAGTAATAATCAAATAAATAATGATTTATTTAATTATTTAAGGGTGATTTAGTCATATTTAACAAAGAATATTATTTAAATAAGGTTTAAATAATTATTCTTAGAAAATAATAAGATAAATAATGATTTGTCTAATTAATTTCCTTGTTTTGGGTTAAATATAACCAGGAATATTAATTAAACTGTTGTTTAACTAATTATTCCTTGAGGAAAATCAAACAAATGTATATTTATTTAATATTTCTTCATGGGGTTTCCTGTTTAGACCATAAATAACTTAATAAAGGTGGTTTACTAAGTTATTTTTTCATAGTGAAAGCAATTTTACTTAGGGTAAAATTGGTCACACATAGTGTACTTAGGTCCATCTAATGATAATAGGTTGGAGAGATGACCAAAAAATGGTGTAACACTACCTTTTGCTCCATGTCAAATTTGAACCCTTTGGAATAGGTTTCTTGACCTCTTGGTATCTCTATAACGACATCAGTAGACTGCGGTGTAGTCGCACATAGCATCTCGACTTTGGTGGCTATTCCATTGAAATTCCCTTGTAAATTCCTTGGATACGTATGGCCAATACTGCAACTTCTCACAAAACATGCCAGAGCAACTTTGCTCTTACCGGAGCCTGCTTCCATCCTTTAACACCAGGTCCTCAGGTATTGCCTTCTCTCTTCAAGTTTGTACCTTAAGCACTCATGTCCTTTGTCGTATTTTTATTTCTTCTGCCTTATTCTTAGGAGAACACTGTCGACCTCGCTTCGATATGGATGCTCAACCTCGCTTGATTAAATGTAACAACGACCTTGAAATGGATGTAATAAACCTTTGTAGAACCGACCCAATAGTTTTGGCTTGACACTCGGAAGCTCAAACATTACGAATGAAAGCAAGGAATAATGAAGATGACTAATTAGGAAAGAATTTGAATTTCAAATGCCTTTCATAATTGAAAATAGTATTCCTCATACCCTAAGTGACCATGATGATACATAGCCGTGGGTGTGTACTTCGATTTCATCATTACATGACTCAACATGCCACTATCCTACCCTTTCCCAACAATTTTTGACATTTTCCAACTCAACTGACAAGACAGTTACAAAACCGTTCTTTCGTAGCGCTTGTAGTGTAATTTTTGCTGTTTGCACTACGAAACTATCAGCTCTTTCGTAGTGCAAAGTGACTTTTTTCAATGGGTGGTGCTACAAAACCGTGGTTTCTTGGCTAATTGGGCAGTTTTGATTCAAAAACTTTGGGAAATGAAATGAATCCTAAAATGATGAAAGTCTTGACATGAAAAACCTTTAAAATGAGTTTATTTAAACACCAGGGTAGGCTCAAACTTAAAAATTTAATACTTCCCTTGGTCAAACTGAAGAAATGCCTCCTAAGACCCTATTTTGACCCATGATCGTATGTAATCTTATCATAATGATGTTTTGAATTTTTTTTTAAGTGATAACACATTCAAAAGTCCCATAAACCTCTCGCATGTATTTTAACATAGAACCACATTTGAGGTACCATGAAATAAATAAATAAATAAATATATATATATATATATATATATATATATATATATATATATATATATAAAGGCAATCTATGGTTAAGAATTTTTAAAATATACAAAAAATTAGTTATAATGAAATAATTAATACTTTGAAAATTACATCTACAAATTTTTTGATTAATCGTAATATATAATCAACTTAGATCCATATTAAATTTTCGAGGATAACAATTATAATTATTAATTTTGTTTTGCATTAGGTTATACATAATTTTCATTTTCTAGCTAGCCCAACCTTCTTATATATTACTTCATAATCTCATGTACATTAATTCCTCTTGTAAGCACTAAACTTGCCATCCATTTGTGTTTTGAACAACTAAGTTATATTTTATTAACTATCTTTCTTTAGGTAATCAACATAGATCCATGTTCTATTTATTAACCATCTTATCTTTGGGTCTATTTAGTACCTGGAATATCAAAAAAATATTGAGACTCAAATCTCTTTATGCTTAAAAGATACCATCCATTTGTGTTTTGAATAACTCGGTTCTATTTTATTAATTGTCTTGTCTTTGGGTAATCAACTTAGATCCATATTCTATTTTATTAACCATAGTATATTTGGGTCTATTAAGCACCTGGAAGATCAAAAAAATATTGAGACTCAAATCTCTTTATGCTTAGAATATCCCAGATTTATACTAGTGTGTGTGTTAATTAATACTTGGTATTTTTCTTACACTAAGGATTTATTTTTGTTTTTTTGTAATTTGATTTATAAGCATGGAAGTTACACATCACATTCATATTATGGTTCTTTAAGGCTTGAATATCTTTTTCGCCAAACTGTATAATGTTTCATAGAACTTGAAAGGAAGAACTTAATATTTGAAAATCTTCCTACCCAAAGAAATTAAAAACATCTAATTTCCTTCACCCAAAGGAGAATGTTTTTTGCAGTGAAAAGTCTCATAAACATATTACATGTATTTTAACATAGAACCACATTTCAAGTATCAGGAAATCCAAAAACAAATTGTTTTAACAACTTGATTGTGGTATTTTTGATATATATGTATATTATATATCTTTTATTACTATTTTTGTGTGACATTTTTATTTTTTAATATAAAAAACATGCTAGATTGTATACTGTTTGACATGAAATTGAAAGGGAGAACCTTGTATTTGAAACTATTCCTACCCAAATAAATTAAGAAACATCTAATTTCCTTGCATTTTGTCTTTTGCGGTCAAAAGTCCACTAAACCTCTTACATGTTTTTTAACCTATAATTACCTCTTGCATGTTTTTTAAACCTCTTTCATGTTTTTTAACCTATAGCCACCTCTTGCATGTTTTTTAACCTAGAACCACATTTAGGGCATCAAGAAATCCAAAAGAATAGTTTTAACACAATCTGAGCTGTTAAACATTTTGAAAATATCAAAAAATTTAGTTATAATAAAATAATTAACATTGTTAATCACTTTGAAAATAGAAGAACTTAATATTACCTTAATAATTATAAAATTAACAATCTAAATTTAAGTAAAACATTTAATCTATTTTTTTAAAAGTAAAATATTTAATCTAAACACTTCTTGCATGTTTTTTAACCTATATCCACATTTAGGATATCACTAAATTCAAAAAAAAAAAATTTAACACAATCTATGGTTAAACATTTTGAAAATATCAAAAAATTAGTTATAATAGAATAATTAACATTGTTAATTACTTTGAAAAATAGAAGAATTTAATAATAATTTAATAATTCTAAAATCAACGATCAAAATTTAACTAAAATATTAATCTAAATTTTTATTTTAAGTAAAATATTTAATTTAAACACTTTAGTCTCCATTACTCCCATCTCTCATGCATGTGGTGAATCAAATAACAATCACTCATATCTCTAGAAAAAAATGGTTCTTGTACACAACTAAAAATGTGTATGAAATTTTATTTTCTTTTCTCTTTTCCTTTAAAAATTACAAATATTTAACTAACCATACTACAAATATTTAATTAAAAAATAATAATTTCCTACTCAACATGTATTATGGGCAATTTGATTTTTTTTTTCATGAATAAACATGAGCTTTACATCTAATATATATATATATATATATATATATATATATATATATATATATATATATATATATATATTTCAACATTTTTCAAGTAAAAACTAATAATTTCCTACTCTATGTGGACAATTTGATTTTTTTCCTAAATAAACATGAGTTTTATATCTAAATTAAATATTATTTATACGTCCACATTATGCTCTTTAGAATTAACCGCATTTTCATCCTTTCCAGTAAGTGTAAATATATTTTATTATTCACTAATGGTATATTATATATATAAAAAATAATGGAGACGAGAATTTGAAGTACCAGTAATTCTTAAAATATAATGTAGTCGGTAACTAAAAGAGAGGAGAGGCGCACAATTTATTTGCACTTTTTGCATTGAATTATTTTGGAAGCAAGGGAAATCGATTCGAGTTTGGTTTGTGTAACCCGTGGCATCACTGTGATTTTTCAAGGAAGAGGGCTCATTGTACATTGTATGGAAACATGCTAGAGAAAAAAATGAAAAGTGTTTGCCTTGAGGTCGTTGTTAATAGGTCCATGGCAGCTGCAATCCAAGCCCTTTTTTCATTTCTCCTCAGAACGTGATATGGGCCTTGCCAATATTTGGAACAGGCTTCAACCATACTCACTGTAGCTACTTGTATATAATTTTTCATTGTATTTTAACCTCCTCAGGTATTAAAAAAAAAATACATATTGAAAATACAGTCATAAATATATAAAAAAAAACAATTTTTTATAGAAGTAGTTGACACATGGAAAAAAAGAGGGTGTTTGCACTGTAACACTTGAGACTTTTGTTCCTCCTGGGTGTAGTTTTATTTTCCATAATGTTAGGTCCCTATATTACTAGTATAGTCCCTTATTTTTGTTAGTGTAACCCCCTTATTGTTATTTTTGTACCCCTGTAACCCCAATATTATTATTATTGTGCCCTTACATTATTATTGTTAGGTCGGCTAGGATTATATTATGACCCCATGGACTCCTATATATAGAAGGAGGTTTGGTCATTTGTATCATCCAAGAATTGTTCATTTATGTAATGTAAAGGAGGTTTCCCCCTCGAAATGGCTTATTTCTAAGGCGTTGATCTATATTTTCTTCTATTTTTGGAGTTGGTTTCATAACATTTGGTATCAGAGCTTTGGATTCTAGGGTTTTGCTACTCCAAAAAGGTCATCGTGGAATTTTCACTATAACATTTTTTCTACGAAGGTTCAGAAGTTGAAATTTTTATAGAGCGAAGCCGAAATTCGGAGGAACATCATGTAAAAATTTCAGATCTTGTTTCACCACAATTTCAAAGATATGATATGTGGATGTTAGGGTTTTTTTAGGATCCCGAATTTCGCATAAAACAGGTCATCGTGGAATTTATGCTATATTTTTTTTTCTATGAAGGTTCTGAAGCTAAAATTTTTACAGAGCGAAGCCAAAATCCCAAGGAACTTCTTATAGAAATTCTAGATCTTGGTTCACAATATTTTCGAAGATATGATTTGTGGAAGTTAGGGTATTTTCAGGCTCCTGAATTTCATCTCAAATAGGTGACCATGGGAAAATTGTCATAACTCTCTCTCTGAGAGTTGGATTGGAATTATTTAAAATGTGGCCGCATAACAAAGACTATAGTATCATTTGTATCAATTTCAAATTTGAAGGAGGAAACAATGACACGTGTCACATCATACAAGTTCTCTATACTGAACCAATCCATAATTAGGTCATTATAGGAGATTGGGCCTAACTTTTACTTGAAGAATCCAAATTAGGTCAGACCTTTGGCATTCGAAAGAAGATTCAGAGGGATACTATAGGGTTGAATTTAAGATATGGAAGTTCCCAAATCACAGAGATAATTCAGTTTCAATATCGAGCTTCTCAAAAGCAAGAAATAGGTGTTTATTTTATTTTTTTTCAAATTGCATAAGTCTTATGTGAAAAATCAGTTTGAAGTGATTCCAAGGGCATATTGAAGCATAGATATCAGTATTGGGTTCTAAAATTCCACCTAAAAATAATTAAAAACCAATTAATCCTTCATAAGGCTCTATTATGACTCATGAAGAGGAAGAAGCGCAACATGACATATCAAAATTACAAGAGCAAGTGCACCAAATTTCGCTCTCGCAAAGAGAAACAAAAAATAAAATGTAAGTTTTGAAGAAAGGCGTGGAAGCTAAGATGGATGGTTTGAAGAAAGGCATGAATGGTTTGAAGAATGGCATGGAAGCTAATATGGATGGCATGGAAGCTAAGATGGATGACATGGAAGCTAAGATCGATGAAAAAATGAAAGACAACATGGAAGACATGAAGAATGATCTAAAAGTGGACATGGAAGGTTTGATGACAAGGTTAATACCAGAAATGATTCCTAATGGTGGAAATATAGTAGAGGAATCTCATTATTAGAACAAAATAAATTTTAATCGTGATTTCATAAAATCTAATGTTGGATTGAAGAACCACCATATTCCAAAGATGGATATGAGGAAGTTTGATGGCAAGGATCTCGTAACATGGATACTATATATGGAGCAATATTTTGATCTTAATAATGTGCAAAACACAAAAAAGGTATGCATTGAAACTTTACATTTAGAAAAAAATACATTTGTATGGTATCGATGGCTTTGCTCCTGTAAAAAAATGTCACTTGGTCAATTTTTATGGAGGAAAGGACAGCACATTATGAGGATACAAAGAGAAAAACCTTCTTTAGCCAATTGATAAACCTCGAACAAAAGGGTTCAGTGGTGGAGCACATTGAGGACTTCCAAAAATTGAATATAAGGGTAACCGATATTCCAAAGGAAAACAAGATTGATGTCTTCATAGGTACTTTGAAGGATAACATTGAACATGAAGTTCGCGTTTGGGAACCTGATTCATTGGAGAAGGCATTCAGGTTGGAAAGAAAAATTGAAGGTAAAATTATGTCGACAAGGAAGCCTACCACTCACATCTATAAAGATGGAAGTGTTGCTACTCCTAGAATTCCACAACCTACAAGGTTGACACCACAAAAATTGGAAAAAAAAGTGCAAAAGGGCTTTGCTACAGTTGTAATAGCAAATACACTAAAGGTCATAAGTGTGATGAGAAGAAATTATTTTACATAGATTGTGAAGAGGAGGAAGAAAATGAACAAGAAACTTCAAAAGAAGAGAATATACACCAGGAGCCAACCCTATAACAAGAAGAAATGAGTCTGAATATATCGTATAATGCATTGGTAGGAATTACCACTCCTCAAACTCTCAATATAGAAGGAAATATCAAGAAGAAAAAGGTAATAATTTTCATTGATTCGAGTAGTACCCATAATTTTATTCATTGTAAGGTAGCCAAGGAATTGAATTGTTTCCTATACCCAGCACCAGAATGTCAAGTGATGGGTGCAAATGGAGGAACCATAAATTGCTCTGGAAAATTCCATAATATCAAGATAACCATGGGGGAATATGTATTGAATAGTCCAATGATTTCCATTCCAATGGGAGGTGCTCATGTTGTACTAGGAGTACAATGGTTACAATCTTTAGGGACGCTAAATTTTAATTTTTAAGAACTTTTCTTGAATTTTTTTCAGAAGGAAAGGAAATCGAATTATGGGGTATCGTAGGGAAGCCAGGAAAGATAATAAGCTCTAATTTCATGACAAAGATTCTGAATAAAGAACAACGAGGCACATTTTCACAATTATGCTCACTAGAAGTTCCAACATCAAAATAATCTATTTCTCCAGATCTCCAAAAATTCTTGGACAATCATTCCAAGGTGTTTGAAACTCCCAAAGGACTCCCATCTATTCATCATCATGAGCATGCTATTCATTCAATTCCAGGAAGCGTTCCTCCAAACATTAGGCCTTACAGATATTCTTATTTCCAAAAGAGCGAAATTGAACATATGATTGCTGAAATGTTAGAGGCTGGTATAATTCAACCTAGTCAAAGTTCTTTCTCTGCTCCAGTAGTATTGGTGCACAAGAAGGATGGATCATGACACATCTGTCCAGATGATAGGGAGCTCAATAAGATCACTATTAAAGATAAATTTCCCATTACTGTTATTGATGAATTATTGGATGAATTACACGGAGCAATTTATTTTACCAAGTTGGATCTTTGTTCAAGATATCATCAAATTAGAGTGAAGACTGGAGATATTCTGAAAACAACATTTCAATATCATGAGGGTCATTATGAATTTTTGGTCATGCCTTTTGGCCTTACCAATGTACCTTTTGCATTTCAAGGGTTGATGAACTCCATTTTAAAACCCTTCCTTAGAAAATTTTTGCTAGTATTTTTTTATGACATACTAATCTACAACAGGTCTTGGAAGGATCATGTTCAACATGTTGATAGGGTGCTCAAAATATTGTAGGAGAAATGATTATATGCAAAAACATCCAAATGTTTCTTTGGAGTACAAGAGGTGGAATATCTTGGTTATATTGTATCTCACGAGAGTGTTAAGGTAGACCCTAACAAAATTAAAGCCATTAAGGAATGGAAAGTCCCCACAACCATAAAGTAGTTCCGAGGATTTCTCGGGTTAATAGGGTATTATCACAAGTTTGTTAAGTATTATGGGAGAATAGCAGCACCTCTAACAACATTATTGAATAAATATGCATTTTCATGGACTCCTGAAGCAACTAAGGCCTTTGAGCATCTTAAAGAGGAAATGTGCCTAGCACCAGTCTTAGCTACGCTATAATTCATAAAAACCTTTATTGTGGAATGTGATGCCTTAGGAAATGGAATTGGTGTTGTTTTAATGCAAGAAGGAAGATCCATTGCTTTTGAAAGTTGTCAAATCAAAGGAAAGTATTTAGAGAAAGCTATTTATGAGAAGGAAATGTTGGCAATACTACATGCACTTAAGAAATGGTGACCTTAGCTTGTAGAAATTTTTAATTCAATTTTGTATTGCCGGATTCTCCTGATCTAACAATTATATCCACTGTTAAATACAAAATCCTTATAGTTAAATCTTTGTGGAAATTTAATCTCCAATTGCAAACACATGAAGAAAAATCATTCACACATAACACATATGTTTTAACCAGGAAAGCATAAAGCTAAAAACCCCAACTATCATATATTATGTATATTGTGGATCATGAAACAAAATCATACAAAGCTCTACTCCAAGAGCTCTCAGTACAATATACAATCGTCTCACACCGTCATACAAAAATTGGCATAAACATGCACCAATTTACTGGCTCCTGACAGCCTGCCTCCACTGCGCAATCCCTGCTGATGAAGATCCCTGAATGAATTCGATCTTGCCTTGTCTTTACTGTGCAATCCTCATTGGCATCTCCAATTTGTGTGTAGTTGCATTGAATGCACCACTATAGTCACAAATGATAGTAAAATAGGCCCTTTCACCTATCTGTCAACTGGGTCTCCACTGGATCTGACATGCAGGTAGTTAACATTTGTATTTCTTCAGTTGTGTGTGAGACCACTTCTTTTGAATTAATTAAATAATTAATTCACTGATCTCTCACTAGTGTATCTTTAGTTACAACTAGTTACAACTAGCACAACTAAGTTTAACTCACTTAACTGAGTTAAACTAAATAATAACTCACATAACTACACATCCAACTCTGTTACAACTTTGTATCACTCAGCTACAATGAATTCCACTTTGCATGTCCCACTGACCAACCTTAGAACTCGTAATTCCTTCAGTCAATTGGTTTGCCACATCATTTAACTGAAATCAAGTGCTTCAAGAGAATAGATTATTATTTATTGTCTAATTATTATTAAGGGCTAATAATAATTGACATCCGATCTATTTTTAGACATGCGATCTATAAATAGACTTTTCCCATGCATCTTAAAATAGAATCTCATATATAAATAGAATTTTCTCAACCATCTATAAGTAGAATTGTCTCAACCATATATAAATAGACTCCTGCTATAAATAGAATGTGCTCACCATTATAAAAATAGACATACACCTAAAAATAGCCTGCGAGCCCCACCTAGTGTAGGTGCTTATTTTTCACTAGGATCATAATCTTGTTGAATCTCAATGCTCCCTCTCAACAAGAAAGGGATTATCCTTCACCCCAATCCTATCTCTATGGTATTCGAATTTTCTCCTGGTGAGTGCCTTCATCAGAATATCTGCATCCTGATCTTCTGTAGGAATGTACTGAAGCAACATGATCTTCCATTGCACACAATATCTGATATGATGATACTAGATATCTATATGCTTAAATCTATCATGAAACATAGGATTAATCGCGAGTTTAATGCAACTCTGATTATCACAATGAATCATTGTAGGATCTAAATGAGAACTGAACAAACCGACCAGGATCTTCCTCATCCAGATAGCCTCACATGTATCTTGACTTGATTCCATGTATTCCACTTCCGTTGAAATGAGTACCACATATCTCTATTTCTTGCTGTACCAAGAAACAATTGTAGATCTGATATTGAAAACCCCTCCTGATGTGCTCTTTTTGTCTGTTGGGCTACCTTCACAATCTACATCCATAAAGCCATGCAACTTCATCTCATCCATTTGTCTGTACCATAAGCCATACTCAGATGTACCCCTGAAATATCTTAGGACATGCTTGCCCACCTTCCAAAAGATCTTGGTAGGCTTAACCATCGCTTGACTAGGCTAGTTCACCGCATAGCATATGTCCGGTCTTGTATTAACTAAATACATGAGCAAACCCACCAACTGTCGATAGACATTAGCATCCACTACCTCTCCAGATGTAGCGTCCTCTTTCCTCTAGTTTCCTGGAAGAGGAGTATCCATGGGTTTGCAGCCCTCCATGTGAAACTTACCGAGTATCTCCCTTGCATACTTTCCTTGATACATAAACAGTTCACCTTCTCGCTGCCATATTTCCAATCCAAGGAAATAGTGAAGGAGGCCCATATCCTTCATCTCAAACTCATCCTTTACAAGGTCCTCCTTGCATGAGTGTATCATCTTCTCATCACCAGTTAGTATTAAATCATCAACATAAAGAACAATGATTAAAATCTTACCATCCACCACAATCTGGTATAGGTTTTCATCTGCCTCACTATTGGTGAAGCCAAGTCCAGTGAAATAGTTGTCGATCTGAATGTACCAAGCATGAGGTGCTTGCTTCAGCCCATACAATGCTCTCTTGAGTCTACACACATGTGACTCGCTGCTGAAGATCTCAAATCCTTCAGGCTGCTCAATGTACACTTCTTCCTCAATGATCCCATTAAGGAACATAGTCTTCACATCCATCTGATGAATGTGCCAACCCATCTACACTAAGAGAGAAAGGATGGTCCTTATGGAAGAATACCATGCAGTGGGTGCAAAGGTTTCTTCATAATCAATCCCCTCGATCTGTGAGAAGCCTCGGGCCACAATTCTTGCCTTATACTTCTCAAAACTCCCATCAGCAACTTGCTTTACCTTGTAGATCCATCTTGAACCTACCACTGATTTATCAACCAGCCATGGAACAATTTCCCAAGAACTGTTTATGACAATAGAGTCATACTCCTCCACCATTGCATCTACCCATGTGGGCTCCTACACTGCTTTCTGAAAGGAATATGGCTCTATCACAATACATTTTCTCATGAGAGCCATGTATCTAGTGAATCAGTCAAGAGATTATCTCTTTCTGCACTGTGAAGTAGGGACTCCTACATTCTGTTCCACATCAAGCTTTAGCCTCTCAAATTATATGGTACGCCTTCTGCCAGTTCTGATGTTTGGATCTGCACGAGTGGACTCCTCCACTCCATGAAAATCCTCCTGTGGTTGATCCACATCTAGAGACTCATCTTTGGGAACAAGAAGTTCCTCCTCTGCATGCAAGTCTGGCTCCCTCTCAAGCGACAAATTCATGGCTTTCTCCTCATTGAATTTTATATCCCGTCACACCACAGTCATTCAACTGTTTGGAAAATACACTCGATAATTATGGGGTGTTTCTGTGTACCCCATAAATATCCCAACTTCAGTAGTTGGCTTCAGCTTCTTCCTGGTGTTCTTGGTCACATGCACATAAATAGATGAGCCAAAAATCTTAAAGTGAGAAACATCTAGTTTCATACCAGTAAGAGCTTCTTCAGGTGTACTCATACCAATTACTCTATGAGGACAACGATTTTGCACATAAACTGCAATGTTGCATGCTTTCGCCCACAAGTGCATTGGTAGGCCCTGATCATGCATCATAGCTTGTGTAGCACCCATGACCATTCCATTCTTCCTCTTCGTGACCCAATTCTGTTGTGGGTTACGAGGCACTATGAGTTCTCTTCAAATTCATTATTTTCTACAAAAGTATTTGAATTCATTCAAGATATATTCACCACCATTATCGCTTTGCAGAGCCTTCATTTGCTTCCCCGACTCTTTCTCCACCAGTGCTGTAAACTCAAAAAACTTTGAGAATTTTTGGTCTTTCTTCTGCATGAATAAGATCCAACATCTACGAGAATAGTCATAAAAAAAAATGAACATAATACCTGTGTTTTTTTGTTGAAGCAACTGAGAATGGCCCACACACGTCTGTGTGAACTCTCTCCAGGATCACCAAAGCATGATTCTCCTTTTCATGAAAGGTGGTCTTCACAAACTTACCCATAGTACATCCCTTGCACTAATCTATCTGTGCAAGTGTACCCTTGGGAAGTCCAGTAGAAATTTGTTGCAAAATCTTGAGGGCACCATGGTGAAGATGGCCCAATCGCCTATGCCATAATTTGTACTCATCCTGGCTCACCACTTCTTCTTATTTGCCCATAATTGCAGCAAAACCATCTACCTACAAATTTTAGAGATTCTTGACTCGAATCCCTATCCTCTTGGTTTGACTCGTTGTTTTATGTCTTAGGAATATTTTCCATCACTGAAAACAACGTCATAACCTCTGTCCTCTAACATTCGACTGAGATCAAGTTCTTCTTTAGACCTGGAACATGCATAACATCTTTCAGCAGAAATGGTTTTCCTAAATCCCTCTCAAAGATAATGGTACCAATTCCGGTCACACTATATCATCCATTGTCACCCATCTCTATATGAATTTGGAGATCTTTCTCCTCGAAGTCATTGAAAAGCTCCTTATCTCTCGTCATGTGGAAGGAAGCACCACTATCAAGGTACCACACCGATCCCATTGTGCTTTAAACCAAGCATGTGATCAAAGAGAAATCAAGTTCAAATTGCAAGGCAAGGACCTCACCAGTTGCAACTCTAGCAACATTATTGTTCTTCTTTTTATGTGGGCAGTTAGTGGTGAGATGCCCATGTTCATGACAATGGAAACAATTCACCTTGGAAAAATCCAGCTTGCCTTTAGCCTCGGATTTTGAGTGAAATTTATTCCTGTTCCCTTTCCCTGTTTTGGAAGCCAAAGAAAAATCCTCTTCATCATCATGCTTTGATGAAGAGCCATCCGTGGTGTTCCGCTTGAACTCCTCCTACACTAGATCCGACCATAGTCATTCCCACCCCGACAAATTTTCCCTTCCATTGGATAACTGTGCTAACTCTTAGGAAGTCCCAAGAGAGCCAAACTCACCAAATCATCATCAACAACCATGATTCCCACACTCCCCAGTTCATCTTGACATTGGACAAACTTTGTGAGATACTTAGGAATATTTCCGCCCTTTTCCATTTTGATTTTTCTAAGTTTATCCTTTAGCGCCAATTTCCTATGGTCGCTACTGCTTTGGAAAAGATCTGTAAAAACCTTCCACATTGAAAATGGAGTGGCTTTCCCATGAAGGCTTGAGACAATATGGTCTCTCACACCTTCCAACATAATCCTTCTTGACTTTGCTACTTTCTTTTTCCAGGTGTTAAGTAATGCAACATCCGTCGAAGTGGGCTTAGGAACATCATTGTCGATGAATTCCTTAAAGCCATTATCTTCAAGCACCGACTCCATCCTATCCTTCCATGAAATGTAGTTCGAGCTGCCCTCGAGTGCATACTCCAACCACAAACCATTGAAATCAATTTTTTTGTTTACTCAACTATCGCACCAAGAAATTCTTGCAACAAATTCGAATTGTTTCAACCAACAAAACTCAGTTACTGCTTCAATATTGCAATCTTCAATGCTCTGATACCATGTAAAAAAATTTAATAGAATTTTGTATTTCCAGATTCTCCTAATCTAACAATTATATCCATTGTTGAATACATAATCCTTCTACTTAAATCTTTGCGGAAATTTAATCTCCAATTGCAAACACATGAAAAAAAATCATTCACACATAACACATATGTTTTTATCGGAAAAGCATAAAGCTAAAAACCACAAATATCATATATTATGTATATCATGGATCATGAAACAATATCATACAAAGCTCTACTCCAAGAGCTCTCAGTACAATATACAATTCTCACACTATCATACAAAAAATGGCATAAACATGCACCAGTTTACTGCCTCCTGACAGTCTGCCTCCACTGCGCAATCCCTGCTGATGAATATCCGTGAATGAATTCGATCTTGCCTTGCCTTGACTTCACAATCCTCATTGGCATATCCAATGTGTGTGTAGTTGCATTGAATGAACCACTATAGTCACAATTGATAGTCAAACATGCCCTTTCACCTATCTCTCAACTGGGTCTCCACTAGATATGACATGCATGTAGTTAACAGTAGTATTTTTTCAGTTGCATATGATACCACCGCTTGTGAATTAATTAAATAATTAATTCGATGATCTCTCCCTAGTGTATCTTTAGTTACAACTAATTACAAATAGCACAACTGAGTTTAACTCACTTAATTGAGTTAAACTAAATAATAACTCACATAACTACACATCCAAATATATTACAACTTTTTATCACTCAGTTACAACAAATTCCACTCTACATGTCCCACCAATCAGCCTTAGAACTCGTAATTCCTTCAGTCAACTAGTTTTCCACATCAGTTAACTGAAATCAAGTGCTTTAAGAGAATAGATTATTATTTATTGTCTAAGTATTATTAAGGGCTAATAATAATTGACATCCGATCTATTTTTAAACATGTGATCTATAAATAGACTTCGCCCATGCATCTAAAAATAGAATCTCATATATAAATATAATTTTATCAACCATTTATAAATAGACTCCTGCTATAAATAGAATATGCTCACCATTCTTTAAATAGAAATACACTTAAAAATAGCCTACAGGCCCCACCTAGTGTAGGTGCTTATTTTTCAATAGGATCATCATCTTGTTGAATCTCAACATACCTAATGGGAAGACACTTAAAGGTAAAAAATGATCATGATAGTCTGAAACACTTTTTGGAACAAAGAATATCTTTAGAAGAGAAGAAAAAATGGGTCACAAAGATGTTGGGTTATGACTTTGAAATCATCTAAAAAAAGGGAAGCTAAATGTTGTTGCAGATGCACTCTCAAGAAAGGATGAAGAGGTGGAAGCATTGCTTTGTGTCATTTCTATTATCCAACCAGATTGGATAACCAAAGCAAGGGATGAATGGAAGAAGGACGAAGAATTGTGGACACTCATTCAAGAGTTGCAAAAATATCCTAGTACATATGATACATTTAGTTGGAAAAATGATTCCTTATGGTACAAAGATCATTTATATATTTGCAAGAATTCCCAACTAAAACAAAAGATTCTTTTGGAATTGCACACTTCTCCTTTAGGAGGACACTCAGGATTTTTAAAAATTCACCACAAGTTGAAGAACAAATTTTTTTGGGATGGCCTTAAATCTGATATTCAAAAATTTGTGGCAGAATTTTTGGTTTTCCAGCAAAATAAAGTTGAGACAATTAAGACCCTGGGTCTTCCACAAACTTTATCCATTCCCAGTCAACTTTGGGAGGATATTTCAATGGATTTTATCATAGGTTTACTTAAGTCCAAAGGAAAGAGTTTCATCATGGTGTATTTGATAGAGTTACCAAGTATGCAAAATTTTGTGCATTATCTCATCCATTTAAAGCAAGTACAATTTCTACTGCATTTATGGAAACAATTCAAAAGCTACATGGAAACCCAAAGATTATTGTAAGTGACATAGATCCCATTTTTACTAGAAATTTTTGGATGGAATCATTTTCTGGTTTGGGTACTCAACTAGCTCATATCTCATCTTATCATCCTCAATCTGATGGTAAAATTGAGATAGTGAATAAATGTTTGGAAGGATATCTTCGTTGTTTTGTATTTGATAAGAAAACACAATGGGTCAAGTGGTTACCTCTCGTTGAATGGTGGTATAACACTTCCTTCCATATTGCAGCAGAAATGACCCCATTTATGGCACTTTATGGATATCATCCACCGTCCATCACATATTCTTTAAGGGAAAATTCTAGGGTTTAAGCAGTGGAGGATCACATCGAGCATCAACAAGAAGTTCTCCAACTCTTAAAGGATAACCTAAATTTGGCACAAAATCGAATGAAACAATAGGCAGATCAACATCGCAGTGAGAGAATTTTTGATGTGGGAGACTGGGTATTTTTATGGCTAAAACCATACAAAAAAATGTCCCTCAAGTAAGCTAAGAAGGATAATAAATTATCTCCAAAGTACTATGGTTCTTAGAAGGTGTTGCAAAATATTGATACTATGGCATACAAATTAGAGCTTCCTGCTTCTTCACGAGTGCATCTAGTTTTCCATGTTTCATGCTTAAAAAAGGTTATAGGGGACAAAATTCTAGTTCAAACAATATTTCCAGAACTTGATGAGGAAGGAAAAATCATATTGGAACCTGAAGCAGTCACGGAAACAAGAACTCGACAACTATGAAATTGATCAATTTTAGAGTATCTCATTAAATGGAAGAACTTACCCACTGAAGATTCTACATGGGAGGATGAGAATTTTATACAGAAGCATCCAGAGCTACTCAAGCGTTGAGGACAACAATTTTTTTGAAGGAGATGGGCATTTTAGGTCCCTATATTACTAGTATAGTACCTTATTGTTGTTAGTGTAACCCCCTTATTGTTATTGTTGTACCCCTATAACCCCAATATTGTTATTATTGTGCCCTTACATTATTATTGTTAGGTCAACTAGGATTATATTGTGACCCCATGGACTCCTATATATGAAGGAGGTTTGGTCATTTGTATCATCCAATAATTGTTCATTTATGTAATGTAAAGGAGGTTGCCCCCTCGAAGTGGCTTATTTCTAAGGCGTTGATCTATCTTTTATTTTATTTTTGTAGCTGGTTTCATAACAAATAAGAACCAAAGGAAGCACAAACCAGTGGATAGGAACCATGAACTAGTGGATAGTAGAAAACTATTGAATAATTCATTACAGAAAATATATTCATAAATATATAAAAGAAAATTCACAGAAGTAGTTGAGGCCGAAAAAAAGAAAAGAAAATGGGTTTCCACTTGAGCAGACCATATTCCTATTGCGAGTAGGTCTCTCATTAGGGGAATTTTGAGGTCTAAAATGGGCTTCCTAAGGAAATTATAAAACAATAATGGAAATAATAAAATAATATTTGATTACATCATCAAATTTGATAGGGAAAAAAGAAAAAAAACTACTTTTTCAACTTATCTCCTAATGTTTTTACTCAAATTTCGAGTGGCAGTACTCATTGGATTGCAAAACTTGATTCCTCATCGAAGGAGTACCCATGTTGCATCCTTTCGATGGGTCCTACTACACGAAAAATAAGAAATACATGAAAAATGTGATTGCAATCACTTTTTTTATGTATTTCTCATTTTTCATGTAGGAGGATCCATCGAAGGAATGAAACATGTGTACTCGTTGGATGAGGAATTAAAATTTTCATCCAACGAGTACTCCTGCTTGAAATTTGAGTAAAAAATTTGGGAAATAAGTTGAAAAAGTAGTTTTATTATTTTAATATTTTTACCCTTTTACTTAGAAAATGATGAATCATCCCCCATGGTTGACATAGTCATCTTGAATCCTATTGGTTCTTATAAAATTTATTTTTGTTGTATATTTTTCTTAGGAGGCCCATTTTAGACCTCAAAATTCCCCTAATGTTCCATAAGAACTAAAGTAAATCACAGACCAGAATCACAAACCAGTGGAGAGTGAAAAGGATTGTAAAGCCTAGAGACTCTAAACCCTCGTCTAGTAATTGAATATAACTGAAAATATGTGTTAAGGTTAAAAAATACTCTATTAATCTGATCTGAGGGAAAACAATGCTTTAATCATCTAACACATTATTTAAGAGTGCAAGAGAATACAGGTGGTATTTGGAGGGAGTTTTTTTCAAAAGGGAACACCTTACGACATAATTAATGTGACCTAATATTTTGTGCCAGAGCCAAATTTCATCAAGTTTCCCCATGCAACACTTTTTATTGTCTTCATTAAGAATATGCACATTTCTTGGGGTTCTTGATGCACTTGCCACAAATATCCCTATAGTTGCTTTCTTTATTTCCCAACCTTTAGAGTCAATTGTGATTTCATACCCTTGATCACACATCTAACTTACACTCAAGAGATTGTTCTTAAATTTATCATCATATACGAAATTTTGAGACTTACCTTTGTCATTGGCTAGACTTACTGTGTCTTTGCCAATAATCTTTCCTAGTGCATTGTTCCCAAAGGAAACATTGCCTTCTTTATCTTCTTTTATAGATAGAAACTTTATTTTATCACCTATAATGTTTTTTGAGCACCCACTATAAATATACCACTAAATTCCTTGGTTTTATGCACACAAGACAAAGCCACATTCTTCTTACTTCTCTTGTCTCTTTTTCTTCCAAGTCTTTTTCACTTCATTTTCTTGTGTATTCTAGTTGTGGGATTTGATTTGACTGCTTCTACAATCAGTTTATTTGTGTCCATAATTATTGTAGTTATATAACTTAATGGGATCCATAAAGTGAGAAAAAGAGATATAACGTTTGCCATTGCTCTTTTGGAAATTTATACATATGTTATATCTATTTCTTGAGATCTAATAATTTTATTTAATTTTAATTATAGCATAGGCTTTGCAGTTTATACATTTGTGACTAAAATTTATACATGATTAAAAATAGCCATAAAATAAATAAACAAATGGTAATTGGGAGAAAACAACCTTCGTAGAGGAAAGGTTCTTCTAGCTTTGATTTGACCATTTTTATGAGAAAGCTCATATCTCTGTTAGTTCTTTACTTCATCTTGAGTGCTACTTTCATTGATGATTTGGGTATTTCTTTGCTATATGTGAGCTTTGTTAGTGCCTTTTCTTACATCGCTACTAGATTCTTTAAGCATTTCAACATAGATTTTTGGTTTGTTACTTCTATATTTCTTTGTACTGGTTTCTCCTTCATAACACATACCTATGTAAATGAAGGGATATCTTTGTCCGCTAAGAATTTTGTCTAAGGTTTAGTTCCTTTAGAAAAATTTAAATTATAATTAGCTTGAACTTTTTCTTTCTCTAATTGCTTCTTTGTAGCAACAATTTCCTCTTATAGTTTTTCACATTCCTTTGACTTCTCTTTCAATTCTCCTAGAATTATTTCTTCAATCCTATTAGATTCTAATTAATTTTTTAAAAGAATGATTGATGACTCATAAGATTCATGCTCTTACCTTTCATACTTTATCAATATATCTCTTTGATTCTTATTCTTTCTCCTAAGGTTGTCTATTTATTTCAAAGCACTAATCAGTTCACCTTCAAGATTTACTTCACCTACATCTTCATCTGACTCTATTTCCTCTTGTCCTTTTGTAACACTCCCTCCCACCCCCTCGAATTATTTTGATATGTGGAAAGTTTTATTAGTATCTTAAGCCTAATTTCATAGTACGCCATGAAGATTGGGCTATGAAATTTCAGTAGAAATATCTTATATTCGACATATCATTATTCCATCCAACACATGAACAATTTATAGAAACTAAAAGCAATAAATTTACACAACTTTGAAAGGAAAATTATATGTAATATTTATCCCATCCAAAAAAAAATTTAAACATTCTCACAATAGGATTCCTTGAATATTTTTTCGTCAGATTCCAACAAGAAATTCGTTTTGGTCTTGTTCGACAACATCGTAAAGAAATATACGCATTATGTTAAGAAAGTGAATACATAGTAAGAATATATATGCACTCTCGATAAAACAAACTTTGAACATTGGAAAAAATCAATATTATTCTTTCTTAGAAATTACAAGGTAGGAATTCATCCCTAAAAAGAACTAAGATTCGAAAGGAAAACAAGTTATGTGTGATGCTTTTTTTTCGATGGCTTGAAACTGAAAACTCTACTTTATCAACTCTTTGAATCCAGTTTGCATAAAAAAAAAATTCGGCATACCTCCTTAACTTATGCCAGTTATATGTAGTGAGCATGAGGACAGAGTCCAATAATCTCTCTCTCTCTCCCATATATATATATATATATATATATATATATATTGTTATCACTCAGTAATTTCTCCAGGTTCAAGAGAAATAGTCCGAAGTAACCACAAACCTACTTTGGAAATCTAGGATCTAGCCTTCCTAAATTTCGGAGAGGGCTCTCTCTTTATGATTAAAATTTGTTTTTGTTTAATATTTTAGGCTAGGTATGATTGGGTACTTGGTTTTTTGTTTGGAAATTTTGGTGGGAAATAACATTACTTCGAGACAAATTAAAGAGGGATCTATTAGTCCATTGGGATATGGAATCAAGATGTAGCAAGAAAGACTGGAAGGCATGGCCAAAAGGATGCTAATGTACTAATGGCAAGGTAGATAACCCTCAAATATTTGAATAGTTTGATTTGATGAGATGGCTTGCTTTCAGGATAAAGGGCAGTGAAGGATCCTTTGATCCGGAAAAAGAGGAAGGAGGTAGGGGTCAAACGGGACTAGAAGCAATTAAGAATTCCTAAGTCTAGAAATCAGCAGAAAACATTGAAATGATCAAGTAGTTAAGACAGGGAGTTTTTACACTTATCCTGAAATAATATTCCTAATTAATCATTTGGATTGAACAACATATATGAAATTGAATGAAACTTCAGAAGAGGAAACGATGACAGTAAGAAATCACTTTACTCATTAGCTTATCACATGAATCTTGAGTTATGAAGTCCAGTTAGCTGTTGTCCAGACTGTTGCTATGAAATCAACACATGAGCCTCCAAAGTACCAGAAAAATCATCTATAATAATCTTAGAAACTTTATTCCACCAAAATACTTCAAATAGTGAAGTATTTATACAAATTCTAAACTAAAATATCTTGAAAAATATCAAGATTGGTTTACAAAATATCTCAAACTATTTTACATAAATAGAACTTGATAAAAGGATACTAAAAAATAATGCATCTATTTGGCACTATTTTTTGTGGATATGTGATGACAAAGAGGAGAATTCGAATTTGATCCAACTCTTAGTTGATGATGAGGCATCCAAGTCACTAAATGTTTCCTCTCTTTGTGCATTCTGCTCCAGCAATTCTACAAACTTGGGGTCCAATTATACCTTTGTATTTATCAATCCGAAATAAATATGTAAAACATGAAAGAGTTTATTGTGGATTAATATGTTGGTGAGATAAACCTCTTTCATTTTCCTAAAATTCCTCTACAGCTATGCACAATAGGCTCTGCAAAAAGATGTGTAAAACAGAGTTTTACAACATCTGAAAAATAGCCTGTAAAGATGTGCATGTATCTCTCATTTTGAAATAACTGTGCAAAAAGTGAGATAGTTTTTTGTATATGGGTCTCTTAGGAACAAAAAACTCCTTCATTTTTGTATGATGTATTTGTGATTGGCCACAATATTCTCTGCAAAATGATGACTTAACAGGAAGTTTATGCAAAGAGAGCTTTCAAATATTGTTTAATATTTCCCAATCCGTAATGGCTGTTAGAAAAGTGAGAGATGTTTTTGTAGTTGGTCACTTTAATCACATAAAAATTCTTCATTTTTTCAAAATTAATCTTGGATTGGTCACAATAGTTTCTGCAAAACAATGACTTAAACATGAAATTTCTAAAAAAATGTTCCTTTTTGTTATGTTTTCATCTTTTCACCTTTTTGCTCTTTTAACTGTTTTACTTTTACTTTGGATAAAATTCATTGTTGGTGAAATTATTTTCATCTCTTTTTACCATTTAATGCCTCTGTATTTACTTTTACTATTTACCTTTGACTGCTCTGTAACTTTGTTTTAACTTTCACTCTGATTTTTACCTGAGACACTTTAACCATTAATACTCTTTGACTATTATGTTTTCAGTGTCATTGTGAATTCTGATTTCAATTTTACCATTCACTATGAAAATTTCATCATTTTGATCTCTCTCTGACTTGAATTTATTTTTTCTTTGTATACAAACTATTTTTTGAATGAAGCTTTTGATTTAAAATCTTAGAATTTGGAGCAAACAATTTTGTCAACTAGTATTGATCCAAATGGAAAATGGCATCAACCCATGGTATTCATCTACCCATGTTATCCATCCACCCATGGAATTTACCCATGGTATTGTAAATGGCAACGACCCATGGTATTCATCCACCCATTATATTTATTCACCCATGGTATTGTAAGTGACCCATGGTATGTATCCACCCATGGTATTCATCCACACATGGGATTTACCCATGGTATTTTAAGTGGTATCTACCCATGGTATTGGCCTATGGTATCTACACATGGTATTGTAACTCAAAAAGTGCTATAAATAACGAGCCTCAGTTTGTAAAAGGACAGATTGTCCGCCACAATGTAGCTTCCACGGTTATTCTCTGTTTTAATAAAACAAGTTTCTTTGTGGTTTTATTTTCTTTGTGTTCTCTCTTTTTTTTGGCATTCTAATTTTGTATATCTTGTTAGATCTATTTCAACTTTGTAGATCTTGGGGGCCTCCCCCCAAGATCCATATCATTGGTATCAGATTCAGGTTACGCCTCCATGGGAATGAGGGTTTGAAACATATTTCAGTTTCAATGTTTTGCAACAATCTTTAGCAAAATCAATGAATTTTTTTGGGTAGTGAGTTTTCAGATCAGATCTGAAACTTTTGGTGAAAAATTTACCAAAAAAAAAAGACCAGATCTGGATTCCTTGCGAAAAAATACTCAAATTCAAAAAAAAAAATCGGCCAAATTGGAGTTTGGATGAGGGAGATATCGTTGATTCAAAATCATCAATGTTGAAGCAATTTTTCTGATGACAATTCATGGATGGCGGCTCTCCTGTCATTTTTCGCAATTTTTAGTACAAAATTTTAGAAGAATAGATATAGATCTGAGCTCCTCTTGAAAAATCACCCAAGTTCAAAAAAATAATTGGTCGAATCGGAGTCCGAATGTGGGAGTTATCGTTGATTTAAAATCAACTATTTTTTTCAGAAATTTGTGACAGCGAGACAGTTCCATCGTGAATTTGAGAGTCTAGAGTATCCAGATAGTGGTTTCAAACACATGAGAAGATGCATAATGATCATTCCATTTCAAAAAACAGGTTATAATAAATATTCAGAGTTATATTGACCGAGTTATTCTCATTTTAAATCTGGAGTAGAATTCGGAGCAGGTTCCCTTTGGAGACATGCCCTCCCACCCCGCTTTAGTAGGCACCTGCTTCAAATTCATCAGTTTTAGCATAGCAGCATTCAGCTTGGGTTATTTGGAGACGTTCCCTCCCACCCCAATCTATGTAGGCACCTGCTATTTCATCAACCATCAACATCACGGTTATGGGTCAACTGCACAAAATCTTTTTCATTGATGTCCATTTGCTAGGCCGCACACTGTTAGTCACATAGTTGGTCACAAGCATTACAGGGTATCTCTATCCTCGTATCTTCATTTTTCATGATTTTGGTTCATCCACAAACCCACATGTCATCGAAGTCCATTTGCTAGGCGGCACACTGTCAATATCACAGTTGGTCATAGGCATTACAGGGTATCTCTATCCTCGGATCTTCGTTCATCACGGTTATGGGTTAACTACACAAAACCCTTCTCTTCAGTGGCTCTTCATATTCAACAAAGGCTTCTCAGGAGGGAACTTCATGCAATGGGGACCATTGCTTCTTAAGAAGGGAGGAATGATCCGAATGGAAAATGGCATCAACCCATGGTATTCATCTACCCATGTTATCCATCCACCCATGGAATTTACCCATGGTATTGTAAATGGAAACGACACATGGTATTCATCCACCCACGATATTTATCCTCCCATGGTATTGTAAGTGACCCATGGTATGTATCCACCCATGGTATTCATCCACACATGGGATTTACCCATGGAATTTTAAGTGGTATCTACCCATGGTATTGGCCTATGGTATCTACACATGGTATCGTAACTCAAAAAAGGCTATAAATAACAAGCCTTAGTTTGTAAAAGGACATATTGTCCGCCATAATGTAGATTCCATAGTTATTCTCTATTTTAATAAAACAAGTTTCTTTATGGTTTTATTTTCTTTGTGTTCTCTCTTTTTTTTGGCATTCTAATTTTGTAGATCTTGTCAGATCTATTTCAACTTTGCAGATTTTGGGGGCCTCCCCCCAAGATCTGGATCAAGTATTGAAACTGTTGGCCCAATTCATTTTCTGATAATAACCTGCAAAAATCAAACAATTTGTTAATGAAATAGAGGTCTGCAAGGAGGTGATTGAAGGCTTTTGAAATACCTGTGGAATGAGATCTGTCTGTGGAGGTTTAAATCTATTTTTAGGCATTCTGGCTTCTTTTGTAAGATTAAATGGTTTACAGAAGCACTTTACTTTAAACAGAGGGGTAACAGAGCAATTTAGGCTAAAGATATATTCTTTTAGGGATTTTTTCTCAATTAGGTTTATCTGAGGATTGATATTGGGATAAGACAGGAAACATGGTTTCCTGGATAGTTTAAATTGTAAAAAGGATATTTTTAATAGATCCGTAGGCTTTAAAATCCTTTTGTGTTTTGGAATTGATCTTCAGAGGTCGTAAGCGGCTGATTGGATTTAAAAGGCACGCAGATGAAATTAGGTTTCCTGGAAAAAATTGGCCAGGGTTTGGCATGTTTTTGGGCAATTTAGAGAGTTAATTCTCCTATTTAACAGTTTGTCTTCTAATGGAAGGTTTCAAATTGACTGTGCAGGATGGTAATTTAATAAAAAATACCTCATATTGTAGGTATTTTGATGCTTTTAAAAGGGTTTCTGAATCTTCTAGTTATTCCTGCGGATGGATCTGGCTCGGTGATGTAGAGAATGGCTTTAACAATATTCAAATAAGGAAAATTTTGGTCGAATTCGGCTTTGGGATAAGAGATTAACAAATAGGGGCTTAGGGCTCTTTACACAGTCGGGCGAAGTTTTCTTACCAGTCAAGATAGTATATCATAAGTTAGAAACTTTGATATTTAAATACAGATCTTGTCAAAGGCGGGAGGTTGTTTGATTTTTCAAATGCGAAACAGGAAGTGGTTTTTGCATTCAACTTGGGTGGTAAGCTTTTTTTACCCAATTGAACGCGATCAAATGAAAATACGCCATGTTGCATCGGGTGATTTTTAGAAAACAACTTTTATCGCGTGATTTTCATAAAAGTTTGGTTGATCACTTTCAGAGCATGATATGGAACGCACACCGTTGGATTTGATCAGATGATGCGAATGGTCGGGATTGTTTTTTCAAGCTGCGAGAAAAGGTAAGTGGGACTGGGATTAGCTATAAGCCGTTGGATATGAAAGTTTTAAATTAATGGTATAGGTTAAAAGCGATATCGGGAAAGGAATATGAATGGGAGTGGTGGGGCATATGGACGGGGTATCGCGTTAATCTGGAAAAATTGGATCAAAAAGGATTTGGTGATCGGGCGGATATGGATCAATGTGGAGTCTCCAGGAAAATGAAGGAATAAATCAAAGGCTCAATGTATTTAAGCCTTGGTTTAAAACAATGTAGGAAGCATTGGGAAAAGTTTATTTATTCAATGACATATTTGTGTTCCGATAACTTTTCCTTCATATTTTTTATTATATAGTTAATTTAAACCAAATAGGCTTATTAACTATAGGGGGTGGGATATTTACATAGTGCTAGTTTAGCCAAAGGGATTTTATTATGGGCATTTATTTAAAACATGTGGGATAATAAACTTTGGCTAAAGTTTATAATAGTGGGGTTTTCAAGGATATTTAGTAAAAGGGGATTATATTAATATGACAAGGATTTTTATAGGGAAATAATAAATAAGTTAGAGTTAATATGACAAAGGGGAAAGTGAATACTCAAAATATACAATTATAACTAAGGAAAGTGAAAATTAAAGGAAAGCTTGATTATCATAATTTTATCACTTTAACTTAGGCTATAATGTCCTTTTGAGGGTTTTAATGCTTTATGAAATGTAGGTAGTTAATCAAATGAGGGCTTTATGTATCATTAAGTAAAATGGAGTCTTTACTTATGAAACTGCATGGTGATGAATGTATGAATGACAGATGATGTAAATTTCAGGATTAACATAGAAATTTAACATTTTCAACTAGCCAGTCATTGAGCCTTGGGTCCGGTCCCAACAAAAGTCAGAGAAATTCTCTGAGCCTCTTTGACTGAAATTTTATAATGTCAAATAGCTATAGGGGAGGAGAAATTAGTGATTGTTTCCCGGTGACAAATATTTACAATGATTTTCCCACCTTCTTCTGCCTACCCAATCTTTAATCTAACATTTTTTCTTCCATTTGTGCAGGTGCATTTGAGCTAGCAACCTTGAACATTTTATTCTTTTGAAAGATGTAAAAAATATCTAATTCTACCTTATTTCAGCCAAGGACCTAGATTAAACTGTTGGGTTCCTTTTTACTCTATTCCTATCTATTGAATTGTCAGGATTAAACTGTCTGGCAACTCTTTATTCTCTATCTAAAACATGTAAATTGAAACATGACAAGTCAAGATTGAATAGATCAACTCATCATGGATTATGGCAATTTATTGACACTCTACCATAATCATCTGAAAGTAAAAAGTAGTGGCATTTGGACTTGCACACTTTCATGTTTTATTCATCTTTTTCCTTTTGGGGTATATCATTTTTTCTAAGTCCTTTGATTTTTCTTTTAGGACTTTTACCCTCTTTTTGATTTTTTATTGATTTATTTATTTATTTTTAAATATGGGAAAACAACTTGCAGAAAGCAAAGTATGTACATATTTACAAGGCTATCATAAGTCAATTCCAAATTATGAATCCTATATTTATAGGACCCTAACATATGACATGCCAACTCGATAATGTGTGATGATATGAGTGAATACTATGGTAAAGTAGAGGTCAGAGAAGGGGTACAATCCTAAAAAAAAATTAGCATGTGATTATAGGGTGATGTCAATTGCTTCAAAGTATAGCCCCAACTAATTTTCTCAGCATACATATATATATATTTATTATTTTCTCATTGACATGACAAGAAATTCTGAGTGTTAACATAGGTTGATTCAACCTCTTTATTAAATCACGAAACATGGGTTTTTTTCAACCATTTCATAATTATTCCATGGGGTCTTGGACAGATGGTGATCGAGTTATTTGTTAAGGCACTCCTCGATGCGAAGTCACTGGTTCAATTCCATGCTCAATCGGGGTGATATATTGGACATGATGAAGATGTAGTCCTGCCAAGCTTACAAAAAAAAACATTTCATAATTAATTATGTAAATTCTGGGGTGTTCAATCAAATTTACAACTAAAGTACAAGCTCTTTACGTAGCCACGAAAAAATTATGTGCTTACATATTGTAACACCTCAACTAGTTATCCATACAACCACAGTTATAAATATATATTTGGTCATTTTCTTTTGCAGTATTGATGGTCATAAATTTTTTATGAAAATTTCACAACCCTATCACACTGTAAGTGCAACTCAACAATGGGAGTTTCCCCATGTGTTATATACATCATACATCCAAAACTCCATAGTAGGATTAACAATACCCTATGATTAAAATAACCATGAACTATTCGAACATAATATAATTTATATAATTGTTAAACATTTAATTGTACAAACACATAAATTTTACGCGAGTTGACATACGAAGCATCATTGATCTATATTGGATCATTACATTTTTTTCCATACATCTCAATTCTTTCAGAGTGGGAAAAGTGGAGGAATCAACTCTCAGGACCATTTTTACTAGCGAGACCCAGTTTGGAAAATTGGGGCTTGAAACCTTCGGGCAGAATTATTCGTGGAAAATGGGCTAGCCACGTGATCATGCTATAGAATACTCTAGAATATTTCATATTGAAACTTGTAATATTCCCAATTAGCCATGAGCTAGTTGGAATATTAATTTTTTTTTGCTATCTTTTTTTATGAATAAAATGAAAATGGAGGTCCATAAGTCTCCTTAATAATGAATAAATCAATGCCAATGTGAAAAGAAGACATCTTGGTAGCTTAATTGAGCACCCTTAGGTGTGAAAAGAGGATGGAACACCTTGACTGGGTCAAATTTGACAAAATCAATAGCATTGTCATGGAGTAGTGGCATTCAATGAGGGACATCACAGTTTTAGATGGAGACACTTTGCATGGAAGTAGTGTCATAAATGAATGGGGCTTAGGGTTTGGAAGCTCATTTCTTATAATACGAAGAGGATGGCAGCCATATTGATTATGTATTGGTATATGATATTTCTGAATATATGGTTTGTTTAGACATATAGCTTTCTTTGGTTGTTTAGCTAAGATTGCAAGTGTTGTTTAGCATTGGGTGTTCCTAATCGGGAATCCCACCTCTTTCATTGAGAGGAGTCTTGGAAGAGAATTGTACTTCACTTCCACATTTAAGATTTAGGCCAAGCTTCATCTTACATCTACAATGCAGATCCTGTTGAGGGTTGAGTTGTGTTGCAGGTTGCAGCAGTGGAGACCACATTTGGGTTACTTCAGTACTTATTTTCAGTGGAGAAGGGTTCCTTTCATTGGGAGGACAGTAAGGAAGGCCCTTGAGCTGATTTGACACATTTGGAATCAGGCCATATATTTATTTTCCCCTACAACACAGTTTCATTCCAGATCTATGTTATTTTGAGGGAGGAGTTGCAAGGTGGTTTCAGCACACCATTTGGAGAGAAGGTTTTCTAGTGGAGCGATCAACCTTTCATCTAGAGAGTTTATTAGAGGAGGCTATATTTCTTGCTATATTAGATCAGCCACACGTTCTAGATCTGTATTTTGTGGTAAATCTTCAGCCCTAGGGCTTTGATTCCCATCTTGTAGGGTGTGTATTTTTGAAAACCCTTGTGGGGTTCTTCAAATGAGGTTGTATAGTGCCTAGATCTACATTTTGATGTATCTTTTGAGGCATATATCAGCCTATGATATTTTGTATATTAATTTGTTGTATTTGTGCTCTTTAAACAATGTTGTAGCAGTCTTCCGACATTTTGATATATAGTAGCAACACCTCTTTTGAGGGTTTTTTCATTTGGAGGCTTGTTATATCTTATTGTACATCTTATGGCCCATTTATTATGCATATTTTTCTGCTATTATTATGAATAGAAGGTATCCATATTATTCTCTTGCTTTTATATGATGTTTAACACTCCTATTCCATAATTTTTTATTATATTCCTGCTTTTCCCATTTGGGAATATTACAGTTGTATCAGAGCATAATCTTGGCACATCCTGTGCATCTTGAAAAGCCAATATGTCATCTAAAGAAGGAGATCCTCTCACTAATATAGAGAAGAGATATATCAAAATAAGACACCGGAAGTCTGACTATACAAATGATAAAGAATACAAGGGTAAAACCCCTTTATCAGGAGGAGAAGATGAAGAGAAGGAGTTTCCTAAGATTCTTCTCAAAGCTATGAAAGTCATTGCTAGAGAAATAAAGGAGATGAGAATGGATAGATACAAGGAATCCCCTAAAGGATTTCAACATGGTGAAGGCTCCGACATTTCTCATCACTGGAATGATCAAACAGTGCAGCAACAAAAAGTTTCCAATGTTCTACAATGCCTACATTCTTAGCAATGGGAAATGAAGGGTTTCAAGAACAAGAAACTCTTGAAGACTATTTCATGGAGTATGATTCTCAATCTCAGAGATTCAAGGATCACTTTAATTTTCAAGAATTTTGTCAAATCAAGGACAATAGGAGACCCAGACAGCATAATAGAGGTGGAGGATTCTTTCAGAATCATGATCTACACCGCACTGTGGGCATATTTTTCTTACCCAACTTTGATGGGTCATCTAAATGCACTGCCAAATCATGGGTAGAGAAGATTGGCATCTACTTCTAGCTGAACAAAGTACCAGAGATGGAGGCCATTAAGATAGCAGTGCTGCACCTTGAGGGTGAAGCACATGATTAGTGGTTCCATGGCTTGTATACATTGGGTCATGCCAATGTGACTGCATATTTATAGTTCACAAGAAGGTTGGTGGAGAGGTTTGATAGAAGAGATCTTGAGGCACCATTCATGGGGCTTGCAAAGCTCAAACAATCATGTAATCCAGAAAGTTATATTTCTGAGTTTTTAAAACTTTTTGTTATGGTTCCTGATTTATCTGTAGCAAGAAGGGTCTATATGTTCATTGATGGGTTAGAAGAACCTCTTCATGGTTTGGTTAAGTCTACCAAGCCCACTACCCTTCAATATGCCATTGATAGGGCTAGATATATATAAGATGCCTTGCCAAAAGCAAAGACAACATTTCAGCAAAAGCCCTCTTTTCCATCAAAGGGAAAATATGAGAAGGCTCTTTTTTCAAAGGAGAGCCAAAATAAAAAACCTCTTGATGATGATGTTCGAAGAGATTTGATGATAAGGAATATTTTCTTCACATGCCAAGAATCATGGGCACTCGGATATATATGTGTAGCAGGAAAGGCCCACTATATAGAGGTCTTCTCAGATGATGAGGAGGAAGAATAAGGAGAAACAGAGAGGGGGCACAACACTGGAATAACAGGAGATGATCCACCACCACCAGGAGGTGAGGATGGAGAAATTGCTCCAATTAGAGGGAATCTTGCATCATTAAGAGTGTTAAACCAAATATCATGAAACATCCACTCAAGAAATAGAGTTGGATTTGTGCAGTGGAAGCAGGGACATGATAGTCCCATCTATTATGCATATGAGATTGATTCATGAGACATCACTATTTTTTGGAAAACCACCTAGGAGGCCACCTGATCTAGATTTGGTGAGAAATCCCACATCATGATGCACCATTCATTGATAAAAGAGGAATGGGAGCATTGGGAGGCCTTGATACAACCCTGAGAGACTTGGGCAGACTCAAGGAGGAGGGAGACATTCTCCCAACATCATCATTACCCACTCTCACTTCATATTCTGTGTTGTGGGAGAAGTAGCATGGGAAGGATAACAACCTACCAACATGTACCTTTGGCATGGGAGATGTCATAGAGAAGGGAAACCATATGACAAATGTTCTTTGTGATAGATCATCAACGCTGTCACTATGGAAGATAGATCCATATTGGAAATCCCAGCTGTTGGTGGATTATTCCAAGGATATTTTTACATGCATGATACTTGATGACCAGCTTCAAGAGGAGGGATATTCAGTCCAAGATGAGTTTGTTTATTATCATGGTAGGATCTTCTTACCTAGAGATCCAAGCTTAAGGAGAACTTACTAAAAATACCTCATGAAGATTTTCTCTTCAGCCATACTTATTCCATGAGAGCCTACAACACTATCATGGAGAGCTACAATTGGGAAGGCTTTTAAGAGGAGGTATATCAGCATTTGAAAATATGCATGGACCATGTGGAGATTGGAGAGATACATAAATCTATGGAGGAGTTATCACAACCACATATTTCCTATTTTGGAATGAGAAGGGATCTATCTATGGACCATTCCATTTGTATGAGCAGAAATTTTGGTAAGGAACATGCTTATGTACATGATGTTTTACTTGATGATTATGTGCATTCCTTTACCACGTATATGCAAGAAATTTCTCCAAGGAGGAGCATTATTCCATGTAAAATTCATGGCCAAATTTGGGCCATAAACATTTCCGAACATGGCCACTCCATTGGAGGATATAGGGAGATGATTTACCACTCCAGGTGCACTCCAAAGGCACCAAACATTTCTCACCTTTTCAGCCATTGTGAGAAGTCTTGGGCAGAAAGTAGGTGGTGGGGAAACCACTTACCATACCATTATTTGATGCATTCAGGAGATATATTTCACTTCTTCCACATGTGGGACTATGACCCACCTCCATTTTTACATATTTATGTTTTCATGTACTTGGTTTTGATCCCATACATTGATGATGTACTTATTATTTTTATGGGAATGATTGGAGGGAGGATTGTATGTGCCCTATGGGAGAGATATTCTCCATGTTCATTATGCTACATGTTTCAGGGAGAACATTGGGCAAACCATGTTTGTTTCATGGGATCTATTGCTTCCTTGTGGGATGAATCATTTGCATCTCTTGAGAACTTTGGAGGAGTATTTCATGGAGGGATGGATTGGGAGACACTTAGATTATGAGGAGAAGATTTGCAGCACTCACCTTGTCAGTTGCTTGAGGGAAAACAACATTTGGGAAGGGAGGACTGTAATATTCCCAATTAGCCATGAGCTATTTGGAATATTAAATTTTGTTTTGTTGTTTTTTTTTATGAAAAAAAGGAAAATGGAGGTCCATAAGTCTCCTTAATAATGAATAAATAAATTCCAATGTGAAAATATGACATTTTTGCAGCTTAATTGAGCACCCTTAGGTGTGTGTAATATCCCAAAATTGGGACAGCTCAAAAAGCATGCACTAAAAATGCATTTCCAGCAACTTATGATATAAAATAACAAAATTAACTCTTGGATCAATATATCAGCCAATATAAAGCCTAAATCCAAGAATAGAGATGAAAAAAATCAAACTAGGTGGGTTAAACAAATCTCCCACACCTAGGATTGCCAAAATGAGCTAAAACCCCAAACCTGCAACACAAGAAATTCTGCATAAAAGTGAATACGCAGTATAAGAGAGGGTTTACACAGATAAATGGTAGAGACAAATAGATATGGAATTATATTAGACAATATTCTCAAAAGAATAAGATCTAGTCTCCTTTATACAAAATACAAGAGAACCCGACAAGGGTTTCTTGTCAAACACTCTGAATACAAATGGTGATTTTCAGAAAATCACTGAATAATCACTAAAAATGAAGCACATGAGTGTAAAAGGATGTAATAATAAATATCTAATGAATATCTGAACAAGGTTCCTCCCCCATGGAAGAATCCATCCTCCAATCATAGGAAAACTCCCTAAAAGAGCCACAAGAGTCACTACTAAAACTACCTTGCAGAAATAACGCAATTCCTGAGTGGAATAATGCTGGGAGTGATGGTAATGTGTTGGCCTATTGAAAAATATTTGATATCAGCCTAGGAATGCTCCAAAATGAACCTCCAATGGAAAGAAACCTCCCTCCTATGCAAAACCAATTCAGAAAATGGGTTTCTCAACCCTCCCCAGCAACACCCTGCAACTCAGCTCAACCTCCTGCACAAACTATGCTAAACCTATAGAGTGAAGCTTGGCACAAATTCTAGATATGAGGAATGATGGATCAGGTCTCTCCCAAGAGTTACTGAGAGGGAAGAGAAGGAATTCCTGAATAGGAATCCCTTAGTGCTGAGCAACACCGACAATCTCAGCTAAACATCTAAGAGAGAAAAAGTCTAAGCAGACATGAAAATGTAATACATAAGCTAACCTCCAAATGGCTGCCATCTGCCTCCTTATAAACTAAGTGAACCTTCTCACGTTGGGTCCCACTCAATAGGGTTCCCACCATCCCACAAACAATCTCCCTCCAAAACTGCGTTGTGTCTTCATTAGAGCCACTCCTCTAAACCACACTGTTTGATTTGGTCAAAGTTGACCTCTTCAACTTGCTTCAGCCCTTTTCACACCTAAGGGTATTCAATCCAGCTGACATCTAGCTATCTAGGTTGAGCCTCATTCACATTGAGCTCTTTTATTTGCTGACCCACTCCTTCTCCATTTATGTTATTGACTTGGTCAAACTTGACTTTATCCACATGCAAAATGTCCCTGTTCACACATGAGAGTGTAAAATACAGCTGGCATCATGATCTCCTTCCACACCATGAGGGATTTGATCCTTATTTCTAAAAATTATGGGCTTCCTTACCCAATTATTCCTCTCCTAAGTGATAATGGAAAAACTCAATATTCCAACTTGCTGCATGCAAATTTTGGAATATTACAGTCCTCCCCTCCCAAATGTTACTTGTCCTCAAGAAACTGCAAGGATAGGATTGAAGAGCATCCTCTTCTCCCCTGTAGCAACCTCATAAGATAAAATCCTCCAAGGATCAAGGTGATGCATCATCAATGTATCTCCAAGTTGCCCCTCCCAAGTAAACAAGCTAGATTTTGGTGAACACCCCAATATGTGACAGTAAGATATCAATGGAGGCAACAATGGGTGGTCTAAAGGCCTTCTTGAGGCATGTGGTTTGATATATATCATGATCTAAAATCCCCATGTGAATCTCCCATCCCCAAGCTATCCTCCATACAAAACAAGTTGCCTCCAAACATGGCAACTCAAAATCCTCCTCCACCTTGAGCTCCTGCAAAGTAGGTGGGCTGAAATTCTGAACATGGTAGACAAAGTGTTCTACCCCATGCTATCCTCCCCTCCACTTAAGATAAGTGTAGAGAATTTTTTGACCTTGGGCTGCAATAATGTTTCTCTCAAATGGCAAGAAGGAAACTAGATCTCCAAAGATTCCTTTCCCAGTGTTGTGATTCAAGCTGGCCCAAGCCATCTAATACATGATGGGTAAGAAATCACCACTAAATGGCATCCCATCCCTCTCATGGCCCTCCTCATAAAGAAACAAAGGTTTTGCTATAGTGACCATGTCTCTTCCCATGCTCCCCTCAAAACATGTAATGCAGCAAGTGTGGGGATGCCCCTCCCCCAAGAACACATCCACCCAATGTGTCCCTCCCCAAATCATGCTCCCCATAAAGAAAAGAAAAACATCAGAAAATGGGCTCATGATCAACATCGAAATGAAAGAAAGAATGAAGGTTTCATGTGGTGCTAGAAGGTACCAACAGTCTCCCAAGTAGTCATAGCGCAGTCTTCCCCACTGCAGCTTCAGAAAATAGCTTGGCAAGTTGTTTTTTGACAAATGGCTTGTTATGTGAGTCATCACATCCACTAGAAAATAGTAGATGGTTGAATGTATCAACTAAGCATACAAGGAGTAACTAAACACTTGCCCCAGGTCATGTGATAGATGGATGTCTCCATCATAATAGCTGGCCAAAATTGGTCCATGGAACCCCAAGAAAAACTTGCCCCTTTGTAGAGCAATGCACTACAAAGAAATGGCAAGAGCATGCAAATATTGTGTTGAACAATCAACAAATGCAAAAACATAATTCTTACCATGTAATGAAAGCAAGATGGTGATAAGATTCCTTGATGAGTTTTCCGTAGTGGTATGACTTACCCATATGAAGAGGAATGAACCATATGCTGCATAAAATCCCCCTTCTCATGCCTGGAAATCCAAGTGAAGGAGAACATACCACAATAACAGATGAGTCCATCCACTACTCTACCAATCTCACCTCCTCCATGCCAGCCACCAAGAGCATCAAATATTAAGTGATCCTAAGAACACTCCATCAACAAGTCCCTGCTCCACAGTAACAGTGTTGTTGGCCAATGCAAGTAGGTCCCTACCAACTCATAAATCCATTCTTTGACATGTTCAATGTCAAAGACTCCTCCAATAATTTTGTCATCTCCTCCTCCTGCAACTTCATGCAAAATGGGAGAGCAAATCTGCCCTTTCTCCCTGTCAATCATCCAAAGAAACAAATGTCTTTGCTGCCTCATCATACCTCCATCATACAACCCATGTGGTGAAAACATAATGACCATATCATCATAATGCTTCCACACTCCTTGGTGCTCCGTGATGCAAGTCCCTTCCATGCACATACCCTTGGAAAAAGGATATGTCTCATGATGGCCAAACTCTTTCAAGAGTAGCCAATGCAGCCAAGCCTCTTGCTGCCCGGTATCATATATTTGCAAGTATCCTACCAACTTTTTGCTCTCCATCCACTCCCATTCCCCCCGATGTGAGGGCCTCCCATTATGATCAATCTTGGTACCCTTCCAAAGAATACTACCCTCCCAAATCAGATTTTCCTTCTTGCATTCCATGGGATGCTGAAATGAAACTCCTTGGAGATCTCCTAGGAAAGATCTCATACCAATGATCATCTTGAACCCATAAGGATCCAAGTGGGATGAAGGTAAATCCTACTCACTGGTACCTCTTGAAAGTGTTGTAACCCCCCTCTAGGGTGTTTTGGCTATCTCATGTCTCAAATCTCGGATGAACATTTGATTTTGCATAGATTTGTTTGGAGAAGAGTTCACCCCATCCTCCAAGAATTCACACCCCAATATCTCATGTGGTGTGCAGCCCATCAGTGGCCCATTAGGATGATGTTTCATTCCTTCCTTGATCAATTCAAGGTGGCATACCTTGATGAAATTTGGGGGTATCTTGTATGGTTGTAAGGGATTCTCCATCTAATAGGTTGGCTCCTCCAACTAAAGATGTTGAGGATTGCTCCCTCTTAGTTGTGACAGTGCTGGTATAAGTCTCCTCCACTGGTGGTGAGGGCTTATCCTACTTTGATTTTCCTTCACCAAATTCTCCCATAAATCTTTGAGTAAAGTTAGCAAAATTGACCACTCCTGTATGGCTCGAAGGGCTGAACCACCAAAAATTTTCTTCACCCTCTAGGTGTAGCGCTGCAATCTCTACAGCCTCCCTTTCTACCACCGGATGTAGTAGGAAGAATGCATCAAGTCTCCTTGCCCAAACCCTTATTGCAGATGCCCCATCATAGGTATACAATAGAAACCTATTGCCCTTGATACTTCCTTGGCCACAAGGTCTTCCTTCTTCCTCCAGATGAATGAACTGAGGGAAAGCTAGAGTCTCCTTGAAGGCTCTAGGTTGGGATTTGAACCCAACAAGGTATTCAATTAGAACCATGTGATCTAAGTGCCCTCCATCTTCTGGAAATTTCTCCTTCCTCTCAAAGGGAAAGGATATGTCCCATTTCTCTGGAGCTCTCTGCAACACTGGTCTCTTCCTATGATCATATGAAGTGCATGGCTCTTCCTGCTCTTGAAACTTTCTAGAAATTTCACTGCTCCTTTTTTCTTCTTCTTGTTCAACTTCCTCGAAGAGGAAATTACTGTATTTGAAAAGTGATGAGAGTAAGCTCATACTTTTCATAATTATAGCCTTTATATTTTCTTTATAGAAATTTGGCTTGAAGTCCAGAGGCTGAGCCAAAGATCTTGCTTTGATACCACTGTAATATCCAAAAATTGGGACAGCTCAGCAAGCATGCACTAAAAACACATTTCCAGAAACTTAGGCTATAAAATAACAAAATTAAATCTTGAATCCTATATATCAGCCAATATATAGCCTAAATACAAGAATAGAGATGAAAAAAATCAAACTAGGTGGGTTAAACAGATCTCCCACACCTAGGATTTCCAAAATGAGCTAAAACCCCAAACCTGCAACACAAGGAATTCTGCATAAAAGTGACTGCGCAATCTAAGGGAGGTTTTACAAATAAATGGTAGAGAAAAATAGATATAGAATTATATTATACAATATTATCATAAGAAATATATCTAGTCTCCTTTATAAAAAATACAAGAGAACCCGGCAAGGGTTTCTTGTCAAACACTCTGAATACAAAATGGTGATTTTTAGAAAATTACTAAATAAGCACTAAAAATGAAGCACATGAGTGTAAAATGCTGTAATAATTAAGATATAATTCATATCTGAACAAGGTTCCTCCCCCATGGAAGAATCCATCCTCTAATCACAGGAAAACTCCCCGAATACAAACACCTCCTGAATAGGAATCCCTTAGTGCTGAGCATCACCGACAATCTTAGCTAAAAAACTAAGAGAGAAAAAGTCTAAGCAGACATGAAAATGTAATACATAAGCTAACCTCCAAATGGCTTCCATCCTCCTCCTTATAAACTAAGTGAGCCTTCTCACGTTGGGTCCCACTCAATAGGGTTCCCACCATCCCACAAGTAATCTCCCTCCAAAACTGCGTTGTGTCTTCATTAGAGCCACTCCTCTAAACTGCACTGTTTGATTTGGTCAAAGTTGACCTCTTCAACTTGCTTCAGCCCTTTTCACACCTAAAGGTCTTCAATCCAGCTCACATATAGCTATCTAGGCTGAGCCTTATTCACATTGTGCTCTTTTATTTGTTGATCCACTCCTCCTCCATTTATGCTGTTGACTTGGTCAAACTTGACTTTGTCCACATGCAAAATGTCCCTGTTCACACATGAGAGTGTAAAATATAGTTGGCATCATGATCCCCTTCCACACCATGAGGGATTTGATCCATATTTTTGAAAATTATGGGCTTCCTTACCCAATTATTCCTCTCCTAAGTGAAAATGGAAAAATTCAATATTCCAACTTGCTGCATGCAAATTTTGGAATATTACAGTGTGAAAAGGGGTTATAGCACCTTAACTGGGTCAAATTTGACTAGATCAACAATGTTTTCTTGGAGTAAAGGCATTCGATGAGAGAAATCATAGTTTTATATGGAGACACTTTGCATGGAATTAGTGTCATAAATGAATGGGGCTTAGGTTTTGGAAGCTCATTTCTTATAAAATGAAGAGGATGGTAGCCATATTTATTATGTATTGGTATATGATATTGCTGAATATATGGTCTATTTAGAAATATAAATTTCTGTGGTTGTTTAGCTAATATTGCAAGTGTTGTTTAGCACTGGGTGTTCCTGATTAGGAATCCCACCTCTTTCCTTGAGAGGTATCTTTGAAGAGAATTGTACTTCACTTCCACATTCAGGCTTTAGGCCAAGCTTCATCTTACATCTATAGTGTAGATCCTATTGAGGGTTGAGTTGTGTTGCAAGTTTCAGCAATGGAGACCACATTTGGGTCACTTCAGTACTTATTTTCAGTGGATAAGGGTTCATTTCCATTGGGAGGACAATAAAGAATTCCCTTGAGTTGATTTGACACATTTGGCATCAGGCCATTTATTTATTTTCCCCTATATCGCAGTTTCATTCCAGATCTGCGTAATTTTGAGGGAGGAGTTGCAGGGTGGTTTCAACACACCATTTGGAGAGAAGTTTTTCTAGTGGAGGGATCAGCCTTTCATCTAGAGAGTCTATTGGAGGAGGCTATCTTTCTTGCTATATAAGATCAGCCACACTTTCCAGATCTGTATGTTGCAGTGAATCTTTAGCCCTAAGGCTTTGATTCCCATCTTGTAGGGTGTGTATTTTTTAAAACCCTTGTGGGGTTCTTCAAAGGAGGTTGTATGGTACCTAGATCTACATTTTGATGTATCGTTTGAGGCATATATCAGCCTATGATATTTTTTATATTCATTTTTTGTAGCCGTGCTCTTTAAACAACATTGTAGAAGTTTTCTGATATTTTGATATATAGTAGAAACACCTCTTTTGAGGGTTTTGTCCATTGGAGGCTTGTTATATCTTGTTGTACATCTTATGGCCCATTTATTATGCATATTTTTCTGATATTATTATGATTAGAAGGTCTCCATATTTTCCTCTTGATTTTATATGATGTTTAACGCTGCTATTCCATCATTTTGCACTATATTCTTTCTTTTCCCATTTGGGAATATTACACAAAGCTAGTTAAGAATTGAGGTAGTCAAACCTAAACACTAGTAGGCTATCGAGTTGTGTTATATCCGGGCCACTAGGAGGAAAATGGGTTTGATTATTTCAAGTGTATTTGTTCCATAACTGAAAAAAAAATAAGTGAAAGGGATATGAGATAGATTCCACAAAGAGTATTTTTTTTGTTGGAAATAATGGGGGGGCGTGGATCAGTATTGGTACAATTTCAACTATTCAAGTGTCAAGATAATTAACCAATAACATCACATCAAATGAACACAATACATATATATATATATATATATATATATATATATAAGGAAATTTCAACTTCTAATTTACCAGCTACAACCCTGAGATTTACTAGCTCCCACTAGAAGGAGGTGAAAACCTACTAAAGGAAGCAACAATTTTCTTCCCTATAACCTCCCTGCCACCCTATATAATAAAAATATAAAAGAAAATATTATTGGGCTATCGTACTAGGGACAATGACCCAAATACAAAAATATTCAACGAAATTTAGTTATGCCCCTTTGTCATACCAATTTGTAGGAATTTCAACAATAATATTGCATACCGCAAATCATCACTCCAAGTGCCTTTTTTCCAATAATCTTCTACTTAGGTTCACCAATGGTTTGCTTCAAAATAAATATCTAAGATTGGTTCAAGAAGGGATCTGCTACCAATTCAATATATGCCCTCAAGTGTGCTTCAAGTGATGTCTTTGAATTTTCTTTGATGTGTCTAGGGTATTCTTTCAAATATTTGGGTCTTCTCTCATTTCAAAACAAATTTTAGAGTTTTCTTCCAAAAATTAGGATATTCTCCAAGACACGGAATTTATATTATTATTAAGCTAAGATTTTTTTTTCCATAAAAAATGGTCCCATTTTGCCCCATACTAGACTCCGGCGAAGCTTTTTTATAACCTTGAAATAACCTTGAAAGGCCCTGGAATGTTTGTAGAAGGATAGACCGAAATGGGGAATGAACATATGCATTTAGATTTGAATTTTGAATAGATATATAGCCTGATAAAGAGGGTCTAAATTATGACTTTGTGATAGCCACAAATGATGCTTCATAAGGACGTAAATTGGGCTCAATGATAGTTTCTCAGTGACATGGAAAGAAAGTTTGAGTATTAACATAAGTTGATTCACCCTCTCTATTAAATCATGGAACATGGTTTTTTTCAACCATTTTATAATTATTCCATGGGGTCTTGGATAGATGGTGATTGAGTTCTTTGTTAAGGCACTCCTCGATATGAAGTCATTGGTTCAATTCCATGCTCGATCGGGGTGATATATTGGACATGATGAACATGTATTCTTGCCAAGCTTACAAAAAAAAACCATGTCATAATTAATTATGTAATTTCAGGGGTGTTCAATCAAATTTACAATTACAGTACAAGTTATTTACCTAGCCACACAAAATTATGTAGTTAAATATTGGAACACCTCAACTAGTTATCCATAAAACCAAAATTATAAATATATATTTGGTCATTCTCTTTTACAGTATTGATGGTCATAAATTTTTATGAAAATTTCGCAACCCCACCATACTGGAAGTGCAACTCAACACTGGTAGTTTCCCCATGTGTTATATACATTGTACATCCAAAACTCCCTAGTAGGATTAACAATACCATATGATTCAAATAACCATGAACTATTTTAACATAACATGATTTATATAGTTGTTAAACATTTAATTTTACAAGCACATAAATTTCACACAGGTTAACATAAGAAGCATCATTTAACTGTATTTGATCATTAAATTTTTTGTCATCCATCTTGATTATTTTAGAGTGGGAAAAGTGGAGGAATCAACTCCTAGGACCATTTTTATTAGCGAGATCCAGTTTGGAAAATTGGGTCATGAAACCTTCCAGGAGAATTATTCATGAAAAATGGGCTAGCCACATGATCATACTATAGAATACTCTAGTAGATTCCATATTACAACTCTGGTTAAGATTTGAGGTAGTCAAACATAAACACTAGTAGGCTATCGAGTTGTGTTATAACTGGGCCACTAGGAGGAAAAGGGGTTTGATTATTTCAAGTGTATTTGTTCCATAGTTGATAAAAAATAAGCGAGAGGGATATTAGATATATCTCACAAATATTATTTTTATGTTGGAAATACTGGGGGGTGAATCAGTATTGCATACAATTTCAACAATTCAAGTGTCAAAATAATTAACCAATAACATCACATCAAATGAACACAAGATATATATATATATATATATATAAGAAAATTGCAATTTCTAATTTACCAGCTATAACCCCAAGATTACTAGCTCACACTAGAAGGAGGTGATAACCTCATGAAGGAAGAAATGGCTTTCTTCCCTAGAACCACCCTGCCACCCTATTGAATAAAAAGATAAAATAAAATATTAGTGGGATCTCGTACCAGGGAAAATGACCCAAATACAAAAATATTCAACCAAATTTAGTTATGCCCCTTTGTCATATCAATTTGTAGACATTTCAACAATAATATTGCATACCTAAAATCATCACTGCAAGTGCCTTTTTTCTAAGACTCTTCTCCTTAGGTTCACCAATGGTTTGCTTCAAAATAAATATATAATATTGGTTCAAGAAGGGATTTTCTACCAATTCAAGATATGCCCTCAAGTGTGCTTCAAGTGATGTCTTTGACTTTTCTTTCACATGTCAAGGGTCTTCTTTCAAATATTTGGGTCTTCTCTCTATTTCAAAACAAATTTTAAAGTTTGCTTCCAAAAATTAAGATATGCTCCAAGAAACAGACTTTATATTATTATTAAGTTGAATTTTTTTTTCCATAAAAAAAGGGTCCCATTTTGCCTCATAGAAGACTCTAATGAAGCTTTGTTATAACCTTGAAATAACCCTGAAGGGCCTTGAAATGTTTGCAGAAGGATAGACCGAAATGGGGAATGAACATATGCATTTAGAATTTGAATTCTGAATAGATATATAACCTAATAAAGAGGGTATAAATTATGCCTTTGTGATAGCCACAAATGATGCTTCATAAGGACCAAAATTGGGCTCAGTGATAGTTGCGGAGGAGGCCTCGGGAGGGCCAAAATTGGCGTCACAAACGAGCTTAGAAGGAGTCTCAGAACATACCTTAAATTAGCTCGAAATATACTTTAGAAGAAGCCTTAGTGAGTTTCATATTAGGTTATTTAATAAACCCTGAACAACAACAAAAATTGCAATATCTCTTGTCCTTTAACCCTAGTCACATATCTTCATATCACAAAGTGATTCAACCTTTTGACCTCGAATTTACTCCAGAAAATACATAATAGATTCCATGAAATTATCCATAGATATTCTTTCCTCACGCCCCATGAATTTCTTGTCATTTGTTCTACATGGCTAGGTTATAAATAGTGGTTAAAAAGGGGCCTTATATTGGAGTTTACCTAAACATAATAATAAACTTTTGAAAAGTCATGGCATATTGAAGTTGACCTAAAAAATATGAACTGACTAGTTAAAGGGGGTTTTTTGGCTTCATAAATATTAATTTTGATCATTTATAATATTTATTTTCAAGGCCAATTTAGACACTTGAATTTAGACCTCTTAAATTATAAATTTTATCCTTCCTTTTAGGAAAGAAATATAATAGAGCCATAATCCTTTTGGGGCAAATGTGTTGGTGTTAGGCCCATCTTTGGGGCACCAAATTCAAAAATTGATATCTCCTCAACCAAGACAACGCAAAAAATTCACCACTTATCAAACAAAGTGGTATGATAAGGGTTATCATTATAGGAGGTCCTTGTAACCAAATTCACTTAAATGTGCATGCAAATCATCAAAGAAGTACTAGCCCATTACCCTTTGACATCAATGACAAATTCTTCCAATATTGTGTACTCTAGTAGCCCATAGGCCATAGGCCATACTTCCTTGTGCTCGTAGGAATTTTCTATTTAGAGAAAGAGAGCATAGTGACCTCATGTTCCATATGGGTTTTTCTCCCGAAAGGGCTTCCCAAGTCATATATTGTGTCAAATATGTGTGTGATATTTAGTTCGTTGTTCTCTATTTGTTGCATTCTACATATCCAAAAAAACAAAAAAATAAAAAAAAATGTAATAGTATATAATTTCATATTTTAAATATAATTTTATCATATTTGTTGTGATGAATTGTTTAGTAGAATATCCACAATGGTTTACATATCAATCATTATACATTCATAAATCAAAGAGCGTGGATCTAGTTACTTATCTAATTGGAAATTGAAGGTGGGACTTCCACTCTCCTCGCAATCATAGACCACCTACATTGTAATTCTATTATAGTTTACCATCCCCAAGTTGGATCCAAGATATGTGGAACTGCCTACTCAGGGTCAAATTTACACCAAGGAATTGGTCCAGATCTCAAAATCTTCATACCATGGGAATTCTCATAATTTTAAAGGAATGTGATGCTAGACCATGCCTGGGAGTTAATGTGAAGGAACCTAGGTTTTCAAAGGAGTTGGTTTGATGGGACCAATAGTGTAAGATGGAATGTGAACATGTTAGAGCTTTGAGAGATGGGCTAGTGCTAGAAAAAAACAAATAATCATCCTCTCTCTATTGTAAGGTCATGTATTTATGCATTTCAACACCACCATGTTTGTGTCCCTTGGTATAGTCGAGTGGGCACAACCTTGTCTCCTTAGTGTCTTCACAGGGATGCCTTGACTCTTCAAACTATGAAGAGGGAAAAATCAGGGCCGACTCCACCTAGCCTATGTATCCTTTCACAAAACTAGAAAATCAGTTAAGTCTACCAACTCAAAAAGAATTTGACCAGTCGCTTTAATTAAAACTCGGTCAGAACAAAGGATGGATTTTCCTATCCAAATAGGGTCTAGTATTTATTTCAGTCGATAAGGGTACAATTTTTGAAGAAAAAAAGAAAACCTAGAAATTATCATTCAAACCAAGGATTTTTAAGTAGTCAAACCTTCAGTTGTGCAACTTATAAAATTTTAATTAATAACTTCAAGTGTTAAGTTAGAGTTTCGATCAGTCATGGCTTTCTCCACGCTAGCATGGCCATCACGATAACATGGGTATGACAGGAGAATGTTACACCTTCACTATGGGTTTCTATGGCCATGAGAAGGAAAAATTTATCCTTATCTTCATGAAATGATTGTTCGTCCACTTCCGCTAATGAGCTATTGTCCTCTTTAGAGTAGAATATTTTCTTCTTTAATTTCCTAGATTTCTTATTTTATCTTTCATCATATTTGTTATCTACCTTATCATAGGGGTGCTTCGAAGCATAATGACCAATTTTAACACAATTAAAGCACTTAAAAGGTAGATTGTATTTATACTTTCTAGATCCTCTCTTTAGATTCCTTGCAAAATGTGCTTATTCCTCATCCAATTCATGGCTTAATGTGTCTTGTTTTCTACTTTGAAGGCTTATTCCCTTGACTCTAAATTCTTCTATGGTCCTCATCTCATATGGATGAAACTTATGAATTGAATCTAGAGGGGAGAGATATCAAAACCTTTTGAACTACTATAGCTTCAATAATTTCTTCATTATGACATTTAAAAATATTAACTATCTCATCCACATGAGGTAAAGATACTACTATTTTTCATTTTATTTTGTCCTTAAGCTTTCAAATTTCATTCGATGAACTTGAATTTTATCTCTCTTTACTTGGTCATCTCCTTCATAGGCTCTTTTCAAATTTTCACACGTCTCCTTGTTGATTTACGATGCGTAACTTTGACAAATTTTGATTCTAAGAGGCCACAAAGGATAACGTTCATTTCTTTTGAATTTTAGGTAAAGTCCATCCTGTCATCTTTATCCATAAATGGATTTTTTGGCTTTTTATATCCATCCACCATTTCATACCAAACATCAACACGAAGATACATCTGATATTCCCTCATTCTCACTTTCCAAAAGGAATATTTTGTGCCATTAAATAGAATAGCTCTATTTGTGAAACCACCATCAAGAATAAGCATGTTTCTTGTTGCATCTTCCTTCCAGTGGTTAGACTTCCATTTAATCAACCTTCTCTGATACCAATTGTTGAATACTAAGAGGGGGGATGAATCAATATTATTATTTCTTTGCACTATTTAACACATTCACATTCATTATTAGATTCATTTCATAACTTAATGAAAATATGCTAAACCATATGAGTCAAATTAGCACACAAAACACAATATATTTAACAGGGAAACTCATATGAGAGAAAACCACAAAATAATTTCTCATTTATAGATGGATGTAGGAACCAATGTATAGTTACATGATTTGCAAGAAACCACTTGTAGGAGGCACTAATTCCATTTGAAATTTTCTTGATCCAACCTTTTGGAGACACCAATCCTCAAAGTTTTGCAGGCACCCACTTATAGGGAACTCCAATCCCCTTTTATATTTTTGGTTTGTATATTGTTTTTCACTAACTTAACCAACTCTATGGTCTAAACTCTTTACAGTAATATTCTCTACAACTATTCAACCTCTCACTACACTTTGACTTATGTTCATTGTAATTTTATTTTCTCTTTGTCTCCTGGTCACTACAATATGATCTACTCTTTGTTCAAAACTTTCTCTATCGCTTATCATTCACACTAACCATCATAGTAACTCTCACTTGTCTCATTCAACAAACAACCTTGTTTTTTCTGCATACACAGCTACAACATCCATCCCCTTACACACATATGTTGTTCCTCAACATTTACTTTTGATGTCACTCAGCATACATGCTCGATGCCTCTTTCACACTCTATTATTGGCACATTCACACCTACAATCCCACTACCCTATTTACTTGACCATATGTATATATTTATTTTCTACTCAAATTTAAATTGATCCATGGTTTAGGCGCAAGGGTTTGTCCCATAGTATTTACCCATGGTATTAACTCTCAATCCTTAACTGAATTTTTTTTTTCAATTCATCATAGTGGGGATGATTAGAAACAAAAAAAAACCAAAGCAATACATTGGATTGTTGCATAAATTCTAAATGCACCTATAATACAAATTGAATACAATAATACATGAAGAGTGTATGTTACAATGATGTTGCAAATCCAAAATTTCAAGGAACATATCACAATACAGATTCTCAAACACGAGTGGGAAATATATTTTCAAATAGGATATTTGGTATTGTTCCAAATCCCATGACAAAAATGAAAATGTATGCAACAACACCAACACATGATAGCATATTTAACCACAATTTTCATTGTAATCACATTTGACACCACCAAAATCATGCTACAAGCAAAATGCTGTTTGTTGATATGTTAGAGGCAGAGTGAAACAAGAATATGCTACAAGGAAATGAATATAAAAGAAAAGAGGTAGAGGAAGAAAATATGGAGACAAATGCTATCACGCAGAGGAAGAGGCAAGAGGATGTGTTTACGTATGCGTAGCCACAAAATGTTATTGCAGAAACCGTTGTTATTCCAAAAATATGTACATATATAGATAAATTCCGAGAATATTTTATACAAACTGGCACACACATAACATAATTTTTTAACGGAGCACTTGTATTCGATTGACATGGAGGTTGTATACATGGTAGGTGCGTTATATATAACAGAATCCATAGTCAAATCGCACAAGAATAGACGGAACCGAGAAATGGAGCGAACTCGCGCTTATATAATGAACTATAGTCGAATATATATATATATATATATATATATATATATATAATTGAATGGAGCGGAACCTCGGAGCTGAGGAGAGGAGCGAACCAAGACCCGATGAATGCTGGATTGGGGGCGCCTGGATGTGTGTATTCTCTTCATCACCTATACGTGGCGGTGTATTTCCTGAGGGTGAGCGATTCCATGCGTGAATCAACACGTGTCTTGTGGACCTACCAAAAAACGCCCCGTTAACCGTTCTTTGCGCCTCTTAACGCTCGTAAGTATTGAAACCGCGCCAAATGGACAGATCCATTGATTTGAACACATGTCATTGGGATTTGAGCAATCGCATTGAACATGCCCTCAGTTTAACAAAGATACCAGAGAAACATGTATCACGCGTGCATTTGATTGGTCCATTGAGTTATAGGTGGGCCTGAGGCGGAAATATATGTAAAGAATTGGTTTATTAATGTTAGTCGATGCATTATAAGGATCGATGGAATATATATGAAAATGTTACGTATAATAATGTTTGAATATGATCCGGGCACATAACAAATATAATATACAATGATTGTTGGTGCAATATGGACGTGGTTTAATATATGTACCAGTCGAGGATTATATGTAGATGGACGGTCGCGTTATAGTCATGGTGGAATGTTAAATGAACATCTCAATTCTCTGAATTGAGACATACCAATACTCATACTTGTTTATTTAAATGTGCCAGCATAGAATAAAGGAATGTGACGATATTTCCTGGATTGGGAATACTGTAATGACTGAAATATGAATGAATTCATATGTATGGTTTTATAACCATGGAAAATGAAGTTTTCACATTAATCCAAGTTTGCCCAGATTGACAGTTGGATTGAGTACAAATTGTTGTATTCATTTTATATGCACACAGAAAGAGGAAGTATGAGGCCTGACAGAGGAAAAAAAAGATTGCAGAGTTGAAGAAATGTACAACAAAGGGATTCAAAAGTGCAGTGAATAGAATACATGGAGACAAAGGAACAAGAGTACAAGAAGAGTTTTTTTAGCAAGCAGTATGCGCACACAAATCCAAGAAAGCCAAAATCCGAAAAGGATTATAAAATTGAACATGTAATTAAAATGTGGAATGTAAATGTTGTAATTAATTTTTATTGTTTCGTATGCAAAGGAAAGTATCCTAAGGAAAAGACAAAATCCCACCGTAGCACAGAAATTGTACATATTGTAGTAATTTAAAAAATGATTTGGAAAAAGGAATAAGGAGACAATGGTTAAAGAGTCATGACCGTTCGTTCAAATTCCCGTAAAATAAAATACCATGTGAGAATTTCATATATAATATCAATTTTATAAGCTCAATAAAGGAGAGAGAGAGAAAATATAGAGAATGTGCAGAATATAGCAGAATAAAGCAAGAGAAGATTAAGAGAAGAAAGAGAAGCTACGTAATAGAGCCGGAGACACACTGAGGTAGGAGCCTCCTGTAGGTTGGTGCCTGCAAAAAAATAGTGGTGAGAGGGAGTTGGAGCTTGCCTTTGCATCACAACAATAATAACATGTGGTTTTCTCCCTTTATGGGTTTCCACTTATATCTGGTGTCTCTGTGCATGATGTTTATGTTTTGATCTAATTTATATCATCTGCTTAATACCTGCTGCTCTCATATTAAGTATGATGTTCTATTATATTAATACTTGCTGCTCATATTCTAAGATTACTTACATATTAAGCTGGACATGAAATGAAGATGTATGTTAGTTTGAATAAAAGGTTTTAAAACTCTATGAATGTGTTAAACTGATTCACCCCTCCCCCCCCCTCTTAGCTTAACTAAGAGTTCAACAAGTGACACAGTTAAAAAAAATAAAAAATCATAGTTCTATGTAAAAATGTCCTTATACCAAATTTATCCATAATCCACATGGAAATTTCATTACATGGGAGCATCAAAAAAATTGTTACTACATTGATTAGAACTGACATTGGCCAACATCAATGTTATGAAACCAAATCACAAAACAAAATAAAAGATAGATCAACGACTTGAAAATTAGCCTCTTCGAGGGGGAAACCTCCTTTACATCACATAAATGAACAATTCTTGGATTATTCAAATGAAAATACAACTTGGTATATATAGGAGTCTAAGGGGCCACAATATAATCAGATCCTCCATAACAATCATAATGTAAGGTCACAAAAATAGCAATAGTGGGCTTCTAGGGGGCACAAAAATAAGAATATGGGGGTTACATGGGCACAAAAATAACAATAAGAGGGATACACTAGTATTATATAGACCTAACATGCCCCTCTCCTTTGAAAAAGTGTTGTCCTCAATGATTGAGTAGTTTTGGGTTCTTCTGTATAAAATTCTCATCCTCCCATGTGGAATCTTCAGCGGGTAAGTTCTTCCACTTAGCGATATACTTTGAAATTGATCGATTTTATAGTTGTTGGGTTCTTGATTTTGTGAATTATTCTAGATCCAACATTATTTTTCCTTCCTCTTCAAGTTTTTGAAACATTTTTTGAACTAGGAGCTTCTCACTGATAACCTTATTTAAGCATGAAACATAGAAAATTGGGTGTACTCTGGAAGATGCAGGCAATTCCAATTTGTATGCCATAGTACCAATATTTTGAAACACCTTGTAAGGACCATAATACTTGGGTGATGATTTATTATCCTTCTTAGCTTACTTGAGTGATATTTGTTTGTATGGTTGTAGTCATAAAAATAGCCAGTCACATATGTCAAAAATTCTTTCATTAAATTGTTGATCTACTTGTTGTTTCATGTGATTTTTCACCAGAGTGAGGTTATTCTTTAAGAGTTGGAGAACTTGTTGTTGATGCTCAATGTGATATTCTACTGCTTGAACCTTATAATTTTCTCTTAAAGATGATTTGATGTGTTTTGGTTCCTAGAGACAACCTCTGGTTTGAGGAGAGGTCAGTGCCTAGGATATCTTAATGCGTCTTAAAGATAAATATATTATGCTCAAGAGTTATATATAAACTTAAGAATTATGTTCAATTAATATACTCAGAGGAAATTTCAATATACATACAAAAAGTATGTCATCCCAAAGAGATAATTCTTATATCTGGTGGCCTACACACAGAGAATGTAGTTTGAATGATTGTTTTATTATAGGTGAAAGAGGAAATACAAGAAAAGAAACTAAGTGCAGATGGATGAACGCAGAATCATATGCACTAAATCCTAGTAGAATAACGGATTAAACTGAAGAGATGAAACGAAGAAATCTTTGAGCACATTTTAAGGCCTTCAATCCCACACATTATAGGTACCATTTTACATAACATGACTTGGGTAAATTTGTAACTTAAGATTGAATCCAGCAGCTACAATTACACAATTTCTGAGAGGAAAGAAATACATATGAAATGATAAAAAGAGATAGAAACGCATACGACACATATCAATGCTGGAACCACCAGGAAACTTCTTCATTAGTCTTCATAATGGTATACATTTCATAGATCCAAAAATTGTAAAATTTGTAAAGCATTAATAGCCTCTGGGATAGAAAAATCAAACCCTTACTAATGAGCCTTTCTTTCCTCTTTATAGGGGGAAAAAAAACAAGGACAATTACAAAATATCATGGAAAAGAACAATTGTCTAACTATTAAGTTGTGCAAGTGAGCATCTTTTCTAGTTGTCCTAATTATTACATAACATATTTTATTCTCTTCTTGAAAATGAAATATTACAAAAAATTCAGAAATGATATGAAAATTCCATGATTCCTGAATCAAAATATCTTCTCTACGAACTCCTTTGACCTCTTGAGGTGGGTTGAGGCTCCATTGTTCGAACCTATGGTGGATTGATGAACTAGTCACATTTTTTCCACAATGTTGGGTTTGGTGAAGGAGTTCAAATGAAAGTGTTGTAGGATATATTTGGATTTTTAAGCTCGATGTAATTTGGCTTGGAAGCGAACAAGGTCTTCACCATCCAAAGTAGTTGTAAATCCCTCTGTAAATATTTGAATGTAATCATGCCTTTGAGAATGGAAGTATTTTCATGAGAGGAGTCTACTGTACTCTTGTATTCAACTAATAGCTACTCATAATTCATCCATGGAAGCAAGTTGCCTTGAAAGTCTCAACAGCTAGGAAACCCTACCCTAGTTCTCTGATCAAATTGAATGAAATGCAGCTACCAATTTTGACCAATCATTCAAACACTCCTCATATTTAGCACTCACTGCTTCTTTCTAGATAATTTTAGTAACCTCAATAATTTCCCCTATCCTTTCTATAATATCCATGTCTCTAAAGTCAATGGATGATTTCTCATTGAGATATCTGATAAACATTTTTGTAGTCTTGGAATTTTTAGCATCTTCATTTTTGGGTGATAGGATGAAGAATTTAGTATCCTTAACTGCAGCCCATTGTTATGAAACTAAGTTCATATGATCTCATACACTCTTTAGCTCAGAAATAATCTCATCCCATATTGTTTTCCTAGCTTGAATGAGAGACATATTACCTTTTAATTTATTATTGATCTCTTTAATCGCATCATTTGCAACCTTAAAATTATTGTTGGCTTGCTCCACACTCCCTCTAGTTTTCTCAAGTTATTTCTTCTTATTTGAGAGCAGATGTTTGGTATTTTCTAGGTCAATCTACATTTTCTCGGGCTCGCTCTCTGATAGTTATAAATTGGTGAGACCCTTGGTCAACTGTTCAGTGGGATTTTTTGGGTTGTCTAGCATAATCAAAACACAAATGTGAGAATCTATTCTCTGTTGAAGCTCTAAAATTTGTTGCTTGAGGGCCACCACATCATTATTTTTTTCTATTAAATCTTTGGCCAATATTTTTATTTTTCATTTTCCACCTAGGCCAATTCCTTCGTCTGCACATGCTATGTTTTAGGAATTTTAATTTTTTGGATCAATGACTAGATTTCAAATTATGAACCTTGAATGATAGATTCTACAAAATCTTTGTCATTTGGGTCTACCCCCAATTTGACAATCAATTCCTTGAAGCCTTCATTTTACAAATAAAGGGCTCTTGAGTTGGATTTTTCCTTCTCTATTTTGGTGGCAGCTTTCTCCAAAAGCTTCTCAGCCTTGTTGATAGTCAAGGCTCCTTTCTCAGTTCACTATAAATGATCTCTTCTACCTTCTTGTGAAAATTTATTTTATACTGCAAGGGGACACTATCCATATACAACGATAGATCTAGAATATTGAATTGTGGTTCAAATGGGAGGGACTGCGCTAAGGGATGATACAATGATAATTTCATTTGATTACTTTCTAGGACCATGGCAACTAATAGCCTTGTATGATATGGGACTGAGTGAGATGCTAGATGTGATAGCATTCCATCCCTGATGTTCCTATTTTTATCTCATATAATCTTCCATTCCTCCCATTTAGGGTCTTCTACTAAGGTTCTCCCTAAAGGACCAATAATCGTTACCTTAGTGGAACTGTAGGTGGAAGCTCATTGAGGATCTTCCAATATCACTTGTAAACTTGGTTGTTCCATATTTTTCTTAGTCAATTTGACCTCAATATCTTCATCGTTATACTCCTATAGTTTGGCATTTTTAGTTTATGGTGAATCCTCGAACACTATATCTCAAACATTATCTACATTTCTCTTATGAGTCTTCTCCTTTGTGGTTGGTGTCTCAATTTCCATATTTGCATTAATAGGCCAGGAATATTGATTAGCCTTCCATTTTAGCTTAGGTTTTCACTCATGTTCATAAGCAGATGTTATTTCTCTCCTTATTTTTGATATAACACCATGGGGATCTTAATTCCAAACTTCTCCTCTAAAAGTTAAAATCCTTGAGCATTTCTTCTACTTGCAGTAAGGCTTGTCTGATGTTGACAATGAAAGGGCCTACAAATCCACCCAACTTAAACATGTAGCCTTTCTTGGCAGGGACAATGTGGATCTTCTTTTCATTTAAGCTTTGTCTAATGAATTCTAGGGAAAATATCTTCATGGGCTTGAATACAAGTAGTTGATACAGAGGGAGCTCAGACCCATGGGCCTTCATTTCAGTGTAGTATTCAAATAAGAAAAAGTCATCTGCCATGGTATCTTTTCTAAGATGAAGGATCTATCTCTATTGAGGCAATACTCTAGGAGGAGGTACATTGTTTATTATATTATATGCAGTATACATGAAAGTGGAAATAAAGTATGAAAATACCTCATTATTGGGTTTCTTCTTTATGGAATTGTCCTATTCAACCACATATTTTATTTATTTATTGGAGTCTATAATAAATAATCCTAGGTATTCAAATTCCTCCACATGAGTATACAAGAAAGGAAGACCAATGTGGGGTAGTAACTAAAATAAGAGGTAAGGTAAAAGTGGTTGAATTGAAAATTTATGGCTTCTATTGTTGAGATTCAACAAGATGATGAGCTTAGTGAAAAGAGTTGCCTTCATTAAGTGGGCCTGTAGGCTATTTTTGGCGCAAGTCTATTTTTAGACTATGTCTATTTTTAGACATGGTGATCATATTTCAGAAGTTGAAAGATGTTATTTGTGGATGGTTGATCAAGTTGGAAAAATATATGAAATTATATTTTTAGAATATCGGTCGAAGTCTATTTATAGATCGCTGATCTAAAAATAGATGCATGTCGATTATTATTAGCTCTTAATAATAATCAGACACTAAACAACAACTTATTCTCTTGGATCACTTCAGTTTAGTGCACAGATGTGGCACATCAGTGGAATGAGGGAATTACGCAATTCCCAAGGGTTTACTGGAGCTAATGCATGGAGGACTCAGTTAGAACTCAAGTGGCAGAGTTATGACACAGTTGGAAGAAGTAGTTATGAAGTTGTATTTACTTTAACTCAGTTAGACTCAGTTGAGCTAGTTGTATCTAGTCTAACTGAATGATACACTAGTGAGAGTGGAGTGAATTAATTAGTTAATTAATTCATAAATAATAACTCATTAATCAAATGAAAAATACAGCAGTTAACTACAGTGCATGGCAGTTTCAATGAAGACCCAGTGGAGAGATAGGTGAAAGGGAAAGATATACTATCTGTTGTGACTATAGTGATGCATTGATTGCATCACATACACATTGGAGTTGCCAATGAGAATTTCACATTCAAGGCAAGGGTAATTCGAATTCATTCAAAGCTATTCTTCAACAAGGATTGCGTAGTGGAGGCAGGCTAGCAGGAGGAAGAGATTAGTGCATGGATTTGCAAGATTGGTCCTGATTAGTGTATGAAGATTGTACTGTATTGAGAGCTTGATAATATTTGTATGAGGATTGTAGTATGATTCCATGATACATAATATATATTTGGGGGTTTTTAGCTTCAGAATTTCCCGGTTAAAAATTGTGTTATGTGCGATTGTTTTTATTTATGCTTTACATGTGTGTGAAATTAAATTTTTCACAAAAGATTAACAAGTGGAATAGATTCAGTATCTTGCATAAAGTTAAATAGTGTGAGATCAGGTGGATCTAGGAAATATGCATGCTTGGTGCATATAATTTCTACATCAGTAAGGAATGAAGGTATGTCAAGAATGATGTCAGGCTTCATCATCATGTTTAAGAACCCTAGGTATGCCTTAGTGAAATTGGAAGTCTCATCCTCTCCTAACAAAATAAAAATGGTGGCCAATATGGGTTATATAGATTCTGAAAACAAGGAGATGTAGAATTTTTATGAACTTGTGGAAAATTGGGTGTTCAAAGTTGAAATCTATTGGAGTAGGGCTTGTTTTTATGTGACTAAGAATCTATTGTAACTAGAAACGAGGATGGTCTTAGTGAACTTCTCTAGGTTTTTGGATTTGGATTAGTTAAAGGAATTCTAGATCAATTATGGGGAAACTTCCATAATCTTCTCCCCTACAGACGAGAAACAACAATTCTTCTCCTTGACATAGATGGCCATAAGTCATGATACAAACTTTGGGAAGGTATATATTGTTGGGATGATAAGGTAGTATAACCCTACTTAAATGAATAAAAAAGGGACTTAATTATTCAGGTAGCTACCATACAGGTCAAAGAAGAGGTCTAACAAGTGGTGGGGGTAGAAAGGGTCTTGAATTTATGCTTTTGTGTCCATAATGGGTTCAGTGTGGCCTGAGGGTTTTGCATCCTAGGAATTGGGGGTTTTAGGTTCATACTTATTCATTTTAATCATGATATTAACATTCTGAGGATAAGAGATTGTGATTTTCCTGTTAAATGAAGACGGTCAAACATCTTGGGTGAGAGGACTTTGGGATGGGATGCAGATCAAATGAATGGAGTTTTCAAGGGCATAACGACATAAAATAGTGGAATTCAAATGGAAAAGGTCACTTTACGAAGGGGTGTGAGCGAGAAAAACTAGGAGTCGACATGGTGTGACACGCAACGTAATCGAGTTGGGTGAGGAGTTAGAGGGGGGTGATTTTTTCTGTAGCGGTCCAAGCTTGCTTGCTGACTTTGTTGACCTACTGGCATGAAGGGTGGCATTTCTGGTCCCCACCCTCTGATAGGGTGCCTAGATGGGTTCAAGAACGGGGTTTGATCCCCTAGAATTAATCCCAGTCATTGATCTACCCTGCTTACCTTTTTTACTTTGACCCTCCGAGGGTAAGCGTTGACTTAATTGTCGCACTCGTTACCCCACTAGAGTCTCACTGGGAGTGGGTGGCTTCAGGATAGATAGTAATCTGTCCCAAAAAAAATAATTATTTAACCCTTTCTCCCTTTCCTTCTTTCTATTTTTCCTTTTTAATATTATTTTTCTTTTCCAAAGTTTTCAATGTTTCCCTGTAATATCCCAAAATGGGAAAATCAACAGTACTTGCACAAAAAACACATTTTTTAGAAATATGAATATAAAAAAAAAAATGAAGCCCATGAATCCATTAGATCTGACATTATTGAACTTAGATCTAAGAGGAAATCAGAAACAAATGTCTTTTTCCTAGTTAAACATGCCTCATATGCTCAAAACATCTTAAAAATGATGAAACCCCAAGACTGCAACACACATAAATTACTGCATAAAGATAAAGTGCAGTTATTTGAGGGTTATACTCAAAAAATGGAGAGAAAAATTATATATTCTATTAAATTAATCAATGAGGCATAAAAGCAAAGATCTAGTCTCTTTTTACATAGATCCAAGATGACCCGGCAAGGGTTTCTTGACAGAAATGATGTACATGAAATAATTGTTGCAGATCTATGGTTGAATCACACTGTATAGCTGAAGATCTACATAAAAATGGCTGAACATGCAAATAAATGGCTGTAGACTCTCCTCCTAGCTTTCCGGGGAAAAGGCTGATCCTCCACCTGGGAAACTAGCTCATAAAAGTGGGGTTTTAACCCCTCCCACTGCAACACCTTAAGAAATAACGCAGTTTCTAGAAGGGACTAAATTGTTGCTAAATTTAAATGCTTGGCATAACACTAGATATTGGAAATGCAGCTCAGAAATCTCCTCTTATATTTCTTAAACGAGATCTCCAAGAAAGAGTAGGGAATACCTGCATGAGAAAACCCTTGCACTAAACAGTGTAGAAAACTTAGCTAAACAACCAAAGAATGCAAGAAGTATAAATAGACCACATACAAAATATAATCTTCAATCATGCCCCATATGGTTTCCATCCCCTCCATTATATAGTTGATGAGCTTCCTCACCAAGGGTCCCACCCCATTATGAGGTTGCTTCCATGCAAAGGCTCCTCCACCAAAATTACGTTGTCTCCATTAGTCTTGCTCATCTATTTACAACGCTATTTTATTTAGTCAATATTGACTGGATCAATCTTGACCGGATCAACCTTGACTGGATCTTCATGCCTTGTCTCCTTTCACACTCAAGGTGTCTTCATTTTGACTAGCTAGATTGATCTTCATTCATATTAAGCTGTCTTTATTTAGGATCCACTCCTCATATAATAATGTTGTTGACTTGGTCAAACTTCAATTTTTCCACGCTGACCCTTTTCACACATGTGGATGCTTGATATGGTTATTACATGGTCCCTTTTCACATTGTGAGGGATTTTATTTCTATTTAAGCAACTTATGAGCCTCCTTGCCCATTTATTCATCTAACTAGATTTTAAAAGAAAAATTAATATTCCTATTAGCTGCATGCTAAATTAGGAATATTACAGTATTCCCCTACCAAATGTTGATTGTCCTCAATCAACTGCAAGGGTGCTGAAAAATCTCCCCTCCTCCTCTTGGGGTTTCCATGTCCAATAGTCTCCACCATTGCTTCAGATATTCTACAACAATCCTGTCTTCCAATGGTCCCTCCCAAGTGTACAAGTTCGCCTTTGGTGAATAACCCAAATGGCTCTCATAATGAAAGAATGGAAGGTATATATGGAAACCTTATTGTTGATCAATGGCGTCCTTAAGATAAAAGTGATGACAATCATGGGGAATTTCATCATTAATGAAGGACTCCCAACTCCATGCTATCATCCAAATAAAATGAATCACCTCCCAGCTTGGTAATTCATAGAGAAGCTCCCCCCAATGGCTCATGAGAGGTATGTCCCAAGTGTTCCAAACACTCATATGGTCAACCTCATGAAGAAATAAGTGATGTACTATAGTGGCCATAACGTTTCCCATGCTCCCCTTGAAACATGTAGTGCAAAAAGTGTGGAAAATTTCTCTCCCCAAGGACACATCCAACCAATGTGTCTCTCCTCCAACCATGTCCTCAACAAATATAAGAACATTTTCAGCATACGGAATCATAATTAGAGTCATGCTAGCTTCCATATATAGTAAAGGAGAAGGACAATGGTCCCTCATGTGCATCTAGTGCAGTTTTACTCCTAACTACCATAGAATATAAAATGACAAGTGTTTTTCCCAACACTTGTTTGCTGCCCCATCCTTCTTGCATGCTTGGAGAAAGTGTATGATGGTTGGTGTTAATGAATCACACCATGAAGAGTACATCATCTCTCCAAGATCTTCCAAGGAAAGATCTACATCACCATTGTTCATGGCCCAAAGTGGCTCGTGAAGCCCATAAGAAAAAGTGCCCCCACTTGGAGCAAATCCTTGCACATGAGTGTTAAGAAAATACATGCATATAGCAGATACATTATGATGTTTAGAAATACAAGTTTCACCATACACTTGATTTAGATCAGTGAGGTAGCTCATGGATGAGCTCCTTCCTACACTCAATGAATAAGGAGGTGGAAATTATAACTCCTTCCAAGAGCTATGTTCCTCCTCAACCAGAAAATGATCCATGCACTTCCTCATATGAGAGTGCATATCTTCATTGAAATATTCCCACATGAATCCCTCCAAGATAGTATGATATGTTTTAATGAAGCTAGTGGGTTTAGAAATCAAGATCTCATAGGTTGTATTAAGTAGTCTATACTTGAGTTTGGAATATTTAGTTAAGTAGATCTGATCATGAACATAAATGATTCCATCAACTACCTTATACTTCCCATCCATCGCTTGTCAATCAAGAACCTTACATGTGAAGAGGTACTTGGAATATTACATCAATAGTTGGGACTCCCAATAAGGATCTAGGCTTCCCAACAATGACAGCACTGTAGAAATATGCAATGCAATGCCTGACATAACATAAGTCTCCTCTTTGACATGTTTGATGCCAAATTCACATGTTGGAGTTCTATCATCTTTCTTTTTTTTCCTCTCTTACAGCTGATCTTGCCCAAGACAAGATTGAAGTTCATGGAAGTTAACCTTCTTTTGAAAGGTTTCTGTCCTCCAAAACTTCCATAGTTTTTCCCATGCGCACAAGAGTGATAATATCCTCTTGTCATATTAAGAAATATTCATTAATATGGGAGTATCTTTTGCTGCTCCAAGGCTATGGAGTGGCCCTTTGACAAAATGCTTATGTCAATAGAGATTTCTGAATTCTCCTTTTCCAGCGCAAATAGATGAGTGGAAGATAGAAAAGTCAATTTCAAAAAATTGCTCAGCTCACCTTAGAATCCACCAATAGTTTTCAGCGTTGTGGTAGCTCCCCTCAAGGCTCCTTCCTTCACCAAGTAAGTAAATGCTTCCCATATTTGAGAGAACACTTTAGTTTTCCTCCAATCAGGGGTTCTTCCAGGTGGAATGCCTCCATGCAAAGATACATCAGAGCAAAGAGTAGGATGTGTATGTGTGTGGACAGATTCGTCCTTTCCTTCCTTGCATAGAATGCCTTGACTCTTTGTGTATCAACCTTCTGAAATAAAGAGGGGTGTATTACCTTTATCATGTGATGCTTGCCCTCCCCTTTATCTTCTTCTATATTCAATATCTCACCATTTGATAATGATGGCACATGCTGCATTTGGATTGTGCCACAACCTCCATATGTAAGATTCTTTGGAACTCTTTGCAAGAGTGCAAGATTTTCTCTCCTTGGAGAAAGTGCTCAATATTCCTCTTCATGAGGTACTAGTTGTGCTCTTGTCATGACCGCGTTATCCTCTCCAACCTCCTCTTCCTCCTCTTCAATAGTTGAAAATGCCTCAACACCAGTAAGAGACCTTAGATCTTGATCTTCTTTTGAAGGAGGAATCTCCATGTCTTCCTCTTGAGAAGAAAGCTCTTCATGCAATGGGGATTTTTCCCTTGGCACAATATCATACAAGTTTTCATCCCCTTCAATGGTTTTTAGAAATGGAGCTGAATTTATGGACCCTTCCAACCCATGTAAAATTTTTGTTTGATTTGGTTTGATAGATTCCATAGAATATGTTTCAAAACTTTCCACTATTCTTCTAATGAACTTTGTATAAGTAGATGTATTTTCATTATTTAAGGAAAAAGATTCAAACAACCACCAAACATAAGCCTTACCCTCAAGATGTAGCACTGCTACTTTGATGGTTTATTTTTCTGAAACTTGATGTTGTTGCACATAGGTGTCTAGCTCCTTCACCCAAGCCCTAGTTGGACATTTAGGTGATCCATCAAAAGTAGATAGGAAGAATCTACCCACACCATGCTACTTGCCCCTTGTGCTTATTCCTTCTTTGATCTAGCAAAACCCTTGGAAGTTCAAGTGATCTTTGAACTCCTTGGATTGAACTTTATACTCTTGCAAATAATCACCAAGAGTCTCCTTCTTTGGCACATCTCCTCTCTCCTTCTTCTTCATGAAAAAGTGGTTGATAGAGCATTGTAAATATGATGATGTGGCTGAATTCTCACACCCATAAGATGAGGAAATAGAGATTTCCTCATGTATATATCTTGCAGATCTTATTGAGGGACTTCCATGTCTTTCCCTCCTCATTTCTTTGATGTCTTTGCTTCTACCCTGCAGAGTTTGAAAGAGAAATTATACGAACCTCTTTCCTCCAGACAATAAGGGTTTGCTTTGATATCTCTTGAATATATTCTCCTTCCCATGAGAATACTCCATAATGGTTGAATAACACATGCTAAGCCAAGATTAGAGCTCTGATACCACTGTAATATACCAAAATGGGAAAATCAACAATACTTGCACATAAAATGCATTTTTCAGAAATATGAGTATCAACAGAAAATGCAGCCCATGAATCCATTATATATAACATTATTGAACTTAGATATAAGAGGAAATCAGAAACAAATGTATTTTTCCTAGTTAAATAGACCTCATATGCTCAAAACAAATTAAAAATCATGAAACCCCAAGACTGCAACACACAGAAATTACTGCATAAAGAGACAACACAATTATTTGAGGGTTATACTCATAAAATTGAGATAAAAATCATATATTCTATCAATGAGGAATAAAAACAGAGATCTAGTCTCTTTTTACATAGATCCAAGATGACTCGGCAAGGGTTTCTTGACAGAAATGTACATGAAAGAACTGCTGCAAATATATGGATGAATCACACTGTATAGATGAATCTCTACATAAAAATGGTTTAACATGAAAATAAATGGTTGTAGACTCTCCTCCTAACTTTTCGGGGAAAACATTGATCCTCCTCCTGGGAAACTAGCTCATAAAAGTGGGGTTTTAACCCCTCCCACTGCAACACCTTAAGAAATAACACAGTTTCTGGAAGGGTGTTTGGTCAATTTAGTGTGTCCTAAATTGCTAACATAAATTATCAACCAGGGATTCGTAAACTGACAAAGTGTGGCGCACTATATGTGCAAGATAACCTATCTCTTACTTTTTGTCGTTTTTGGATTTTTATGAAATTCTAAAAGACAAGTATGGTTATGGATATTCAAGGCAATGATGTCCTTTATAATGATTTACCAACTTCAAACTTAAAAAGGAATTTGAAACATACAATGACAAAACTTGAAAGGAAATGAAAATGTGTTGCTAGCCTAATAAATCAAACAGTGAACTATTGAGCATGAAAACCAAATTATCCTTGCTGCTGTCTAAACACAAAAGAAACTAAGCTTAAAGAAATCCAAGAATTGCAACAAAGTAAATCTAAATCAAATTACATCAACTTATATTTTGATCCCTCACCATTAGTCCAGCTATGGCTTTCGGAGGTAACCATAAACAACTTGAGCAATCTGATATCTAATTTGCAGAAAAAAGAAACTAATATCAAACTACACACTCATACTTCAATCCCTCACCATCAGTCCAGCTGTGGCTTTCGGAGGTAACTGAAAATGACATGAGCGATTTAATATATCTAACTTGCAGAAAGTAAACTAATATCAAACTACACACTCATACTTCAATCCCTCACCATCAGTCCAGCTGTGGCTTTCGGAGGTAACTGAAAATGACATGAGCAATTTAATATATCTAACTTGCAGAAATTAAACTAATATCAAACTACACACTCATACTTCAATCCCTCACCATCAGTCCAGCTGTGGCTTTCGGAGGTAATTGAAAATGACATGAGCAATTTAATATATCTAACTTGCAGAAAGTAAACTAATATCAAACTACACACTCATACTTCAATCCCTCACCATTAGTCCAGCTATGGCTTTCGGAGGTAACTGAAAATGACATGAGCAGCTTAATATCTAAATCTAACTACTAAAGCAAATTTGCAAGACTGAAATAAACAAACAGTGCTGGAATTAAACAAAAACTAAGAAAAGTAAATTAGCAGAAGGACAAGATGGATTCCATGTCATTAGTCATTATAAAACTATGTGTAAATGCCCGGGCTGCCTACTGTAATCTAAAAGCTAAAAATTATGCTAAAAGCTATGATTTTAGAAAGCAATCTAAGTAAGGAAATATGACAAAACATAATTGAAAGCAACTTATCTAGAAAACATGTAAAAGCCTCCTTGGATAGCAGGGGCCCTCTGCTACCAATTTGGTGAAGTCCTTCAGCTCCTTAAAGTTGTAATCAAAACAACATCAAAGAACTAAATTTCTCTATTAAAAAGAACTCACAAATCTACATCCCATTCCATCTTGAACTTTGTTACAAAATACTCTCTATTCCTTTCTCCTATTCTCCTACTTTTTCATTACTTCCTCATTACCTATGATAGGAGAAAGCTTCTCCTATTTATACAAAATATGAGGAGTCATCTCATTAATGAGAGTCCATGAATCTCTCCCTCCATCTCTAGAGTTACAATCAAAATAGGAAATGATAAGACACATGTCTTTCTAGAGTTTCAACACAACTAAGAGATGAGACACATATCCTCTTAGAGTTTCAATACAACAAGGAAGTGAGACACATATCCTCTTGATCCCATAATCTTCTCCAACCAAATTCGAATTTGACCTTAGAGTGCCACATAAGGGTCTTCTAGAAGTCTCCTTTTGACCTACACATGTCACAAAACTCATAACACATATATAGATATATGAAACTATGTTAATTTCTAGTTTCTAATCATAAATTCACTTAAAATACATAAAATAAATAACTTTGGAAAACAAGGATCCTAACCCATATATTTATGAAAATGGTTACTTGATGTAGGGTTTTAAGTCAAATGGCTATGAAATAAGAGCTAAATGGTTATGACATAATGGAAATATGTATGAATATGGAAGACACTTTTTAGACTCAACAAAGGGACTGCGTTGTTGTTGAAGGTAAATTCTTGGCCTAACACCAGATAGTGGAAAATGTAGCTCGGAAATCTCCTCTTAGATTTCTTAAACAAGATCTCCAAGAAACAGTAGGGAATCCCCGCATGAGAAAACCCTTGTACTAAACAGAGCAACAAACTTAGCTAAACAGCCAAAGAATGCAAGAAGTATAAATATACCACATAAAAAATATAATCTTCAATCATGCCCCATATGGTTTCCATCCCCTCCATTATATAGTTGATGAGCTTCCTCACCAAGGGTCCCACCCCATTATGAGGTTTCTTCCATGCAAAGGCTCCTCCACCAAAATTACGATGTATCCATTAGTCTTGCTCATCTATTTACAACTTTGTTTGATTTAGTCAATCTTGACTGGATCAATCTTGAGCGGATCAACCTTGACTAGATCGTCATGCCTTGTCTCCTTTCACACTCAAGGTGTCTTCATTTTGACTAGCTAGATTGATCTTCATTCACATTGAGTTGTCTTTATTTAGGATCAACTCCTCATATAATAATGTTGTTGACTTGGTAAAACTTGACTTTGTCCACACATTTTAGACCCTGTTCACACATGTGGATGCTTGATCTAGTTATTACATGATCCCTTTTCACTTTATGAGGGATTTTATTCCTATTTAAGCAACTTATGAGCCTCCTTGCCCATTTATTCATCTAAATATATTTTAAAAGAAAAATTAATATTCTTATTAGCTGCATGCTAATTAGGAATATCACACTCCCTGTATAAAAAACAAGTCTCCTCTGCAACATGAATACTAACATAAAAATGAGGAGGATGCAACATGATGGACGGTGAATGATATCCATAAAGTGCCATAAATGGGGTCTACAATATAGAAGGAAGTATTATACCATCATTTAGCCAAAGGTAACCACTTGACCCATTGTGTTTTTTTATCATATACAAAGCAACGAAGATATCCTTCCAAATATTTGTTCACTATCTCTGTTTTTCCGTCAGGTTAAGGATGATAATATGAGTTATGAGCTAATTGAGTACCAAGACAAGAAAATAATTTCATCCAAAAATTTCCAGTGAAAATGGGATCTCTTTCACTTACATTAATATTTTGGTTTCCATGTAGGTTTTGAATTGTCTCCACAAATGCAGTAGCAACTATACTGGATTTAAAAGGATGAGATAATGCACAAAAATGTACATGCTTGGTAATTCTATCAACTACCACAATGATGACACTCTTTCCTTTGAACATGGTTAAACCTATGATAAAATCCATTGGTACCTCCTCCCAATGATAACTTGGAATGGATAAATGTTGTAACAGACCTGAGGTCTTAATTGTTTCAAATTTATTTTGTTGGAAAACCAAACATTCTACCACAAACTTCTAAATATCAGATTTAAGGCCATCCCAAAAAAAATCCTTTTTGACCCTTTGGTATGTTTTTAATAATCTTGAATGCCCTCCTAAAGGAGAGGTGTGCAATTCAAAAAACATTTTTTGTTTTAGTTGGGAATTCTTACACAGATATAAGTGATATTTTTACCATTGTGAGTCATTTTTCTAGATAAATGTATCATGTGTATTAGGATCTTGCTGCAAATTTTTAATGAGTTTCCACACCTCTTCGTCATTCTTCCATTCCTCCCTTACTTCATTCATTCATTCAGGTTGGATAATCAAAATGGCATGGAGAAATTCTTCCACATCCTCATCCCTTCTTGAGAGTGCATCTGCAACAACATTTTGCTTCCCTTTTTTGTAGATGATTTCAAAGTCATAACCAAACATCTTAGCGACCCATTTTTGTTTCTCTTCTAGAGTTAATATTTTTTCCAAGAAGTATTTAAGACTATCATGATCTATTGCTACCTTTAAGTGTCTTCCCATTAGGTAAGGATGCCATTGGTTCAGGGCATGTAGTATTGCTAACATTTCCTTCTCATAAATAAGCTTGTGTAAATACATTCCCTTGATTGGATGAATTTAAAAATAAATGGGTCTTCCTTGCATTAAATCATCACCAATTTCATTTCATGAGGGATCATATTCCACCATAAAGGTTTTTGTGAAGTCTAGAGTAGTTAAAACTGGAGCTTGTCATAATGCCCCTTTAATATGTTCAAAGGACTTAGTTTCTTTTGGACTCCAAAAAATTGCATCTTTCTTTAGTAATGTTGCTAGAGGTGATGTAATTTTACCATAATTCTTAACAAACTTGTGATAATACACTGTCAACTCGAGAAATTCTCCAATATGCTTTATGGTTTTGGGAAATTTCTATTCTTTGTTGGCTTTAATTTTGTTAGGATCTACCTTAACACCCTCACGAGATACAATATGGCCCAAATATTCCATCTCTTGTACCCTAAAGAAACATTTGGACATTTTTGCATATAATTGTTTATCCTCAAGTAGTTTGAGCACCCTGTCAACATGTTGAACATGATCCTTCCAAGAATTTTTGGAGATTAGTATATCATTAAAAATATGAACACAGACTTTCTAATAAAGGGTTTGAAAATGGAATTCATCAAACCTTGACATGTGGAAGGTGCATTAGTAAGGCCAAAAGGCATGACCAAGTGAATAGCATGATCATGAGTAAAAATAGGTGGGAGGCCTTTGGGAGTCTTAAATATCTTGGAATGACTGTCCAATATTCTTTGGAGATCTAGAGAACCAGATGATTCCGATGTTTGAACATCTAGTGAGTATAATTGTGTAATTATTCCTCGTTGTTCTTTCTTAAAAAAAAAATTCATGCAATTATAGTTGATTATATTTCCTGGTTTCCTTATGATTCCCCTTAATTCAATTTCCTTTCCTTCCCATAAAAATTTCAAGAAAATTTCTTGAAAATTAAAATTTATTGTCACCAAAGATTGTAACCATTGGATTCATAATACAACATCAACACCACCCATTGGAATGGAAAGCATTGGAATATTCAATACATATTACCCCATGGTTAGATTGATATTATGACACTTCCTTGAGAAATATATAGTTCCTCCATTTTCAATCATCACTTAACACTCTGGCATTGTATATATAAAGCAATTCAATTCCTTGGCTATCTTACAATGAATAAAATTTTGGGTACTACCATAATTGATCGGCACTATTTCCTTTTTATTTCTTGATATATCCTTCTATCTTGAGAGTTTGAGGAGTGGTAATTATTTCCAATGCATTACAAGATATGGTTGGATTCGTTTATTCTTTCTCTAGGGTTGGTTCCTGGTGTATATCCTCTTATTTTAATGTTTCTAGATCCTTCTCTTCCTTCTCTTCACAATATATGTAAAATAATTTCTTCTCATCACACTTATGACCCTTATTGTATTTTCTATAATAACTGTAAAAAAAACCATTTTTCTCTTTTTTCCTCCAGTTTTTGTGGTGTAAACCTTGTAGGTTGTGGGAGGCTAGTAGGAACAACACTTCCATATTTATAGTTGTTAGTGGTAGACTTCCTTGTTTCCATAATTTTGCTTTCAACTTTTATTTCCACCTTGAATACTGTTATCACAAAATTGCACTTGATTGGCTGCTAATCAGGCAACTCTATGTAACTATTTCAAACTAGCTTGTGACTGAAGCTTAGCCTCTTCAGTCTAAGAGGGCTCTCTCAGATAGGGTTTATTATATTAGATAATGATGAAAATAGATGGCTAACTGTATTTGAAAAATAGCTTGATTGTGATGTGTGTAGGTTGAAAAGAGTACAGGTCTGCAACCATTGGGCTTATGGAGTCAAAAAATTAGTAGGTTCAGTGGTAAGGTCTCTTGACATGGAAGCTAAGGTAGGTAAGAGTTTTTAGCAACAGTAAATCACACATGAAACATAGAGAAACACAACCATTTCATCAATAAAGGAAGTCAGAGCATACACATGAATTCTGAGTAATAAAGATGAAATCCACTGCAAGTAGTACACATAAAAATATAGATAAGAAAAGCACTAAAAAATCCATGAGAATATCAAGTATGTCAAGAAAAAGTCTGTTGTATTACTGATATTAGTCAAGTTACATAAAGCTACAGTAGTGCAAAAAATCTCCAACCCTTTACAATTTCAAATATCTGCCCTTTAATAGACCTTGTTACATCATATATGATCTTCCTCTTGGCTAGATTCATAGAAATATTCCTATAACACCTTGCATAAGAGGAAAACATGTGCTTTAATGAGAAAATGAAAACTACATTATAAAACAGTCCTTTTCCTAATAGGACTCAAACTGCTACTTATTACATCAACTAACTTATCTCTAAAACAGTTACACATCTTAAAAATAATGCTTCATATGTTCAAATAGGCTTTGATAGAACTCATCACTATTTGACATTTTAAATACCCTCCTCAACATATGGAAACAAACCCTATTTTTTAGGAAAACAAGGCCCTATCTTCAACAAAGTCTTCAACTGATAAGTTGTCTCCCTTTCATGGTATTCAAGTCATGGATGATTGCTGGCAAGGTCCCTTGACCTCTTGAATATGTCCACATGTCCAAAAATTCTCTTAAAACTGCTCATAAACCTTCTAAATAGCTCGCTACGAAATCATGGAAGTTTCCTGGTGTACAAAAAATGAATTTTGCAATTAATTTTCTACTTCCTTGCTCTTGCATGTTGTTCATCATTTCCTTACATATCATCACTAACATTTCCTCTCCATAAATGCTGCAAAAATTGGTTTTAGAGGCAAAAAGAAAGCTACAGAAATTTTCGTAGCGTTTTCCTGGCTTCAAGCCTAGGAAACGCTACGAGACTGTGGAAAACTGTGTAATTTCTGTATTTTGACTTTGTTTCAAAAAGGTACCTTCCAACTGTACAAATTTGATTTTCAACATGCCCTTTACCTCTCAAAACATAAAAAAACTCAACTTAAGAGCCTTGAGGTGTTTCGTCTTCATTAATGATGAGTTGAGCTATGGGTTCCTCAACTATAGTCATCTTTAAACCTTTCTTCTCCAGCTCCTCATGGATCAATTCTAACTGCTCTTGGAGGTCTTTAACTTGGTCCTTCAATTTTCTATTGGTAGATTTCAAGTGCGGGTTCATTCTTCTAACATGCTTCACTTCTTTCCTCAATGGCATAGTCCATTTGATTAATTGTTGTGTATCATCTAAAGTTTTTGATACACTATCAACTTGCTTTTCCCAAATCTCTTTCATATTCTTAAACTACACTTTTTGGACATTATGCTTATTTGCCTCTTTCTTCATGACTGCTATTTAATGATTTGCTATCTTCAAATGTTCCTTTAAGACCTCAATCTCTCTTTTTTCAATTATTTTCTCCTTTCCTTTCCTTTGCTTGATGACTGGATTTTCTTTTGCAGGTGATGAAAGGTCAATAATGCTTTGTGGTGGCTGGACAATGTCAGTGGCTGGATGAAATTCTTACTGATTTCGAAAAGTTTTCTAGCATGTCTTGTCATGGGTTTCCTAGCCTGAAACATAAAACCGACATCCTCACCTTCAAACTCTAACTTCTTTGCTAATTTAGTTTTCTTGAGTTTATTTCCTCCCTCATCTATATCCTCAAGTTAGATCATGGGGGTCTCTTAAATATCAATAGCATGTAGAATATCTTCTAAATTTCCTTTAGCCATTGTTTGGCTTCTTGTAATCATTTTTCTGCCATGCTTACTCATATTTGGCTCTTTCTTTGCAGGTTTGCTCATTATTGACTTTTGTTTTGCAGGTGAAATAGTAGGTGTATCAAATTTCTGCAACTGCTCTGTTTCCATGATTACTAGTTCAATTTGCTCTACCCTTACTGGTTCACTTTGTTCTACCACTAAAGGTGATGGTATACCTCTATATTTAGGAGTTCTTTTAGGGGTAATGGTATCCATTTCAAAACCACTAAAAAACAGAAAAGAAGACTAGTCTCTGCCTAGTCTTTGTAACTCATATAAAACTAGAAATTTTATTAAACCATGATGAAAAAGTGAGGTTTCACTTCCTTCAGATTTAGCTTGAACTTTATCTACCATTTTTTCTAAGCTTCTGTGTAAATAAAAAGGTAGATCAAGAGATATTTTACCAAAAAAATGTAGAAGAAGCTTGAAGTGGTAAGAATAAACTTTATGATATCTCCCTTCACAAGTGAAATATTTATGAATAATAAGCAATAGCTTTGAGAAATTATCTTGCATGCAGCTCCTTGGAATGGAATTTGTAAGGTCAACCTCACTATTTTATGGCTTGATAAATTATTTACATTCCTCCATGTTGAATTTGAAACCTTTAAACCATTTTTCTTGTCCTCTTGGAATCCCTGTTGCTACTACAATGGTCTCTGGTGTTATAGTGAGGTTCAAAATTCCCACTTTTGTAGTTGTTCCATTGAAATTTAGGGCAAATTATTTAGAAATCTGTACATGGCATCCTTGCAATATTTGACAAAACTGAAAACACCCCGTTCTTCTGAAAACTTCTGAAGCTGTTAGGTCTTCATTTATCAGGTTCATGTCTGATAGATCATATCTGAGACAGTGGTCACCTTTTTTGGTCTTCCTCTTTGCAGCCATGGTGCTTTAATGTCTTCTATGCCTCGCTTGATCAGTGATACCTGCAAACCTTTGAAAATACCAACCACATCTTGGGCTCAGTAAAATAGCTCTCCAGAGCTCAATAAAAGGCAAAGAGGGAATGAAGAATGAAAAATGAATTAATTTGGAAAGATTTTGAAGTTAGATGACAACTCATGGCATAATGATGACTCATACATGCTTAAAATGGTGATAATGACTTTAGCCATGACCATTGTACCTTGATCTTAACCCTAAATGACTCAAATGGAATCTATCCTATCCCTTTCAATCATTTACTAACATCTAGCATCAGTTTTGACAAGAAAAACAAGGATCCTTACTTTTGTAGCATACTTAGTGTATTTGTGGGTAGTTTTGTTATGAAAGTATTAGCAGTTTCATATCTAAAAGTGCATTTTCTCAGTTTATTTCGCTACGAAAGTAGGGATTCTAGGCTGAAATGACTTTTTCGGTGTTATAAACTTGGGAAATGAAAAATATCAGAAAATAATGACTGATGTGACATGAAAATATTTGAATGAGGGTGAGTTTTGGACTTTAGGATAAGGTCATAAGAAAAAATTAAAATTTTCCTTGACCAAGTAATGAAAAATGAATTTTATGACCCTACCTTTGACACATGAACCTCTAAGACTTTGTCAAATGATGTTTCATTTTTTCTGAGTGATAAAAAAATACCTTCTCCAATGAATCAGGCGCCCAAAGGTGAACCTCATGTTGGATGTTATCCTCTAAAGTCCCTATGAATAAATCAATCCTATGCTCCTCTAGAATATCATTTACCATGATATTCAATCTTTGGAAGTCCTCAATGTGCTCCTCCATTGAACCCTTTTGTTTGAGATTTATCAATTGGCTAAAGAAGGTATTTCTCTTTGTATCATCATAATGTGCTACCAATTCTTACACAAAAATTGTTCAAGTGACAATTGATTTACAAGAACAAAGTGATCAATACCACAAAAAATGATTTTGTTCCAAATATAAAGATGTAATGCATAACTTTTGTGTGTGAAACACATCATGTAGAGCAAAGAATTTTTCCATCTGTAGTATCCATGTTACCAGATCATTTCCATCAAACTTCCTCATATATATATTTGCAATGTGATGGGTATTTGATCCGTATTTATATAGGAACACAATAAAATAAATAAATAAACATAAAGATAGATATGCATTAGAAAATATACTTCATTTCATTAATATCAAATAACTGAAATAAGCTTACAAATAGAATGGAAATAAAATAGCTTGGGCGATGGTAGCTTATCTCTAAGAAGAGATGTGGTGGCTACATGCCTCTAAACTGTGTTACAATGAGGCTCAATGAAATTTTTATTATTGAACAACATGGGAAAATTTTAAACAATCAAAAACCTAACCCCAGGAGATGAAACGCCAAGATTTTGTGGGCCCCATTGGGTTAGTTGGGTAGCCAACTTCCCGGGGTCGTAACTTGGTCATATTATCTCCATTTGGCGCATACGATATATCGTTGGAAATATCTCTCCAAGTAATACATTATTTTTTGCAGGACCTTTCTTATTACTATGGGCCTAATACAAACCTCAAAAAACGTCGTTTAAGGGGTCAAAACTGCTATGGAATTTTAGGACCCGACAAACTGCTAAAAATTGTAAATGTTGCTGTAAATAAGGAAACTGATGAAACCGGACGGAGGTATAAGTGGAATAGGTGGGTGGAAACCAATATCCACCTCGATCATTCCTCCCCCTTAGGAATCAATGGTACCCATTGTGTGCAGAGCCTCCAGGAGGTGAGGAAATTTTTGTTGAATCTCATCCCTGGTGAACCACTTGCCATGGTGAAGGAGTTGGACTCCTTTGAAAACTCAATATAGCAGGATTCTCTACTGGCGGATGTTCTTGATTTGAGTTTCCATGATCCGATTAGTTAGGCATGTTCCATGCACTATGGGTTAACTCTATTGGTGTGCATTGTTCTACAATGTTGGATGTGTCCAAAAATGGTGGAAAGTAGGGACGAAGGCGGTCCACATTAAACACTAGGTGCAGACCAAGGAATGGTGAAATACTGAGCTCAAAGGCATTTTCCCCTACAACCTTGGTGATGGTATATGGCCCATATATGAGTGGGTGAATCTTGCGGTGGGGCCCAACAAGGTGCTCCTTCTGAAAATGTAGCCAAAATTTGTCACCCACCTGGAACTTGTGTGGAACTCGATGATGATCATGTCGTTGCTTGTAATTAGCATTGGCTTTGTCCAATATGTCATGGACCTGTTGGCAAATGTGTTGAATGTGCTCAATGAAGTTTTTCACCTTGTCGGCTTCGGACTGGACATGAGTCAAATCTGCCTGAGTAGTTGCAAATGGTATGGCCAAATCAATGGGACATAGTGGTTGGAATCTTAGGCCCACCTGAAAGAGGTTGTGGCTAGTTGAGTTGTGGAGATGCCGATTATAGTTGAGTTCGACATAGGGGAGGCTTTCATACCATGTGCGTGGATGCTTCGAGTTGTACATGTGCATAATGTGTACGATCATCTTATTGACAACCTCTATTTAGCCATCAGTTTGGGGTTGGAAAGTTGTGGACTTAGTGAGCTTGGTGTCCAACATCGACCAGATACTTGACCAAAATTTACTAAGGAAATTGTTGTCCCAATATGAGATAATGGACTGTGAGATACCAAAGTGTACCCACACTCACTCAAAGAAGGGTTTAGCAGTGGATTCTGTTGTGATATTCTTCTTATAGGCCACCATAATGGCCATCTTATAGAGTTTGTCGATGACCACAAAAATACAGTCATTTACATCCTTGGTAGAAGTAAGGCTCGACATATAATCCATGGAAATCAATCCCCATTGTCGAATAGGGGTATGAAATGGAGTATATAGACCTTTATTCTTGATGTTTGGTTTCAAAATTGCATAGGAAGTGTAGGATCTAATGTACTTCCTGACATCATATCGAAGGCTTAGCCAATAGAAATACTTTTGCAGTACTACCACTATTGTCTCAATCCCAAAATGTCCAATGACCCAATTGTAGTGTGCTTCCCAAATCATCTTGGAAAGCTCACTTGAAGGAACACATAGGTGTCCCAAGTGGCATAACAGTGCATCCTGGAGGTGAAAATATGGAACTTTCTTGCCCTCTAGGAGCGTCTAGTATGTGTTGCCAAATTTTGGATCACTTTTGTAGAGATTCATCCAACTCGAAGTCTTGTGCCCAAAAGAGTCAAGCACAGTGGTTAACGCCAAAATCAACAGTCATCTGAGGCATTCTGCAACATTATTGGTGCTACCCTTATTGTACTTGATGTTTAAATGGAACTATTGCAGGCATGTGGGTCATTTTTTATGGTGATCATTCTGCAACTTAACTTGTGTTTGTATGAACTGCAAGGGTCGGTGATATGTGTGGATGATCATTTCCTTCCCCAAAATGCAATTCTTCCATTGTCGGTGGGCCTGCACAATGGAATACATCTCTTTGTCATAGGTGGGATACTTTCAGACTATGTCGGAGAGTGTCTCACTGTGATATGCTACTAGATGCCCATGTTGAGTAAGTACTACCCCAATAGCATAGTCAGAGGCATATGTCTCAATCTCAAATGGTTGTTACAAGTCTGGTAATGTGAGCATTGGTGTAGAGCAGAGGTGATGCCTCAAATCTGTGAATGCCTTCAGTTGAGATTCATACCAAAATAATTTTTCTTTCGCTCCTCCCTTGGTGACATGACTCAAATTCCAAGTGATATGACAGAACCCCAACATGAACTTGCGGTAGAAATTGGAAATACCGAGAAATATAAAGAGCTATGTTAGAGTGGTTGGGGTTGGCCAATCCCAAACGACTTGGATCTTATCTGGGTCCACATTCACCCCTCGCTCATCAATAATGTACCCCATATATTGAACCAGGGTCATGCCAAAAGTGAATCTCTCCAAATTGGCACATATCTTGTGTTGCTGCAATGTTTGGAGGACTTGTCGAATGTGGTGGAGGTTCTCTTCCTATGTAATATCCCAAAAGGGAGAATGCAGTAATACTGAAACACAATATAAGAACTATAGCAAAGAAAAAAATAAATCTATATACACATCAGAATACACAAAAATAGTTGAACCATTTTATTATGTAGGAGGTGCCAATAGCAAGTACAACATGTTGGGCTCCCGTAGTTTGCAAGATTGGCAAGAACAAACACTGCAGGGCCTACATTAGAACCACTTTGGAATCCTAGGATCTAGCCCTCCTAGATTTAGAGAGGGATCTCTCTATTTTTGTTTTAGAATGATATGCTTATAGGCCCATGATATGATATTAGGCTAGTTATGAAGCACAAGGGATTTGTTTTGGTTTTGGTTGGGTAGGATATCATCAAAATAAAGGAAGTCTTTTGAAGGGTAAAGGTGTGAGTAAGTTGAAGAATGGTTCAGCTGATAAGATAGGTAAGATACATTATCAATCCATTGGGCTATGGAGTCACAAAGGATTTAATTGCACAACAAGTTTCAAGAGTGGTCCATGGGGCAAGTCATATATATCAAAGGATCTCTTTAGATTTATTTGTGATATATAACATTAAAAGTGTTGTGAAAAAAGCAAAGCTAATAACCATTTAAGAATATATTAACTTCATAAATAATAAAAGCCTTTTAAAGTAACTGTTTTGAAGCAAGCCAAACGATAGGGCAAACCATAGATTTCTTTGGGAAAATTTTTACTAATGCACACTTTTCAGACAACAATATAGCAATCTAACAGATTACCTTCAGAAAGAAGAAAAAATGTAAGAAAACAAAGGGCAGCCTAAGATCAGGTAAGGACTTTGAACCTAACCTGATTTTGGCATACTCTTCAAGGGAAACTTTCAAAACAATTGTTGGAGAAAACACTAGAGGACAGGGCTAAGCATAGACTTCCCTTGTTTAACTTTACTTAGCATGCAGTGAAAATATCATTCAAGAACAATGTCTCAAGTTTTACTCAGCAAGACATGGGCTTACCAACATTCCTTGACTGGTTATACTCTATTGAATTATCCTCAAACACACAATTAGAAGAAAACATAAAGATAAAGCTTATCAGTGAGAATTAGGGTACCTTTTATAGTAAATCCTAATCTAAATTTGCTGTTATTTATCAGAGAAAGTGGACAGTATGAAAACATAAGAAAAACAACAATTACAGTAAGAAAAACATCACCATTGACATAGACCAGGATCCCATAAATTAGATTGTATATTTGATGTTCAAACCAGTTACTATCTTTAAGTCCAATAGGTCTTTACAGCTCCAACTTCTCTTCTCTGCCTAATATTCTTCAATTACTCAACAGAGCTTCAGCAGCTTCAACAACTATTTACACTCAATAAGTATCCAACCAACAACAACACTGGGCTTCCTCATATGATATATATAGGTAAATTGAGGAGGTTGAGTGAAAGGAAGGTCTAACTTTTCAATTAATACAGAGTAAATGCTTCTCAGCCTTTGGGAGGCCTAATGGAGAAGATATCTAATGTCTTAACTCTATTAATTGATTTTTACATTAACTTTCATCTACTTCAATCACTTTTGTTTGCTTTTGAAGCTTTCGGTAGCTGGAAATTACTTTCTGAGTTGTATTTGAAAATATCTTTGACTGTGCATTGAATTTGTATTCTTTTGAGGTAAAATAAGCTGGCAGGTGGCATTTTGGGTCTTCGGAAGAGTAAATAGCCTATATGGTTTGGAAATTAAGGTTGTCTTTTGCTGATTTGTCTTGATTGGTAACTTTGATCATGAATTAGGCCTTTGATATACTTTTAGGCCTTCTTTATCATCTTTCAGGATTTTTGTCCTTTACTGACTATTTTAACTTTTAATTCTTTGTCTTAACACTGTGATTTATCCATAATTTGCTTGGTTAAGCCTTTGACCTTTTGTCTCTTAGTCTTCATTGTCCTTTCCTTCTTTGATGTGGGCAAGTATCTTTGGCATGCTGAGGGTTTCATTTGTTTTACCAGTGTTCATGACGCACTGATAAAACACTTGAAAGCCACGATAAATCCCTATTTGCATTTTCGACCTCGAGGATAGTCATATCGGGCCTTTCTTGCCACTGGTCTGGTTGTGGAGGACCTTTTAACACCTTAGCCACCATTGAACATGCATAAACAAACAAAAATAGTAATAAAAACCTACGTTTTGGTTCAACTGCTAATAAAGGCTAAGCGAAGGTGGAGGAGCAGGGTAGAGGAAAGGGAAATTTTAGAGAAGGGGATTCCATGGTCAAAACCATAAGAAACAGGGTTTAAACTTGATTTATGGCGCGAAATTGGAAAATCAGTTTTGCGAAAAATTGGAGGTGGTTTTCGCATAGGATAAGAGTGGTAAGTGGTTTGGGGCTGGGCGGATGCGATAGGCATTTGAGGACAACACGTGTCCATTAAAAATCACCATTTTCGTGTGCAAATAGCACGATAGGGAGGTTTGGCGAGGATGGGCACAAAACGATGCGATGACCATTGGATCTGGGGTTGTAGATCCAATGGTGGATAGGGCACGCGAAGAGGGAAAGGTGCATGAGAGGATGAGCAGTGGGGACAGGTGGGACCGGGAGGTGACATTAGCTAAGTTGTCGGGAGGTGAAATCTCATCAGGCAGAGTTAGTACTTGGGTTTTAATGGTGGTCGTTGGATCCGCAAGATCGAAGGCTATGGTTAATGGAGAAGTAAACAAAGTCAGGAGGTAAGATATAAGAGAAGGGGGCTGAAGATAAGCGCAGGGGTGAAAAAAGTGGGAAAGGGGTTGACCAGGGCTTAAGAGAAAAAGGGTCAGGGGCTTAGCGCCTGGTTACGGGCGTTGGGTCTTATGAGAAAGGGGAGGAAGGGCTTAAGCCCACAGGGGCTTAAGGACTATATATAAAAAGGTCAGAAAATAGGCCTAAAAGAAGGTTTGTAGGCATTTTTAAGGTTCTGATAGGTAAAAAGGGTGTTTTTAAACCAAACCAAAGGATTTTTATGGTTAGAAAAGGGTTTTTTAAGGAAAATAAGGGTAAATGAGGGAGAAGAAGGGGATTTTTAGGGGAATGAGATGAATGTTTAGGATAAGTGGAAATGAGTGAAAAATGGGTGGAATGGTGCTCATATGGACTGATGGAGAAGGGCTTGAAAGCAGTTTTCTTTGTATCTTGGCAAGGTAACTTGGAGTCCTTTGAGTGAATATTTCAGTAAAATGACTCCTTATGGATTAATGAACATAATGGACTCTTCAAGAACTCACATATTTTCATAAAAATTGTTTCTTGAAAGCCTAAAGACTATTGTAGCCATCATGAGGTATAACAAAATTTATAGATGGCTAACAGTGGCTCCACTTGGGGAGGGAAGCTCCATGGAGGTTTCAAGAAGTAGTAAAGGCTGTTTTAAGTTGATCATCAGGATGTACCAATATCTGATTGTAACCTGAGAAGCCATCTAGAAAAGAAATTCTTCTAGAACCAACTACCCTTTGTAAGATATGATCCATTTTGGGCAAGGGATAGTTGTCCTTTAGTGAGGCTTTGTTTAAGTTTCTAAAGTCAATGCAAAGCCTTATCTCTCTTGTTTTCTTCTTAACTGATACAAGATTAGATACCCAATCTAAGTATCTAACAGGGACTATAATTCCAGCATCATACATTTTTCTAATTTCTTTCTCTACCAGAGGTAAGTGAACAAGGTTGATTCTGCGCAATTTTTGTCTAAAAGGTTTCTGGTTTTCTTTGGGGGGTATCTTATGCTGAATTATCTCTATATCATATGATTTTAATTCTTCATAACTCCATGAAAATACATCATAAAATTCTTTAAACATCTCAATGCATTTTTGTTTAATATGAGCTAGAAGCATCTTGGATAGTTTGATCATTTTGGGTTTCTGTTCACTGCCTATGTTGCATTATTCCACTTCAGCTTCAATAGGTTCCAGTTTTGGCTTTTTGGCAACATCATTCAAGTCAAACAATTCTTCTAATGGGACCAGTCCTTTTGGCAAGATTTGATTTTTAGATTGCAGCACTTCTAAGTCTTTTTTTTCTACATCTGTGCTAATTTTTGTTGTATGTTTGGGTCTATTAGTTAACAAATTTATTTCAACAATCTCAGGAGACTTTTCTTCTTCAAAAAGTGAATTTTCCTCAGTAGGACAGTCTTGTTCATACTCTGAATCTGAGTTTGATATTTCAAATTCATTTTTGGACTATAGGAATTCTTCTATTTGTTTATCTCCTTCAAAAAATTGCCAATATTTTTCATTATCCGGGATAGTTGGTCTATATTTTACTTGGGTGGTGTATTGGTTGCTTTCATAAGGTCTTAGACAAGTACTAGCAGCAAAGGCTAATCCATTGGCAAGAATGTTTGGGTTCCTTGGGACAAAGGTAAGTTGGAATTCAGCAAATGTTTTTAACAAGTCCATGGCATCATCTCTATAGGCTCTAATTCTGGGATGTTTAGCAGTGTATTCCCCATTTACTTTCCTAATTATCAATTTTGAATATCCATGAAATGTGATCCTCTTGGCCCCTAATTTTTTTAATAAATGCAGGCCTAAAAGGAGAGCTTCATACTCTGCTATGTTATTTGTTGAATTTTGTTTTGTTTCTCAGGGTTTTCAATGTTTTCAGGATTTGTTCTTTGATGTCCTTGATTAGTACTATGTTCATGACTGTTTTGATGCTCAAGACCTGTGATCTATTTTCTATGATTTCCTGAATTAACAAACTATTTTCTAGTTTTCTCCTTGTATTCCTCTTCCTCTATGGCTGCCACCATTTTTGGATGTGGAGTGACCAATATAGTGGTTGATGTTTCATTGACTAACTCTTTCTCATTAGGAATATCATCATTGTAAAGAATGAATGAGTCAAGATCGGTGTGTATAGAATAGAGAGGGGAGTTTTCTGGTCTTTCTTGACTACTCACCATATATTTCATGTGTGTTTCCCTATAGAGTCTTCTAGGTTGAATGAAGACAGGGATGGTGGCATAAGTCATATCCATCTGCATAGTGCCTTGCAACTTAGCACCCCATGATCTTGAAAGAAGCATGCCATATTTGGGGGGTATATCAGCCACTAAAATGTCCATCACTAGGCTTTTGGCTAGAATTTGGGCTAAGTTAACACAGAGATATTTTATTAGGCCTAGGAATTTCACTCTGCTTGAATCAAAGGAATATAAATATTTGTATGGTCTGGTTACCTCTACGCCTAATCTTTCCATTATTACTTTTGGCATGAGATTATGTGATGCTCTTGAATCAAGCATGGAATTGTGCAAAATATTATTATGGATGTTCAAACTGATGTATAATGGATGGGTAGTTCCTTCTAAAAATTTTCCTTCAATCTTTGGACCAAAAAGAAGTTCTGGTGTATCATCATTCAAGTTAAACAGTATCATGAGTATCTTCTATATTCAAGGCTTTCAAAACTTGACATCTATATACATTTTGAGTGACTAACTCAGTGAGTGGGACAAAGATTTTGATTTTGGAAATTTCATTCTCTAGGCTGAAAGGAATCTGATTTTTTAAAATGTTTGATTCAACCTTCTTAGTCACTGATTCATCAGCAAAATCAGCTTGTTGATTTCTACTATTTACAAAAATCAAAATGGTTTTTTCAGGAGAATTAGCTAAAACGCTAGTGCTGCTAGGGTCACCACTTTGTTTTTCATTGATTTGGGTGTTTTTTCCCTTGTTTGGATCAGAACTTTCAATCATTGTTTTATGATTTTCTGCTGTCTTTTTGGAAGCATTTACAGGGTTGTTTTTGGCAGAATTATCAGAGGCTATATTTTTGTGAGTTTCTTGGTTCTTTTTACTTCTTAAGTCATATTTTTTAGGTGATCCTATGATGGAATTTTCAAATTCTTGTTCATAGTATTCAGTTTCTAGTCTTCTATCATCATAGGGTGTATATAGACCTTGTTTTCTTTTATGGAGAAAATCAAAATCCTCATTGTTCACTCCCAACATGTTCATGTTATCATCCTCTATTTGTTAAATTGTTTCTCCATCCTCATTAACATAATTTTCTTGGAAAGGAGGTCTGATTTTTTGATCAACATCTCTTTGTCTGTTCTAAGGTTGATTTCTCGTAAAGTTCTGATTTTGGTTTTGGGATTGATTTATGTTTTGAGGAGCTGTTTGATTTTCTCTAGATTGATCTCTCTCATATATGTTCATCCTATCCATCACCCTTTCCATAGTTTTGACTGCATTGTCCAGTTTTGAGTCAGATGTGGAAGGTGCAGCTTCATCCCTATATGATACCCTCTTCTCAGTCTTCAGTCTAGCTCTCTTGGCAATCAAATTTGCCTCAACACTTACTGCCCCTCTTTGCATGCCCTCTAAAGTGAGGGGTTCCCTTTCTCTAAGTTGGTAGGCCATTTCAGGATCAAAACCATCAGGGAATTTCATTAGAGCTAGGCCTTATGGAGGTTTCATATGGATGGGTAGGGCGTTGTACACACTATTGAATATTATGAAATACTCTTGAAATCCTTCTCCAGCATTCCTTGTAATGTTCTCATATTCAGATAGAATCTGGAGAGGATTATTCTTGACCTCCCATTTGTTTAGGAATAGTTGATGGAAAGATTGGAGGTCATTTATACTATTAGGGGTTAATTTTTTGAACCATTTTCTTTCTTATCCCCCTAAACTTTGAGAAAAAATCCTTAGTTTAATAGTTTCATCGTCTATTTCTTGTCTGTCAAAGTAATCATTCATTCTATCCACATGTTGTTGTGCTGTAGTAGAACTACTAGCATCATATAATGGAATATTGGACTGATAGTCCTGTGGTAGAATAGGTAAAGGCAAAGGAAGGACTAAGGGAGCATACCATGTTGCCATGATAGGAAGTTGTGGGATAAATGGGGGGTTTACAGGTGGAGGATGTAGGATAGGAGGGGGATGGTGAAGTGGAGTGGTTTGAACAGTGGGTGTATGGATAACAGAAGTGATTGGATCAGCAAGAGACTATTGAGCATATTTAGGATGAGAGAAACCAAAGTTATGAATGAAATGAAGATTAGGTGGAGTGGTTTCTCTACTATCAGTGTGTTCACCACTATGTTGGGGTGAGTGTGGAGACTCAAAGTCTATCTGATCTATATCACTAAGTGACTTAGTTCTAGATGAATTTCTTGTGAATGGTAAGTCAACTTGTGTATCTTGCAGAGCTGAGAGATTTTCAGGGACAGAAATAGCTCTATGAATTGGTCTGACAACAGTTGGATTCTTGGATTTAGGAGACTTCCTAAGGATTCTTTATGGATTATCAACTATCTCAGGAGGATTTGCGTTAGGATAGGCTATAGTACGCATTATTTTAGAAGCCACTATGTTGTGCTTTTAGACCCAATTATGAGAAAATTTCAGCCAAGTATGAAAATATTTAAAGGGAAAACTAATCTGATGAAAGAAAACCCAATCCTCAAAGTCTTCTTAACTGGGTTTGAATGATTTTTGAAGGATAAAATAATTTCCCAGTGGAGTCTTAGGAAAAACCAATGGAGTCTCCAGGTGAAGGATTTTTACTTGTTTCCAAGGTTTGGTTGTTGTTCACCATAAACAATCAATAATAACTAGTCTTTGTGACACTTGTCTCATTTAGGAATAGGGGTTTTCTGAGTTGTGAAGTTATCTATTACTCAGTATTTCCCCAGTATGGTCGCCACTATGTTGCGCTCCCATAGTTTGCAAGATTGGAAAAAACAAATGCTGCAGGGCCTACATCAGAACCACTTTGGAATCCTAGGATCTAGCCCTCCTGGATTCAGAGAGGGATCTCTCTATTTGTGTTTTAGAATGAAATTCTTATAGGCTCATGATATGATATTAGGCTAGTTATGAAGCATAAGGGATTTTTTTTGGTTTTGTTTGGGTAGGATATCATCAAAATAAAGGAAGTCTTTTGAAGGGTAAAGGTGTGAGTAAGTTGAAAGAATGGTTTAGCTGATAAGATAGGTAAGAGACAATATCAATCCATTGGGCTATGGAGTCACAAAGGATTTAATTGCACAACAAGTTTCAAGAGTGGTCCATGGGGCAAGTGATCTATATCAAGGGATCTCTTTATATTTATTTGTGATATGGAACATTAAAAGTGTTGTGAAAGAAGCAAAGTTGATAACAATTTAAGAATATATTAACTTCACTAAACAAGAAAAGCTTTTCAAAGTAACTATTTTGAAGCAAGCCAAAGGACAGGGAAAACCATAGACTTCTTTGGGCAAAATTTTACTAATGCATACTTTTCAGACAACAATCTAGCAATCTGATAGATTACCTTTAGAAAGAAGAAAACATATAAGAAAACAAAGGGCAGCCTAAGATCAAGTAAGGAATTTGAACCTAACCTAATTTTGGCATATTCTTCAAGGGAAACTTTCAAAATAGTTGTTGGAGAAAACACTAGAGGACAAGGCTAAGCATAGACTTCCCTAGTTTAACTTTACTTAGCATGCAGTGAAAATGTCATTCAATAACAATGTCTCAAGTTTTACTCATCAATACATGGGCTCACCAACATTCCTTGACTAGTTATACTCTATTGAATTATCCTCAAACACACAATTAGAAGAAAACATAAAGATAAAGCTTATCAGTGAGAATTAGGGTACCTTTTACAGTAAATCCTAATCTAAATTTGTTGTTCTTTATCACAGAAAGTGGATAGTATGAAAACATAAGAAAAACAAAAATTACAGTAAGAAAAACATCACCATTGACATAGACCAGGATCCCATAAATCAACTTGTATATTTGATGTTCAAACCAGTTACAATCTTTAAGTCCAATAGGTCTTTACAACTCCAACTTCTCTTCTCTGCCTAATATTCTTCAATTACTTAACAGAGCTTTAACAACTTCAGCAACTATTTACACTCAATAAGTATCCAACCAACAACAACACTGGCTTTCCTCATATGATATATATAGGTAAATTGAGGAGGTGGAGTGAAAGGAAGGTCTAACTATTCAATTAATACAGAATGAATGCTTCTCGACCTTTGGGAGGCCTAATGGAGAAGATATCTAATGTCATTACTCTGTTAATTGATTTTTACATTAACTTTCATCTACTTCAGTCACTTTTGTTGACTTTTAAGGTTATTGGTAGCTGGCAATTACTTTCTGAGCTGTCTTTGAAAATATCTCTGACTGTGCATTGAATTTGTATTCTTTTGAGGTAAAATAAGCTGGCAGGTAGCATTTTGGGTCTTTGGAAGAGTAAATAGCCTATATGGTCTGGAAATTAAGGCTTTTTTTTGCTGATCTATCTTGATTGGTCACTTTGATCATGAATTAGGCCTTTGATATGATTTTAGGCCTTCTTTTTCATCTTTCGGACTTTTTGTCCCTTACAAAATATTTTAACTTTTAATTCTTTGTCTTAACACTGTGCTTTATCCATAATTTGCTTGGTTAAGCCTTTGACCTTTTGTCTCTTAATCTTCATTGTCCTTTCCTTCTTTGCTGTGGGAAGGTATCTTTGGTGCACTGAGGGTTTCATTTGTTTTACCAGCGTTCATGAGGCATTGATAAAACACTTGAAAGCCACGATAAATCCCTATTTTCATTTTCAACCTTGAGGATCATCATCCTGGGCCTTTCTTGCCACTGGTCTGACTGTGGAGGACCTTTTAACACCTTAACTGCGATTGAACCTGCATAAATAAATAAAAACATTAATAAAAACCTACATTTTGGTTCAACTGCTAATAGAGGCTAGGGGAAGGTGGAGGAGCAATGCAGAGGAAAGGGAAATTGCAGAGAAGGGGATTCCATGGTCATAATATAAGAAACGAGGTTTAAACTTGATTTATGGCGTGAAATTGGAAAAGCAGTTTTGCAAAAAACCGAAGGTGGTTTTCGCGCAGGATAAGAGTGGTAAGTGGTTTGGGGCTGGGTGAACGTGATATGCATTGGAGGATGACACATGTCCATTAAAAACCACCGTTTTCACGTGAAAATAGTACGATTGGGAGGTTTGGCGAGGATGGGCGTGAAACGATGCGATGACAGTTGGATCTAGGGTTGTAGATCCAACAGTGGATAGGGTGCACAAAGAGGGAAAGGTGCACAGGAGGACGAGCGGTGGGGACAGGTGGGACTGGGAGGTGATGTCAGCTAAGCTATCAGGAGGTGAAATCTCATCGGGCAAAGTTAGCACTTGGTTTTTAATGATGGTCGTTGGATCCGCAAGATCAACGGATGTGGTTAACGAAGGAGTAAAAAAAGTCGAGAGGTAAGATATAAGAGAAGGGGGCTGAAGATAAGTGCACGGGTGAAAAAAGTGGGAAAGGGGTTGACCGGGGCTTAAGAGAAAAAGGGTTAGGGGCTTAACACCTAGTTATGGGTGTTGGGTCTTATGAGAAAGGGGTAGAAGGGCTTAAGCCCTCAGGGGCTTAAGGCCTATATATAAAAAGGTCGGAAAATAGGCCTAAAAGAAGGTTTTTAGGCCTTTTTAAGGTTTCAATAGGTAAAAGGGGTGTTTTGAAACCAAACCAAAGGATTTTCATGGTTAGAAAAGGGTTGTTTAAGGAAAATAAGGGTAAATGAGGGGGAAGAAGGGGATTTTTAGGGGAATGAGATGAATGTTTAGGATAAGTGGAAATGAGTGAAAAATGGGTGGAATGGGGCTCATGAAATGGACTGATGGAGAAGGGCTGGAAAGTAGTTTTCTTTGTATCTTGGAAAGGTAACTTGGAGTCCTTTGAGTGAAGATTTCAGTGAAATGACTCCTTGTGGATTAATGAACACAATGGGCTCTTCAAAAACTCACAGATTTTCATAAAATTTGTTTCTTGAAAGCCTAAAGACTAATTTAGCCATCATGAGGTATAACAGAATTTATAGATGGCTAACACAACAGTGCTCAAACTATGAGACTCTCACGCCAAAGAGATGGCCTAGAATGACCCTGAAATGATCCCACAAGAGGGACTACGTAATTTTTGAACTGCTAGAAGGTGAACTGCTTTGTCCCTGCTGGAAAATATCTAGACAACAACTGCCAAAAGATAGAAAGTCATATGTAGGTAGTTTTGGAGCTCTGATGATGCTGAAAATGTAGATCCGGGCTCTATGATGGATACCTGATATAACCTAGAGAGAGTTTCTCAAATCTGTCAATCTAAAAAAACCACCCTCTTAGGGCTTGCACATATAAGCCATTCGGTTTGCAAATGATGATATGATGGCTACAATGATGCAAAATCAGATCTATGCAAGAAGGGATGATCCCTTCTCTAGATCCTTGGGATAAAATCTCAAGATCTAGCTCCTCCAATCTCCTCCAAAGAAAATAGTTGTTGGGTGAACAACAGCTTCAGAAAATTGTGCTGTCAGAGAGGGAGGCTCAATAGCCTACTACTAGATGTGTCAAATCAGCTCCTAAGTGATTGAAATAATAGATCCAATGTGAGGATATGACCCCTCACAGGATTTCTAGCTAAAATACTAGAAACTTCCTTCCTCCAATAGATCTACAGGATTGGATTGCGCAATCCTTGAAGGGACTGCTGCTGCATGGAGGTAAGACCCAATGGCTTGAATTTCAAATATAGATCTGCTGCTCCTGGAAGACTAAATGTGAAGAAAAAAGTGGTAGGATGAATCCTCCACTGGTTTCCTAGTTGAATGCTAGAAAAAACCTCCTTAAGATGGCACCAATGTCTGATAAGGAATGTAGTACAACCCTCTTCCTTAGAGATCACTTAAGGGAAGAGGTGGGATTCCCGCTCGGGAACACCTAGTTCTAAACAACACTTGCAATCTTAACTAAACAACCCAAGAATGCATAAATATGTCCTAAGACAAATCTAGATATAAACAGATCAAGAAATGAATAATTCAAATCATCCCTTCTATTGTGCCTTCACCTATATTATATTGATATGAGCCTTCCATAGCCTAGGCCCACTCCAAAACTGCGTTGTACATGTGGACATAAGTCTCCATGGTTGATTGCATTGTTTCTCCATGTCCTCCATCATGTTCATATGGGGTGATCACCCTCTCCATCATGTGTGCATTAAATCCATCACTTCCTCCACTAACTTATCATAAGTGATCTATGATCTTCTTTGAATGCACTATGATCTCAGTTGACCTTATCAAAGATCCTCATGATTTTACATTTAAGATCCATGATATTATTTGACTGTTTCATCCTCCATAATCTATCTCATAAATGAAACATGATCTCCATTAATGGAGCTTCTCCACTAGTCCATGATTTTAGATCTGGATCTATAATATCCACATACACACATTAAAAGTGGATTTTATTCATCTTTGAGGTTTGTGGGTCCCTCCACCCTTTTATTTAATTAATTAATTAAGTTTATTAAGAAATCTAATATTCCAAATATCATGTGAAAATTTGGGAATATTATAGTCCTCCCCGACAAAATGCTGCTTGTCCTCAAGCAACTGCAAAAGTAGATGCTAGAGCAATATGTCCCCCTCCAAATGGCATCCACGCAAGGAAGGTCTCCTTATTTTATACAATGAGTTATGTATTCCCAACACCAAATTTTCCTCTCTATAATGTCTAGAGTGATCTCTAAATGTGTAGCTAGATGCCCCTCATCAATCAAGAAGCTCCAAGTGACAACCATAAGTTGTCCAACATCCTCCACAATACATGAGATACATAAATATATATGGTTCTTTCCTCAAGAGGAAAGCTCCAAATCACAAAGTATACCTCCATCCCATGCTACATGAAGTAAAGAGAGGCTTTTCATGCCTCCATCCTTAGCCCTGTTGGCCTTGTTGGATCTAAGCATCATCCCAACATTTTACAAAAGAAGAAGTAGAGATATATGGGTAGACAAAGATGTCAAACAATATTCTCCTAATGGTAGCCAACACAACAATTCTCCCTGCTACCACACCACACCATCCAAATACCAAGTATGGTGTCCATACTCTCCAAGCAAGAGCCATCAGAGGAATGCTTCTTGCTACCATCCTCCAACACTATCATGAAAAGTGGGGGAGTATGTAGGACCAAAGTCCTCCAATAAAAGGCAAAGCAACAAGATATCTTGTTGCCTCTTCAGATCATCCTATGAATCATGGAGCAACAAAAACATATTGAATGACATATGGAATGTCTATCAGCCCAATACAAAATAGCTCCATTATCACATAACATGAGAGTATTATGCCACATTAGAGACAATGCAAAACACATAAACATGGGAGATGTCATGTGATGGCCAAACTCTCTCAACCAAAATGAACATGCCTTCTTCTGCTTCATTCTGGCATTGATACACAAGGCATGAGTGAAGGAAATATGAGCCATTGGGTGGTAACCATACTCACCCAAGAGTAGCTAGTGTAACCATGCCTCCTTCTTCATTACATGAGTGCTTTTCAAGGCATGGATTAAAGAAATAGGAGCCTTTGGGGAGTAACCAAACTCACCCAAGAGAAACCAGCGTAACCAAGCTTCTTGCTGGCCCATGTCATATATATACAAGTGGTCATGAAACCCTTTGCTTATCATCCTCACCCACTCATCCCAATGTGGATGACGAATGATGTTTTGAAAAAACATGGTATCCTCCCATTGTATAATACCATTCTCCTCCAACTAATGAATAAATTTGCACTCCATGATATGTTGAATTGCACCTCCCATGAGATCTCTTAATGATACCTTCTTCTCATCAATGTCCCTCCAAAACCAGCGAGGTTTTGGATCTGCTGCAGGTAGAAGTTTCTCTTTGAGCTGTGAGATGCTCATTGAGAAAGTGTCCCCTAGAAATGAGAAAATATTCCTCATATCAAGATGTCTACCATTTATCATCTTTACCTCCATTGCTTCATGAGTGAATCTACCTTTATAATTCTCCAAGAATACTGGGGCCCCTTCATTATCACTGCTACTAAGTGACAACATTGTAGATCTGCATGGTGATACATATTCTGTCTCATAGGAAGGCACAATGTTGAACTCATAGTCAACCATTGTACATAGGAGCATGCTCATCCCATCTTCTGAAAATCTACACTTCAACTAAAAGGGTTGAATGTAGCTCAACAATGCTAAACTAGAATAGATCTTCATCTCATTATTGATTAGATCAAGGGTCCTCTGCACTGTGATATGTTGCTGCTTCAAATCAGCATTTTTTTCTAACCCTTGGTTATGCAATGGCCCTGATGGAATGTCCCCATAAGTTTCAATAAGAGGTACTGAAACAATATGAGATGAAGACGTATGCATACCTTGGATCAACTGATGTGTGGGAACCTCTTGCAAGGACACAAGAGTTCCTCCAACTGGAACAATGTTGTCTCCAACTACTGGTAAGAGTGATGGTTTCTCTTCTCCAAGTGTACCAGCGCTGGAATCTACCTCCTCTTCCTCATGCATCTCCTGAATCATGCATGGGACTCTATGTGTCAAGAGCTCAAGACTATCTTGCAAAGTTTCAAGTGTCTCTTCTCCGGATGCAAGTACTTCTGCAGATGGTGGTGAATGTAGTGACCCCTTGTCTAGAGTGACAAGAATGACATCCTCCTTTGTTTCCTTAGGAAATGTCTCTTTGTGACACATCTCTGGTTTTCTCACATCAAACTTCCTTCTCAACTTGTTAAAGAAATCTGAATATTTAGTCACCTTTTCATGCTCCATGTGACCAACCACCAATAATTGGCTTCACCATAAAGATAAAGTGATGCAATCTAAATAGCCTCACCTTCAGCTACAGGATGTAGCCTGAAGAATGCATCTAAATTTCTCCTTCAAGCCTCAACAATGCTTGAGGAAGATCCATCAAATGTAGGAAAATAGAATCTATTGTGCCTCTTTCTTCTATTGCTGCTATAGGATGCTTTTTATTCTTTGATTTGGAAGAATTGTTGGAGAGTTAGACTCTCTTTGAATGCTCTATATTATGCTTTGTACTCTTCAAGATACAGACTGATAGTCTCATGAGTCTCAAGTTTTCTTCTTTCTTCATTGCTATACCATTCACCTCCTTCAAAGAAAGTGGGCATAGTAGATCTATGAGGAGATCTATGATTCTCCGATTTTATTTTTTGCTGATAGGAAGTGCTTGAACCTTCCTCATCAAATATTCTTCTTGGATCCTTGTTACACATTATTTTGTCACCATGAAATTTTACTGTCTATATGGGTTCGTCAATACCTATATAATACTCCCTTAGAATTCTACAACCCTAAATTTCCTAAACCAAGTCCTGAATTTGGAGAAAAGCTTGTAAAAATCATGAAAACACTTGTATCGCACTTTTCCTTAGCCTTACCTGTGGCACCACACCATTTTTCTCTAAAAACTGCAGAGCTAATCGCACATTTTCTTCATTAAAAGTGTGGACCCCTGTAAAAGGTAAATTGAAGGTGAAAGTAAATTCTAGAAGCCCAGCTAGTCGAATATTCTCCCAGCTGGAAGCTTCTAGAAGGTGTTATCTAGTCGAAACCTTACTCCCTCCATTCATCATGAACATTCATTCCTTTATAAAAGGAGCCTATTCCTTGGTCTTTGGAACTTAATCCCTTAATAAGGGGACTCTATCCCTTCCATTTTGGAGCTGTAACCATTTTCCTTCTCCTATAAATTGAAGCTTTGGTTCAGTCTCAAGGGTAGATGCTGATATATGTAAAACTTCTCTATCCATTTTGTATACACTTATTAATTGCTTTGTACTTGGTAGCTATGATAGAGAAGGGAATTTCTGAAGAAACATACTCTTTTTTCTAGTTGCGAGAACGATTACATACTCGTAGTTAGGCTGGTTCAAAGAGTGGAATGGCTCGTCAGACCAAAGGAAAACGCTTGTTTCGGACCCCGGAAGGACCTATATGACATCAAGGTGAACACGGTTGTAAGATTCCTTATTTTATTTAAAGATAATACAATTGGATCCTGTTTTCTCAATAAGTTGTTTATGTGTTTACTTGAATGACTTATTTCTTAAATTCCTTGATCATTAAGATAGATTTGTGATTTTTGAATTACTGTATGTTGCAGGTGCTTTTGATTCTCGTCCATGTCTTTGTTTGTAGATCTTAAGAGGTGACTTCTTGGAGCGATGGGAAAGAAGAATTCAACTAGCATTGGATCACAGGTAGGTCCTTTCTTCATTATAGAAAATTCTAAATCATATATAATCTAGAGAAAGTAGTTTACATTTGTCCTATTTGTTTCTAGCTATCCTTGTGATACTAGGGAGATCTTTCTTGTCCGCAAGAATGATTTATCCACCTAACAAAATGGCGACTCCTCTGGGGAATTTGTTTTGAACTTAGTTTTCTTTTTCTTTGAGTTTGAATTTTGAAAGAATTTTTCTGATTTTGATTAGTCTGCGTTGGTTTGGGTAAATTAGCCTTAAAATCCCTGAAAAGTAGATTTAGATTTTTTTTTTTTCCTTTATGTTTTATGTTCTCCACACTTTTTCTTTGAAAACAGTGCGGTAACCTCCATAGTTTCTCTGTGTAAATAATGCGGGTACCACACCTTTTTACACTGAAACATGCGGACCTTGAGAAATTTAAAAAAAAAATCAAAATTCTCTTTTCTGGTACCAGCTTACAAGATTCTCTATGATTACCCAAACTTGTATTCACTGTCAAAAGCCTCTTGTGAAAGTTTCTTCTAGCATTCCTAAGTTTTGAGTGATTTTCTAAAGATTTCCATTTTATAAGTGATTTTTTGCTTTGTCTTTATGTTGCTCAAAGATCAGAAACCTTTATATACCTTAGATCACTGGTATTTCATTGTTTTCTTGCTGAGCCTTTGAATTTATAGTACAACATGCTTCTATGAGAATTAGATGTAATTTTTATTTGCAAATCTTAAGAGACTCGTAGTTCAATAAGTTTTGAATTTCACTTTAAAACCACCATTGGATGATTTTGATTTCTAGCTGGGATAAGCAAAGGATTTCTTGGTTAGATTACAAACTGAGAAAAACATCCTCAAAATTTTTAGAGGCTTTAGTCTTAAAATTTAAATCTTTAGAAATTTCTAGAGTTCAAAATTAGTGTTTTTAGTCTTGAATTTTGATTTCTAAGTAATCATACTTTTCTTTTGGAAACTATTTTATTTGTAGTTTAATAATTGAATGGTTAAAAAGGGATTTATTTTTCAGCAATTAATCATTGAGTTCTCATGAAAAAGATTTCTTTTCATATATTCTTGTTTTAGAAGGAAGGATTGATGTTTTAAAAGCAATTTCATCCCTCAACTCTTTCTTTAGATAGGTTTCATTGAAAAGGAATGAATTGTTTCTCATATAGATGAAATTTAGTGTTTTTTGGAGTTGGGTCATTATACACCATTGAAGTTTCACTTTCATGCCCATTGTCCTAAGAAACAACCAACTAAAAGTAACGCTTAATTAAAATCAATCTAGAAATTTTTTATTTTTCTAGGGTTCTTTCCACCAACATAGCTCAGCTAGTGTCTTGGAATAGGTTTTAGTTAACTCTCCAAGACAGTTAAAACAAAAAATTAGTCGATCTTGCAGTAGGAAAATCCAATAGTAGCATGTATGCTCTGGGAAGCTCCTCTTAAAGGAGTCAAGCATGATATCATATCTAAACCAGTGAGGTAATAAATCCTTCCTCATTGGGAACGATAGAAGATATACACATATTAACAACGGTAAACCTCGAATAGACCATTTTCGAGGAGCCTGGGGTCACTTGTTTGTAAACCTTGGACTATGTCAAGGAGACTTAAAAGGGATTGAGATTTATTACTCTGCCCTTGCATGTGTATCAGATTGTAGACTGTTCCCCCAGGTATATTTGTTCCTGTTGGTGACCTTAGTGGCCATAAAATTTAGGATCCTTTCCCAAGGTGACGGTGGAGGGAAGATCCCACTGTACGTGGAGTAGATGTTGGCTAGACTCACTTGGACTCTCTGGAGGGTTATCTTCACTTGAGATGGTTTGAGTGGAGAAACTTGCACCGGTCTATTTCATTAAGCAGTTTGTCAGGGTAATTGGTCCAACTGCCATTTCTGCATTAAAATACTACAATGTTGAATTTCATCACCAACTAGTGTTTTTAGTACGGGAATCTACTGTTTGTGTTTGGTTCGATATCTTAGATTTTATAGGCGTGTGATCATTTGTTTGTTTCTTAGTGACTTTAGGAAATTTTTATTGATAATTTCTTTGTTTTCATGTGTTAAAAGTTTTAATCGTGGCTGAATTACTAAGATTATCACACAGAACTCAGGGGAAACCCCCTGAGTACACACCAAGCCAACTAGAAGGACTTAAATCTCTGATACCAAATGTTATCTGCAGAACTAGATTAACAGAACAAGGAGAATCATCTATAATCCCTCATCCTGATTTTGAAGTAGATCAATCATAAGTAGTAGAACATACTCCACAGATGGTTTCAATTTCCGAATTAACCGAAGTTGCTTCTACAACAAGTGAATTATCACCTGAAGAACTTGAAATTTCTGAACCAAAAATTGAACCTGCTACATCAAAACCTACTTTAGAATTCACTACTCCAACTCCTGATTATCCTAATTCACCCAGAGTGAAGAATCGGATCACATAAAATCTTCCTCCTGGTCTCATTAGTATTGAAGAAATCACTGATATAGAAGAAGAAGTAATTATCCCTTCAACTCAGGAAAATTTAGAACTCAGAGAATGTGAATCAATTTTTTATAGTCCTTTTAGACAAGACACTTGGTATTCTTCATTGACAGATTTTTTGCGAAATTTAGATCTTCAATATTCACCACCCCAAATACCCTTTTACTCTACACCAATAGGTTATAGACCTCAGATAAACATGTCAGGTGAGTCATCTATATTTTTTGAATCGCCAGAAACATTTCTCTATGGTGGTCTGTCTATTCCTACAGGCTATCAATCGCTCTCTGGTACGTTCTCAGGAGCATCTCCTTTTCCAAGCAAACCAATGTCATCATCTGGCCTGAATGAATCAATACTGGAACTTTGAACAATGAGCAATTTTATATGATGTCTTCAAATATTTCGAACCCCATATCTCAAGGTAGTAATATACAGCCTAGGGGGCAACCTCAAAATAGCAAAATATAGCCAGGGGGGAAACCCCAAGGAAAATACATACCTCAGGGTCAATATCAACCCCAAGGACAGTACATACCTCAGGGTCAATATCAACCCCAGGGACAGTACATACCTCAAGGTTAATCTGAACCTCAGGGACAGTACATACCTCAAGGTCAATCTCAACCTCAAGGACAATACATACCTCAAGGTCAATATCAACCCCAGGGACAGTACATACCTCAAGGTCAATATCAACCCCAGAGTCAATACATGCCTCAAGGTCAATATCAACCTCACGGGCAGTATCATGCTCAAGGATTGCAACCTCCTTTAACATATTAGTTCTATCCAGAACAACAAATGTTACAAGGAGGTGGAATTATCCAGTTAATTATCAACCATCTGTTCAACCCAGTTATGGTCCATCTTATGTACAATCCTCAATGGGACTCTCATATCCCGGAATGGTGTGGGATCCATCCCAGGTCCAACAGAATTTACAAAAAAATATGCAAGTACCTTATTATCAAGCAGGACAACCTATTAGTTATAATCAACCCTAACAGCCAGTCCTAACTTCAATTCCAACACCTGCATCTGGTCCTATTCAGCAACCTGGTCTGAGTTCACCTAGTACTCCACCCCAAACAACTATTCAGATTTCTGTTCAACCTATCACACCTATTCATGTAGTATCTACAATTCCTGTTACATCTGCCCCTCAAACATTGATACAGATTCCTCAGGTTTATATTCCATAGTCTGGACCGATAATTCAGACTACTATTCAGATACCCGCAGGAAAAACTAGTACAAGTACAGTTATAACAAGTTAACCTCAATTTACTTATCAACCATATCAGGGGTCGTACCAATATGGACCTGTTCCACAAACTCCAATCTACTCGCAACAACCATACCCTGGATATACATCTCAAACACCTATTCAACCTTAGTATGGTTCAGTTATTCCTAGTTATCTAGGGGGTAATATGATTCCAAATGCACAACCTATTCCAGGTTATCCTAGATATCCTCCTCCTGGGATTGGTTTAGTTTCACAAGGTTATCCACAAGACCCTACCTGTCGATTGTCGTTCATAGAAACTTTGGATTTACCAGATTTAACTCGCCTTACGAATGATCCCATCTACTATCATTCGTATTGGCCACCAATTCCTATTAAGTTGCCCAGTGACATCCCAAAATTTGAAGGAAAAATAGGAGAGGATCCTTCCAACCATGTTATGACTTACCACCTTTGGTGCGCATCTAACTCATTAATCGACGATTCTGTTCGACTTAGACTTTTCTAGAGAATGCTAATAGGATTAGCTTCTAAGTGGCACATTGAACTGCCACGAGGCTCATTTAACAATTTCAATGCCCTATAAAATGCCTTCTTAACTCATTTTCAGTTTCCAGTCAGATACGACAATGGCACAGAATTATTAACTTCACTAAAAAAATCTACATCAACATATATATTAGATCATATTCATGAATGGAGACGTAGAAGATGTTTGGTAAAAAAGTTTATCCCAGATCAAATATTGGAAGAATGGTTTGTTAAAACATTGCTACTAAAAATCACCGAAGATGTAGCCAAAGCAGGAGTTGTCATGGAAGAACAAGTTATTTCTCAAGCTCAATATCTAGACTTGGTATATGCCCAGTCTAGAACTTTGTATGAAAAAATTCCCGATTTTCCACATCCTGGTCAGCTAACAACAACTCCTTCAGGGTCTCATGCCGCTGATGGTGTAATCGGTTCAGTTACTACAACTAAGAATAAGAATAAATCTTCAAAGATTACTTCTCCTATAATTACTTAACCTGATTCACCAAAAGGATAATCTTTCTCGGAAACTAATGCCAATATTCACATTGTAGATTCATCTACTAAGTCAAAATCCAACAACAAGAAAAAGGGGAAGAAAAAGAATAAATAGACCTCATCTCCTAAAGAAAAATTTGATAAAATTGAATCAACTAATGAAAAACATAAACCTCGTTATCCTTATCTTATTTGTGACGAGGATCGTTTCACCAAGGAATGTCCACATAGGGCTGAAGTTTCTAAGTTTGTTAAATGTTCACCCACTCCCGCTGTCTTGAAGGATCCCTTTCCAGTTCAAGATAGCCAAATGATTGGATCTTATTCTAATAAATTAGCAGATATTTTGATGGTTGCGACACGATCGCGGGACTATGGTAGTAAAAATCTCGTTACTGGTAAAGAAATAGAAAATTCTAATTTAGCACCAGCTACATCTCCCTCAGTTTTTGATCCTCTTCATATCGAGAAACCCAATCCTGACTTAGTAATAAAATCACCTGCTAAAGGTGTACTTCATAAATCAACTTTCAATCCACATGCAAGGGCTGCTCAGAACTACAACATTGTTGAGGATTTGGCAATTTCCCCTTCAGCAATGTCGGCCTTGGAAATGCTGCAATCATGTCCAACACAAAGGAAATTATTATTGTCAGTTTTAGGAGTCATAGATCTGTAGGATTCGAACCTTATGATCTTCGATTTAGAAAATTTCACACCTCACCTACCCCATCAAATGGCTTTCAAGATTCCAGTGTTAGTCAAAAACAGACATTGCTTTCGTACTGTGATTGATGAAGGGGCATCTACGTGTATCATGTCATTAAAATGTTGGAAATCACTTGGTTCTCCAATGGTTAACCAATCTCTGACCATCCTCAAAGCTTTTTATGGAAGAGGATTCCATCTGTATGGTATTTTATAGGATCTACCTATAGAGGTCGAAGGAAAAACTGTTAATCTATATGTGGAAGTAGTTGATGCCCCTCTAGATTACAACCTTCTCCTAGGTCGCAGTTGGTCTTATGCTATGAATGCCATTGTATCATCGGTATTTTGGTTAATCATGTTCTCTCACAATGGAAATATCGTTAAAATTGACCAGCTTTCATATTATTCGTCCGACCCAGCTTCTACAGATAGTATCCAGCATGTTGGAAAATCGACTATCCCTTACGAAGATGTTGGGGTAGGTTTAATTAAATAATTTTCTTTATTAGGGACTTTTTTTATTCCTACACCCAACGTACTGTCTACTATTTCTAATATCAATATGATTACATCAAGTACTATTCCATTTGATGATCCTTAGATAGTGCCTTCAGAATCAAAGCTGGATTCTTTCGATGGCAAGATGCCTTGAGTCCTTTTGAGATAGCATATCAAGTGGTACAATCATTTTCTGATACCCCTTCAACTGAATCTGATCCAGTGAATGTGATCAATGAAGAATTATTTTCGACATTGAGCTCAGCCTTGACATCAATTTCTGATCCTTTTCAACAAGTATTCAATACTGATGAACATATTTGTGAATTTTTGTCTATGGATGAATTACCATGGGAAGATCTACATCATAGATCTTCGTTTCTACCTAACCTTGATTGATTTGAAAATGAATTTTCATCTATTTTTACTACTAAATATGTCACAGAACCTCAGAATCCTATATCGATCACAAATTCAGATTCTGAAATGAATTTAGAAAATATTTCTACAACGGTTCCCATTGACATAAAACATGGAATTGTTGAAAACATTCATATAGGCGCTTCTTGTACAAAAGATGAAATTCATATATATACAAAGCCCTATTTCAAGAATTCCGTGAAATTTTTTCCTGGTCCTATGAATAAATTCCAGGAATTTATCCATCCATTGTCGTTCATGAAATTAAAACATACCCAGATGATAAATCTATCAAACAAAGATTATGTCAGATACATCCACGAAAAGTTGTTACAATCAAAGCTGAAGTTGAAAAATTACTTCGAGAAGGATTTATTTATCCAATCCCTCTCACAGATTGGGTATCTAATATTGTTCCTGTTAATAAAAACAAGGAACAATCAGAGTATATATCAATTATAAGGATATAAACAGAGCTTGTCCAAAAGATAATTATCCAACCCCTTATATCAATCAAATCATTGACGATTTTGCTGGAAGTGAAATGTTTTCATTTATGAATGGATTTTTCGGTTATAATCAAATAAACATACTCCCTGCTGGTCAACCAATGACAACATTCATTTGTCTGTGGGGAACATTCGCTTACCGTAAATTACCATTTGGACTTAAGAATGCTGAAGCAAATTTTCAAAGGGAAATGTCTTATGCATTTCATGACATTAAACACATTGTGAAACCATATCTTGATGATTTATATACTCACTCATTACACAGGAAATATCATCCTACTCATTTACGAGCAATATTTATGAGATGTAGGCATTATAAGATTCGAACGAATCCTCAAAAATGTGTTTTTTGTGTACAATCTGGACGATTGTTGGGATTTATTGTTTTGAAGGAAGGCATTCGTGTCGACCCATCGAAGGTTGAGGCCATCATCAGTTTACCTCCTCCTTCCACACTCCGCCAACTCCAAATTTTGTAGGGTAAAGAAAAAAATTTGTGTAGATTCATTCCTAACTATGCTGAGTTAACCAAAGGTTTTACCAGGTTGTTGAAATAGAATATTCTTTTCATTTGGGACGAGATCGCTGATAGATATTTTGATGCTCTAAAACATGCGTTGACCCATGCACCGTTATTGCGTCCACCCAATTACAACCAAGATTAATTTTTATACTTAGCAGCCTCTAATTCCATGATTGGAATGGTTTTATTTTAGGAAGATTAATTTCACAACGAACATGTGATTTACTATCCCAGTCACAATTTGAATCTGACTGAAATCAAATACTCAAATGTGGAGAAATTGGCCTTGGCAGTAGTTCAAGTTGTCCAAAGATTTCATCATTACATACTGTTACGAAAAACAATAGTGATCTCTAATTGTAACCCTATGATGTATATTTTTACCAAACAATTACTAGGGGGAAAATAATCTAAATGGATTTTAATCCTACAAGATTTTGATTTAGAATTTGAAAAATCTAAGTCAAAGAAATCACTAGTGTTTGCCAAACTTATGTGTGACTTCCCCAATACTGAGACAGAAACTGTGGTAGAACATCTGATCATTGATGAATCTTTGTATCTTATTAGTACCATTGATCCATGGTATGGAGATATCATCATTTATCTTCAAACCCAAACTTTTCAGCCTGAAATCTCATGTTCAGATAGACGAAAAATCTATTTCCAATCCCAGCAATATAATATTGTTGGTGACACTCTTTACCGTCGAGGTGTGGACTCTGTTTTTCGACGATGTCTTACTCATGAAGAGGCTAAAAAAGTTTTAAATGATTTCCACTCTGGAGCATGTGGCGATCATATGTTTGGGTATGCCACAACCCAAAAGATATTGCGTTCTGGTTATTTTTGGCCTTCATTATTTAAATATTGCATTCTAGCAGTCCGAAAATACCACAATTGTCAGATCTTTGATCATAAAATGCGTGCACCACCAGCTCCTCTTCACCCAATAACTGTTGTCGGTACGTTTGCAAAATGGGGCATTGAATTCATTACATGTAACCCTCACTCAGCCGGGGGGCATGGGTATATTATTCTTGCAGTAGATTATTTTACCAAATGGGTCAAAGAGATGCCTAAATTTGCGATAGATGGAAAAACTGTAGTTACTTTTGTATTCAATCACGTGGTTGCTCGATTTAGTGTACCCCAAGCTATCATTAATAAAAATGGCAGTCATTTTCGAAACATAATGATGATTGAACTGATTGATCAACTTGGCCTGCACCATGATAGCTCTACTCCATATTAATCGCAGGCTAATGGTCAGGTTGAAGCCGTTAATAAATTTTTAACCACCATAATCAAACGGATTATTGGAATTCATAATTTGAATTGGCATACCATTATTTTTTCAGCACTTTGGGCATATCGAACCTCAGTAAAAACTACAACAGGTTTCACTCCTTTTCAGTTGGTTTACATTTTAGAAGCTGTGTTACCGATTGAATGTAAAAAATCGTCACTCCAATTAGCCATAGAATTACTACCAGCTACCTCTGAGGAGGAGAAACACTTTTTGTATTTGGAAAAATTAGATGAGACTCAGTGCACCACTACATTGGTAGCTGAAGCTCACAAAAAACACATTAAAGCTTAGTACGATCAAAGTATTACACCTTGTGTTTTTTCAAAGGGTGACCTAGTATTGGTATACGACCAAGCTAATGATAAACTAGGAGCTAGGAAATTCGAACCCATGTGACACGGTCCTTACATTGTCAAGCAAGTGCTTGCAAAATGGGCCTATGAATTGATTGATTATGACGGGATCTCTTTAGAAAAACCCAAAAATGGGATTTATCTAAAGAGATATTATGCTTAAATCTTGTGTGAGATTTTACTTGTATATTAGTTCTTTTCATAGCTAGTGTGCCTTAGATTAGAAAAGTGTGCCTAGTTTAAGTTTTTTTTTACTACTATCCCTTATTATCTAGATTACTCTTGATATTGTAGATGTCGACATCCCTTCAAACTTATATTTGTTTTTTTGATGGTGCTTGTCGTAGTACACAAAAAATTTCTTCTACAACCTAGGTTATTTATTCACCCACTGACGAGTTAATATCTATGCATGGGGTAAGCCTCGATCAAACAACAAATAACATTGGAGAATATAGCTCAATGATTGAGTCATTATCTGAATCCATTTCATTTGGAATTAGACGTTTGATCGTTAGTTTATATTATGAACCCATTGTATTACATTTAAATCGAGCATACGCAATTAAAAATCTAGTATTATTGAGATTATTTTTTAAGGTACGTCTCTTGAAACGAGAGTTTGATTACATTGAATATCAACACATTCCGAGAAATTTAAACACATTGGCTGATGCATTATCTATTAGTGTTATAAATAGACATTTGCAAAATTAAAGCAGTAAATCAAAGCAACATTCGATAAACATGTTGAAGAGATAGCCAGAAATAGTAGTAATATCATAGAGTAGAGTAATGTTTTCAAAAAATATTACATCGTCCTCGATTATAGGTTTAAAATACCCTATGATCGACAAAAATAGTGATACAAAAAAAAAATATCACAGTCTACACAATCATCCACTATTCGTGGCGGTGATCATGATAGTACATGACAGCTCGTGCTACTCTATTCAGGAATCTCCTGAACTGACTAGGAACTCCAATAACATGTCTCTGAAGATAGACGGGGACATCATCTATCAAAGTCTCCAGGATATCCAAGGTCAACCATTATAGGTTGTGTTCTAGGTCAGTAAGAATCTTAGCTGCCTGATCCTGTGGTGCTGCAACGAGCTCTCTGTAATGTTCCCAATTTTAGCCTCAAGCTAAAATGGAACATTATAGTTAGCATAATTTTATTTTGTTAAATAAAATGGGTAAGGAGGCACCTTAACCCATTTTGATGGAGAAATAACACTCCTTGTGTGAAAGGAGGGATAATAAAGCAGCTGGATTGAGCACCACATGGTGTGAACAAGATTGGATCAAAATTGATCCAGTCATTTTGACCAAGTCAACTAAAACTGTCTAGATACATTGCACCTACTTGGACAACACAGTTTTAGTGGAGGCTTCACTTGCTTGAGCTAGAAGCAAGTGTGAATGGGACACATGGTGAGAAAGGTTCCTTTGCTTTATAAGGAGGAGATGGTAGCCCATTTTCATTATGCATGAGCTTATCATTTTCGTTGGGTCTACAAAGGCTTGCATCCCTGGGCTGTTTAGCAGGGTTTGTAGTGTTCTTCACCCAAGGGTGTTCCCGGTCGAGAATCCCTACCTATTCCTCAAGGAAGGAGAGGGTTTGAGCTTCATTTCCTCATTCCGGCATTTGGCCAAGCTTATCTCTGTAGCTACAACGTTATTTCTGTAGTAGATTAATGTTGTGTTGCTGGGAGCAGAAACAGAGGTGCTTATTGAGTCATTCTTTGGCTTGTTCTTCAGTGGAGATCTTGCCTATTATTTGGAGGAGCAGTAGAGGAGACTCCAAGGAATCATTTCACATCTTTGGCACTTGGAAAAACACTCACCATCTCTCACAGTGCAGTCAAGGGCAGAAACTGCATTATTTTTAGAGGCAGCAGCTGGGAGAGCCATTTGGGCTCATCAGAAGGATTATTATTGAGTAGAGGGATCAAACTTCTGCTGAAGAGAATTATCAGAGGATGGAATCACTATTTTAGATCTAACATAGCCTCATTGTATATTTTGATTCAGTTTTAGTGACAAGTCAGATTGTCACATTGTACATTTTCCAGCATTTCTAGTAATCTCTCTTAGATTGGCTAGAAATCTTGTATTGGAGCCCATTCTTCTATTCTTGGGAATTTATTTATATATATTTCAGTCATATTTCATGTAATGATATTTATAGCAGTAGCTACACTCCTAGAGACAGCGCTGTCACTACTCTTCGGCATTTTATGCAGTTGCTGCATCTCTTGTATCTCATGGTTTATTCATTGGAGGTGGATTCTCATTGAATAAGGGGTTTATTCCTCATCATATTTATATATATTTTTTCTGATATCTTAATGAATATGACGGCTTTAATATATTACATTTTTTTTGCATTCATATTTGCAGAGTTTAGGGTTATGTTCATGTATTGCTGTGAGCTCTCTCATTGAGCATTTTCTGAGAGATCCATTTTGGGGAGATTTGTATAAGCCCTATAGGCTTATTTATTTGAGCTTATATTCTAGGAGAGAAGTTTTTTATGAGTTATAAAGGGGATCCAAACCCCCTTTCAGCTTATTTTCACATCTTCTTCCTTATACAACGTCCTTGAGGACCCATTTACAGAAATTCCTAAAAAAGGAATATTACAGTGGTATCAGAGCATGATATTTGGCTCATCCTGTGGCTTTAAGCCAAAGTGATGAATCCCTGAGGGAGGAAGATTTAAAACTCTATAGACAGAGTCTGCAGATGGCTAGGTAGCCTCTAGATCTCATCCTTTGTTTAAAAGGTGACATATCCAGTAAATGCCCCTGCAGTCAATATCTGGAATAGAATTTTGATATTCCTGAGAAGGGAACTTTGCAGCTATGCAACCCAAGATAAAATTCCATTAGAAGGATAAGCTCTTAATTTAGAAGAGGAGATGTATAGATAAAGAGGAATGACAGAAGAGGAGGTTTCCCTTCTTCTTTTCCAGATCCTAAAGGGTATCATTGAAGACCTTGAAGAGAAAGAAAGGGAAAATTGGAAAAAATTTCTAAGAGGGCTTGTGGATGAAACAAGCCCTAGCTATTATAATGATGGGTGTGATCATTCAACCACACATGCAGATCCACAGTGCAGTTCATTTTCCACTTGCACTACCGAGAAGGATGGAGAAAGGAGATGAGGCCATTGGAGGAGCAGCACTGCAACTCAAAGGTATGGGTCATGGTTTATGGTTTGGAAATTCTATTTCATGCTATCATGCAAATGTAGAACTACATGATGGATTCACTAAAGGGTTGGTGAGAGAATTTGACGAAAATCATTGTGAATATATTTGTAACAAAACATCAAACACTTTGGTTGCATTGGAGAAAACCATGAAACAAACTCCATTCCATATTTCTAAAAGGGATGAAAAAGTGTATGATGACTTGCTAAAGGCAAGATACCTACTATATGAAGGGAACTCTTATTTTTGTGATAACATGGAGATCCCTCTTTCAGAAGAAGCCCAAAATCCATGGTCTCTCATTGAAGGGGAGACATACTCACATATTGATGAAGAGAATGTGCATGGAAGAACCAACAGTGCTGTCATGTTGGAGGAAGATCCATCACCACATGGAGATGAGAGGGTATCCATTTCTTCCATGAGAGGAGTCCTTGTTTCTATGCAAGGGATTCCAAGAGATTCAACATTTTGGAACCAAAGCACAATTCCGGAGCCATTTGCAACAATTTTTGGGGATTACGAGATGGAGGAGGAAGAGAAGGATCAGCAACAAGGGTTGATACACCCTTCTTTGTTCCAAAAAGTATTTTCACATGGGAGAGAGACTGTATAGTGCAGTGAAGAGAGGGAAAAATCAGTCCTCTTATACATACAGTCCACTTCTGAGCTTGATGTCTCACTATATGGAGGCATTCCACCTAGAAGGCCACCTGATCTAGAGTTGATGAGAGGCATCTTGTCATTCTGTTCACCACTCTTGGATTCTAGAGAGGTGGAGAAATTTGAGGAGTCTAGCACAGCACAGAGATTTTGGGATAAACCAAAGGAGGAGAGAGACACTCTCTCATTTTCAGCATCACCCACTCTCATCAGTCATACTGCGCTGACAGATTTTGTTGCAGGGATGGAGGATTGCATCTTCATGATGCAGGATGATTGCTCCACACATTTGATGAGGAGGAGGATACTTCCTTTGGGTAATAACTCTTTCACACATGGGAGTAGATGGAGGTTACTCATGCTTACATTGCCCAGGATCGGGAGATTCCTTTTGGATGACATTTTCTCATGGGAAACTAACTTTCCAGGATCCCCATTACTACTTGAGCATAAGCAGCTACATGATGGGCATGGCAGCATTTTGGAGGATGAATTTGGCATGGGGGATGTCAAGGTAGCAGGTAGTAGCATGAGAGGAGAATCACATTGCAAATTACTAGCGCTGCCTATGTGGAGGATTGATCCAGGTTGGAGGACTCAGCTCTTGGTGGAGTGCTCCTAGGATGTAGATACATGCATGACTCTTGATGACACCGATAGAGATGAAAGATACATGCTTGATGTGATGGTCATCTATTATTATGACATAATATTCTTGGCTAGAGTTTCTAATCTCAAGGAGAAACTATTGCATGCAGCACATGAGGACCTTATAGCTATGCACTTCGATGCATACTTTTCTTTGCTAGAAGAGTTCATTCAGGAGGGAATTAAGCATGATTTATATCATCATATGGATAGATGCATAGCCAGATGATTTTGGAGAGGTTGGAACAACCATTTCCCTACTCATTTGAGGTAAGGGAGAGAATTCAGATGAGCCATTTTAGCTCAAGGACCGGAGTACATGGTAAATGAGGTATATGTTTACCTTTTGGTTTACCTTTATTTACTTTCTATGAGCAGCTTGATGAGATAAGGATGATCACATCTCCTTATGCTCCTTATTATGATGTAATTGTGGCCCATTGCAGCAATGGGAGTGGCTATTTTTATGATGGTTTGTGGGTGAAGCCACATACTTATTGGTGTGCACCATTGGCACCCATTTGTACTTTCAATTTTCATCTTATGAGATGTTTGTGGCAGCAAAAAAGTGGCTAGGAAAGCACTTTTTGTTTTTAGTTTTGATGTAGGCAGGAGGTTCACTGTGCTGGTCCCATGAGTATAGCAGTGACCCACTCTCTAGTTGTCTTATGACAAGTTGTTTTCATTGCATATTGCTTCCTTGTGTTGTTGATGGTTATACATTCAGAGGGAGAACTACTTGGAGAGTGTTGGAGGTATGAGGATAGCCCATTGGGAGTATGATTCTCCCCATTATACATGCTTTATGTTTCAGGAGAAACAATGGGCACACCATGATTGCCATGTCACTACTTTGCTCTCCATGTAGGAGGAGCTTTTGGGAGAGAATGCGTTATTGGAGGAGGCACTTCATGGATGATTCATTTTGTGGGGAGGATTGGGCCAATTATAGAGGTCATGAAATTTCATCCCGATATCAGTAGCCTCCTCATACTTATCATAAATGGAGGGAGAAACTACTTGGATGGAAAAATCTAAACTCTCCATTCAGCCCCAACATATTGCATAGATCCGGGGTTGAGGACTGCTTTGTTGAGCTACTTGGGATAGCTCATTTCATATGGATGATTTCATGGGTGAAAGATTCACACATTGGGAATAAGACTTCCCATGTTTTTCACCACTCCTACCTTGAGGAGGCCATTGAACCACAAGGATATTTCCACTTGCACCTTCTATTATTTCATGATGTATTCTTTGGTTCTACATACTTGGAGGGATACATGGAGGACAGATTTATTACATACCTGGATGAGCTATGGTGGGGTCTATTGATGAGGAGGCCACAAGAAGAGGGGGAGAAATTTTTTTCTCTCTATGTAGTTTCTTGAGGACAAGCAACATGTGGGAGGGGAGTACTGTAATGTTCCCAATTTTAGCCTCAAGCTAAAATGGAACATTATAGTTAGCATAATTTTATTTTGTTAAATAAAATGGGTAAGGAGGAACCTTAACCCCTTTTGATGGAGAAATAACACTCCTTGTGTGAAAGGATGGGTAATAAAGCAGCCGGATTGAGCACCACATGGTGTGAATAGGATTGGATCAAAATTGATCTAGTCATTTTGACCAAGTCAACTAAAACTGTTTAGATACATTGCACCTACTTGGACAGTGCAGTATTAGTGGAGGCTTCACTTGCTTGAGCTAGAAGAAAGTGTGAATGGGACCCATGGTGAGAAAGGTTCCTTTGATTTATAAGGAGGATATGGCAGCCCGCTTTCATTATGCATGAGCTTATCATTTTCGTTGGGTCTGCAAAAGCTTGCATCCTCGGGCTGTTTAGCAGGGTTTATAGTGTTCTTCACCCAAGGGTGTTCCCGGTCAGGAATTCCTACCTCTTCCTCAAGGAAGGAGAGGGTTTGAGCTTCATTTCCTCATTCTGAAATTTGGCCAAGCTTATCTCTGTAGCTACATCGTTATTTCTGCAGCAGATTAACGTTGTGTTGTTGGGAGCAGCAACAGAGGAGCTTATTGAGTCATTCTTTGGCTTGTTCTTCAGTGGATATATTGCTTATTCTTTGGAGGAGTAGCATAGGATACGTCGGGGCATCATTTCACATCTTTAGCACTTGGCCAAACACTCACCATCTCTCACAGCGCAGTCAAGGGTAGAAACTACGTTATTTTTAGTAGCAGCAGCTGGGAGAGCCATTTGGGCCCATCAGGAGGATTGTTCTTGAGTAGAGGGATCAGCCTTCTGCTGAAGAGCATTATCAGAGGAGGGAATCACTATTTCATATCTGCCATAGCCTCATTGTATATTTTTATTCAGTTGCAGTGACAAGTCAGATTCTCACATTGTACATTTTCCGGCATTTCTAGCAATCTCTCCTAGATTGGCTAGAAATCTTGTATTGGAGCCCATTATTCTATTCTTGGGAATTTATTTATATATGTTTCAGTCATATTTCATGTACTGACATTTATAGCAGCAGCTACACTCCTAGAGACAGCATTGTCACTGCTCTCCGACATTTTATGCAGTTGCTGCATCTCTTGTATCTCATTGTTTACTCATTGGAGGTGGATTATCATTGAATGAGGGGTTTAGTCCTCATCATATTTCTATATATTGTTGCTAATATATTAATGAATATGATGGTTGTAATATATTACATTTTGTGTTGCATTCAGATTTGCAGAGATCAGGGTTATGTTCATGTATTGCTGTGAGCTCTCTCATTGAGCATTTTCTTAGAGATCCATTTTGGGGAGATCTGTATAAGCCCTCTAGGCTTATTTATTTGAGCTAATATTCTAGGAGAGAAGTTTTTTATGAGTTATCAAGGGGATCCAAACCCCCTTTCAGCTTATTTTCACATCTTCTTCCTTATACAGCATGCTTGAGGACCCATTTGCAGAAATTCCTGAAAAAGGAATATTACACTCTCTTTGCTTCCTGTCAAAGCGACAGAGCATGGATGGCCTGCGTGGACCAACATCTACATTTTAAAAAACAATTTTCATAATTATTGGATGAATTAAACAAAAACAAAATAAAAATTAGAATTTAGAACATGTCAAAATGATTCTTACCTGAGTCATCCCATTGTGTTCCCGGAGGAAGGGAAATATCTTGATCACAACGGAACTCCATCCCGGCATATGGGAAATATTCTATGGAAAAGATTTGGTTCTCCAACCAATGGAAATAAGCTGGAGTGAAACGAAAAATCTCACCGCCCTCGCTATGACGGGACACCAGTGCAACTCATCGGACCATCTGAGGCTCCCTGACTGTACCACGATCAATTGAGATAAGTTGCGGGGCAAGTGAAGGAATTCTCTCCAGAGCATATGTGACAATAATAGCTCCATACCCAAATTTTTTCAAATTTGAGTTCTTTTCCCTAGTCAATTGTCCTTTTACGTTGGCCAATACTGCCTCACACCAATTGAAAATGGTGCCTCTGAAACAATCAACAGCAGTCTGCATCTGGGATCTATTAGAAACGTGTGGAGCTATGCTCCCACACAACCGAGTTACAGTAAACGCAACCACTTTGAGTTCAGGACGGATGATTGTTTTTATATCAATGTGTTTGTCTTTGGGATCTGCTTCCTCATTGCAGAACTCTTGCTGAAGGCTAGTAACAGATTGGCCACCTACCCTAGCCACAAACAAAGAGATTGGTTCACCTCTCTTTGATAAACTAGTAAGAAAATATATATCTTCAAGCTCGATTTCGAGCCGGTGATCTCCAATTATAAAGTGTTGTTCCTGGATGTCCCACTTGTTTACTAGCCATGTGAGTAAGTCTACTTGGGCCCTCATACCCTGAATAGCCCATAATTTATATAAACCACATTCCCTCAATACATGCAATGTGGATGCATGTACCATTGTGACCTCATCAACCTCTTCATGTTCACGTTCCCTCCACTCGAGCATTGTAGATATTTTGCAATGGGAAAATTGGAAGATTAGAAACAATTTGAGTGAAAAATTTTGGTTTATTTTGGGAGAATCTATCATTTTATTTTCTTCACGGTGCCCCCACACCTTTTGCGCAGAGGCAGTGCAGGAGGTCCGCATGCGTCCTGTACAAAAAGTGCAAGACCATGACAATTTTCTCTTTCAAAAATTGTCGGGGTCCATAGGCGTCATGTGTATTACTTGGGGACCCTCGTGGGCAAAATTTTGAACATATTTTTCTCAGAAAAATGAATTTAAAACCTAAATCAAGAAAGTGAACGGACAAAAATGAAGGCGAGGATTATGTGGATTACCTGGAGTTGACGATTTTCAATTCCGACAGTCGAATTTTCCATAATCTCCTCTAGAACATTTTTCACCAAAAGCTCTCAACTTTCACTCTGGAATCAAATGGTAAAAATGATTCAGAAAAACTCATTTTTATAATATTTTTTGAATAAGTGAAATCTAATTTTGTTTACTTTCCACTTTGAAAAGTTGTTTTCGAAATTATTAATCATAAATAGGTATGTTTAATTTTTGAGTTTTTTGTGCAGAATATAGGATTTTTTGGGTAAAATGATCATTTTGACAAAGGAGTATACTTTTTATCACTTTTTCGAACTCGGTAAAAATTATGAAAAAGCGAAACCTATGAGTACCTTTTTATCCATTTTTCGAACTCGTTAAAACTTATGAAAAAGAGAAAACCATGACTACATTTTTATCCCTTTTTCAAACTCGTTAAAACTTACGAAAAAACAAAATCTTGAGTTCTCTTTTAAGCCCTTTTCAAACTCTCTAAACATGAAAAGATTGCCGAGTACTTTACTATTCGAACTCGTTAAAGGAAATGAACAGTCATCCCTTCAGTATAATTTTACCCCTTTTCCGGACTGAAATGGTCTATTTACGAAAAAGGTATACGTTGACTAATCATGGTCAATAGAGTTCTCTCCTGTATTATTTTATCCTTTTTTGAACTTGAGAGACTAAATTTACGAAAAAGTACACCCGTGGAGTTTTCTTAATTTTTTCTTCTGACTCTCTAAAATTGAAAAACATTGAGTTTCTCCTATGCTGGACTCGTTAAAATTTAACAGTAAAGTACCTGTCAATTATAAACAGGAATGAAACACTCCTTCTTAGGGTTCAATTTTAAACTAAGTTGGACTCATTTGAAGGATGAGCTTATATAACAAGAAAATGTTATCCTCCTCAAGCTTGTCAAAAAATAAAGAGGTAATTGCCAGAAATGGTGGGGGAAAAGAGAGAAAATGGATCGAGTTGTCACACCTTGATTAAAAGAAGTATACCACTCTCGAACATGAAAATTTTTGTCACACTTCTACCTAGGTTGGGAAAATCCTTTGACTATTAGTTAATCAAACCACATTGAAAGTATTCAGCTAGTTTATGGGTATTAGCTTAGGTAAATTGTTACCAAACCATCTGCAGTGTCGTTATGTGTTCAAGAAGACAATTCAAACAAACCATTCATCTACAAACATATGTCTCCATTCGCGTTGACCATCCTTAAGTCAGTCCTTGCAAAATATTTCTTCAAACTTTGATCTAATGCTTTCATGTCGTGGGTTTTCCTACGACAGATCACTTTATATCAATGATAGCTCATTCTCTAGGAATTTGATCTAGAATCCTATCATTAGCTTGGAATCTGCATGCCCTAATGGTAGATTTCTCGCCTTCGACGACAGGTTACATCATTGACCTTCGATCGGATGATTCTATGAAGTGTTCGACTTCAAATCATTTATTCACACTTCATGGATTGTACTGAGTACTTTGAGAGCCATTTTCATTATTGGTGGTTTCTCTCACACTTGTTAACAGTTCACATCATTGACTGGTAATCAATTGTTTTCTACCATGTTTGAATTCGACACAATCAATCGCATGGATAGAATCGTACTAGTTCGAGAAGCAGAAATCGAGACCCTGGATCTAGTTTCCACCATCCAAGCTGCAAGGAGTTTTATTGTTCATTATGCAGTAGAATATTCATGACAGATGGTTGCGTCCATACTGTGTCTACTATTGATGTAATATTAAAATAATTTCTATATTAGAACATTTTAGTTAAGTTTTGATTTAGTTATTTTTTTCTCTAAGTATGGGAATGCCTACCTCAACGATGGTATATATATATGTTTGCATTGAATTTTTTTATAGGTTCCAACCACCGTCCACAAGCCAATTCTTGGAATGATAAAGCACTTCACTCTTCGAATTATCTCAGACTTCGCGCTTTATGGGGGCAATCTGTTACACATTATTTTTTCACCATGACATTTTACTGTCTATATGGGTTCATCAATACCTATATAATACTCCCTTAGAAGTATACAACCCTAAAGTTCTTAAACCAAGTCCTGAATTTGGAGAAAAGCTTGTAAAAATCATAAAAACACTTGTACCGCACTTTTCCTTAGCCTTACCTGCGGCACCACACCATTTTTTTCTAAAAACTGCGGAGCCGACCGCACGTTTTTGTCATTAAAAGTGCGGAGCCCTATAAAAGGTAAATTGAAGGTGAAAGTAAATTCTAGAAGCCCAGCTGATCGAATATTCTCCCAGCTGGAAGCTTCTAGAAGGCATTATCTACTCAAAGCCTTACTCCCTCCATTCATCATGAACATACATTCCTTCATAAAAGGATCTTATTCCTTGGTCTTTAGAACTTAATCCCTTGATAAGGGGACTCTATCCCTTCCATTTTGGAGCTGTAACCACTTTCATTCTCCTATAAATTGAAGCTTTGGTTCAATCTCAAGGGTAGATGCTGATATATGTAAAACTTCTCTATCCATTTTGTATACACTTAGTACTTGCTTTGTACTTGGTAGCTATGAGAGAGAAGGGAATTTCTGAAGAAACATACTCTTTTTGCTAGCTGCAAGAACGATTGCATACTCGTAGTTAGGCTGGTTCAAAGAGTGAAAGGTGTTAGTCATTAGTATTTTTCACCTGTTGATGATGACTAGTTTCTTAAGCTAATTTTTCTAGAAACTAATCTCCAAACTGTCAAATATGTCATCTAGAAAACACCCCTAAAATTTTTTTGTCCTCCTACCCCTTCTAGTCAACCTATGATGAGAAAAAACCTATTTTCCAAGTCCTATCTAGTTTCAGCCATATAATCCTGTCCATGAGCTGTCATAGCTAAAAGTTATCTTCTGTCATTCACCCTTATTTCACAAGCCATTCATTATTCAACTATTGAAAAAGTGTCTGCAACCCTATCCCTGGTTATCTGTCATTTGAAGATCTAATCATATGAAAGAAAACACTCAAAATATGTCAAGATCACCCCTAAGTTAGATAGTGGTGCTTTAAGGAATCCCTTCCTTGGAAAAGACATCCTGAGCCAAAAGCCTCTGTTCAATACCATCCAGCCTTGAATTAACGCCTAATCTGCAAAAACAAATCTTCATCCATCCATAGGTCGTGCCACTTAGAGGTCATTCTATCTCAATCCAGAAGAAGTTCAACAAAAATCCAAAACAGAAGAAGATAAGTATGTTCACTATCTAAAGAACATGCTTAGGTCAGGAAAAATCTCCATAAGACCCAAAGGAAGCTCTTCAGAGTTCAAAGTCATATGTTTGTTACATATCTGTAGGGGTGTGATTGCAACAATGATCAATGTGTAAAAAAGCAAGAAAACAAGGTCAAAAGGGTCCTTCATGATGAGTTAGTTCGCCATCAGTAAAACAAATGAAATACAGTAAGTGAAGGGCTGCTAACTAGTGTAGTCTGAAAGCCAAAGTTGCCTAAAAACAGAGAGAAACATCCAATTCATATGAGTGAAAATACTGGTGTTATGCTGATCAGCAGTGTTCTCAGCACCTCCTCCAAAATAAATCCAACATGCCTCTGCAAAGACAGTCAAGGGAGGTTAGTCAAATATGTCTAGCAAGAAAATACTCTCCATATGCAAATCACATGGTTTCTAGTCTAAGGGTTCACAGGGATGTTTAACAAAGGATATGTTGACGAGAAAATTAGTCCGGCCAACAGCAGGGGATCTCCCGGGTTAAAAGTCCCAAATAGACTCTAAATCGTTTGGAATAGGGATCCCGTCCGGGGTGTGGGTCCGGCTACCGCTTAGGTCTCCTTTCCTTTGGTCTCAAAAGAACTCAATGAACCTGTAGACACACACTTATTCAAATGATACAGGATACATGATTGATGAGTTAAACATGTATGTAACACTATGCGTAGCAAGGAAAAAAATAAAGCACAAATGCCGAAGGAGATGTTGTTAACAACACCCCATTGGATTCATGCTTGTAGGTTGTTATGACCACAGAAGAAACAATTCTTTATGGAAAAAAACACCCTTCACTTCCTGAAAGATTAAATGATAATAAAAATGCTAATAAACAAAGTCATTAACATTCATTAAGGAAGTGAAATGAACTGAACATAATTAACACAAGTATAGAGGACTATAATGCATAAATGATGCCATTAAAAGCATAGCGTCATTAATCAAAAGATGTTTGAAACTGTATAAGAAATACTCCTAGTGTTCGCACAACAAAACACATCAGATCCGAAAGGATTTTTGACAAGTATCTGTATTCATGTGCAAAAGAGTGTTATCCTTCTATACAATGCTCTCTCACTTTTGAGTCCCCCAAAAGAAATATCCTTTACAATCTTCCCAGAGGGAGTTTTATAGATCAAAATTTTCCCTTTGGGCTTCTCGACTTTTCGCCTTGTTGGCAATATGATGCAGAGTGTTGTCCTTGATGGCAACCCACTTGATAAAGATGATGGCAACCTACTTGATGAAAGTTGTACTTGATGGAAACTGACTTGGTATACTAATTAATGATGTAAATCTGATGTGTCTACAGAACAGCTCAGATGTAATGATGAAAGGAATTCCAGTATGTGCTAGACCAGTGATGAAAAGTGTGTGTCTCAAGGCATACGCGGGTTTGTCTAGTAGAAGTAGCATATGCACGTGGGAAAGTACGTGCCAAGTCGCGTATGCTCAATTGCGCTCTAAAAGTGTAAAACCAGGGGTTACTACCATGGTATTGATCCATTGTATTGAGCGTTGGGTTGTCTATTTGATCCCGTCCAGGAATACCATCGGAAGAGGTGTGGTTTTGGCTCATGGTATTGATAAAGGGTAAACCTATATAAGGAGAAGAAAATCATTGTGCAAAGGGTGTGCATGTGTCTGGGCTTTAAATGAATACTTCACTCTGAAGTTTATCTGTATGGTTGAACTCTGTTCTTAATCGATAGATCTGAATCTATGATGCACCCATGAATATGATGAAGGTTCAAAATCTCTAGATCTAGAAATGATGAATCTCTAAGATGATCTGAAAAGAAGTATTGAAGACCTGGCGCAAATCTACTAAAGATATTGAAGAAATCTGGGTAAGTCCATAGATCTGATCTGCTCTGCAAAGTCTATCTTTTATAGATCTATACGCATGTTCGTTTCATGAAAAGCGTGTATATACGCGGATCGGTTTAAAAAAAGGAGCGTATGGACTGTTAGGGTTTTTCTGAAAAGTGCACAAGTGTATACGTGGGTTGCCTTTATTAAAAGCGCGTATATACGCGAGTCTGTTTGAATAAAAGTGCGTATGCAATTTGAACTAATGGTTGCTCAAAGCTGATTGAGATTCTACTTATCTATTCTGAAGTCTGGGTTATCTCTGATATTCTGGTTACAATGGTTTCACTGTTCTGTTTGATGCTCTGGGAAAAGGACGTTTGCTGATAAGTGAAGGATTTTGTTGAAGCTGTTTTGATCCAGTCTGAAAATTGATGAAACATGGTCTGCAGTGGATCTGAGGGTTGAAGCCTTCAGTCTGAAATTAGAAGCTTTATGCCAAGAGAGGCTGGTGTTAATATCAGGGGGTAGTAGCTCCCTTCCAGGAGAGGCTAGTAAACGAGAGCAGGGGGTTGTTGCTCCCTTCCAGGAAAGGTTGGTAAACAAGAGAAGGTTGTAGCCTTCTGCAGATGGGTGCCTGCGTGCTGGTATGAGTTTGCGCCAGTACATGTTGTAAGAAGTTTTCTTAATAATAAAGATTGAAGACTGAGACGATGACAACGGTGGTTTTCTCCCAAATTGGGTTTCCACCTAAAAATCCTGGTGTTCACGTGTGATTGATTGTGTGTGATGATTACTCTATTCTTTCTGCACCTGTTTACTATTTTCTGAACATCTGATAAATGATTAATACAATGATCTAAGTCATGAATTAAATGCATAATTAATTCACTGGATATACGCGAGTTTTGTAAAGGATATCCGCGTATATACGCGAGTTTAATTCAGGAAAGTAGCGTATGGGTTTTTAAGAAGGAAATATCAAAGTTTTAATTGTCTGCACTAAATACTGATTCACCCCCCCCCCTCTCAATATTTTTCCAACAATTGGTATCAGAGCAGGTCCTTCTGAAAAAGCTTAGCCGCTAGAAGGAAGATCAAGCAAGATGAGCAATCAAGATGGAACAGTATCTATCAAGCCTCCACTCTTTAATGGAAGCAATTTAATCTTCTAGAAAATAAGGATGAGATCCTATCTTCAGTCTATGGGAGTAGACGTATGGGCCATTATTGAACAAGGATATCAATATCCAGTCGCAGTACCAACGGATCCAACGGAAAAAGAAGAACTATGAAACAAATGCAAAGGCGGTCAATGCACTATTGGGAAGTCTAACTGAATCATAATTTTTCAAGGTTATGCAGCTAAATACAGCAAAGGAATTATGGGACAAAATCATTCTAAGTTATGAAGGAGATGCAAAGGTAAAAAGTGCAAAACTCCAAACTCTCAGAATTGAATATGAGAATTTGAAGATGCATAATGATGAGAGTGTTGCTAGTTTCTTCTTACGTCTTGATGATATTGTAAATCATATGAGAAACATGGGAGAAACAATAGCAGAATCTACTTTGGTTGAGAAAATCTTAAGATCTCTAACAACAAAATTTGAGTCAAAAGTTTCTGCTCTTGAAGAAAAACAGGATCTTCAAAATCTTACTGTCGTACAACTCCATGGCATACTAACTGATTATGAAATGAGAAGAGGAGGACCATCTGAAGTCAAAGAAGCTGTCTTTAGAGCTTCTACAAAAGGGAAGAAAGTACAAGAAGCAGAAGGATCAGGATATATCTCAGAAGTGTTGAACCTTTAATTAAACTGAGAGGGGGGGGGTGAATCAGTTTAATGCATTCCTGATCTTTTTAAAACTTTTCATTAAGCTATTTAAACCTTCATTTCATATCCAATTTAATGTGCTAGTAATCTTAGAATGCAAGCAGCAAGTATTAGTTTAATATAGCAGTAGACTTAATATGAGAGTTGCAGGTATTAAGCAGATAATACATATCAGATTCAATACATAACTATCATGCACAGAGACACCAGATATAAGTGGAAACCCATAACGGGAGAAAACCACATCTTATTATTGTTGTGATGCAAAGGCAAGCTCCTACTCCCTCTCACCACTATTTTTCTGCAGGCACCAACCTATAGGAGGATCCAACCTCAATTCTGCAAGCTACAACTTGCAAGGAAGCACTAAATCCCTTCAATTTTTTGTAGGCACCAACCTACAGGAGGCTTCAACCTTTGTCAGCTACAACTGACAGCTATTAAACTAAATGTTTGCTGATTTACTCCAGATATCAGCTCTGTTCTGTATCTGCTCTTCTTCTCTTAATCTTCTCTTCTTTATTCTTCTATATTCTGCATTCTCTATATCTTCTTTCTCTCTCTCTCTCTCTCTCTACATTTTGAGCTTATCAAATTGATCTTATATAGGAATTCTCACAAGACTGTTTGTATTCTCTCTCTACATATTTTGTGCTTATCGAATTGATCTTATATAGGAATTCTCACAAGACTGTTTGTATTCCTCTAGGAATTCGAAATGAATGGTCATACCTCTTGGTCTTCTGCCTCCTCATTTCTTTGTCTGACTCAATTTAAAATCATAATAATATGTACAATATTTCATGCTACAGTGGAATTTTTTGTCTTTTCTTTAGGATACTTGCCTTTGCATCACAAACAATAAAAAATTAATTACAACATTTACTTTCACATTTTAATTACATATTTCAATTTCACTCAGCTCCTTTTCCGAATTTTGGCTTTACTGGATTTGTCTTTTCCTGCTGCTGTTAAGAACCTGTTCTGCATACCTTGGTTCACTGTAATTGTGTGCACCTGTGAATGTATACCTGTCAAACCTGTAATCTCAATTTATCTCTGCATTCTCTCCTCTTCTTTTTCCTTTTCCATAATTGCATTTAAGTTTTCATGCTCAATCATATTCCAACCCGGGCAATCTCTCTCTCTGCACTTATTCTACGCTGGCAATTTCAATTAAGTAAGGTTGGCTATTTTCTCGGTTGGCACTCAGATAATAATCAATAAATCTAAGGGTTTATTTTAATGCCTCCTCTAATAATGTGCTCTCCAAGACATACATATATCACTACGTTCTTTAATTACTCGCAACCTTAATATATATCAATGCAAATAACCCGGCGCCGAACATATACATATATACGATAAACCTTATCATATAACCCTTGGTGATAAATATTTAAATCATATTGTATTTAATCCATTACATAGGTTAATATGTCTCCGTCGTTATACATAAGTTCTTTTATACTCCTTGGGCCTTATACTAAATTAATAACCCAACTTCATTACGTATATTTCCGCCGGGCCCACAATGCCATCAACCGCCAATCGAATGCACACAACATACATGACTTATCATCCACGCACCTTTATTAAACCTCGTGCAAGTCCTGTGATCGCCCACCGTTGGATAGCCTTTGCCCAGATCAACGGATCTTATTCATTTCGCTGGGCGTCTTCCGCCGATCGTTAATGCACGAAATTTCATTTTAATCAAAACCGCTTGGGACACCGTCGATTCCTGTATGGAATCGCTCCACACTCCAGGAATACCACTTAACGTTTGAAAGGCGGTGCGGAATTGGGGAAATCCACTCTCCAAAACCACTCGCGGGTTCCACAGTGTTTAACCAAAGTTAATGCGAGTTACGTTCTCCCTCGCATTCGTTGACTCCGGGTTCCGATCCTTTATGATTTCAAATATATATATAATCTTTGATAAGACTATGGTTCCGCCTCCAATATATATATATATATATATATTCTTTATGGTAACGCATAGTTCCTCTCTTTTATAGGCTCTGTTGTATGTTTCTTATATGTGTACTTTGTCATGAAATCTCATTCACCTCTCGTCAATTCTCAGAAGGCGATCAAAACCCTTATTTCAAATTACTGGCAGTGCTTGCGCTGACCTCGATACGACCAAGGCACATACAGTTTGGACAATCATTGACAATTTATCCCAAAATGACAAGGTACATATCTACACATTATCATACCCTTTCCTTTCTGAATACACAGGCAGACTCATAGCTTGATTTACACAGTCCAGCTTCTACAAGAACTTAAGGGAGATTCACGCAGGAGTATCACCAGTAAATACCAGTATTCTCCATCCTGATTTATCCAACTGATATACAGTTACACTGAGACCATTTCCTTAGATGATTAGATCAAGAATACATATAGAACTCATATACAATTCTTCCTATACAGATATGTGCATATATACAGGTGGTAGATCTCAAAAAAACCCTTATAGTTTCGTAATAAGCCAGATATTCCATTCGATGGCTATTATCCTCCTATTTTGTTGCTGAAGAGGTTCTCTGCCTCTCTCCAGCTCTCGGGCTCTCCCTCTCCAGTCATCTTCTGCCATTTTAAGCAATGTTCCAACTCATCCCCAAGCATATTAAGCCTTTATCACAGGGTTTTAGTCTTCAATCAAAGTCTATGCTCAATAATTCATCTGCAACCTGTATTACACCCCTAATTCATGAATAAACCTCTATATTGCTTTTGCTTCAACTGCTACCTCTCTGTCTCTTTTGCCTTATGGATATTTCCTTTGTCATCTCCTTTTGCCATCAATGACAACATTTCCAACAGTCTCCCCCTTTGGCATTGATGGCAATACATTTTCTCTATTTGCCTGTTCTTTCTCCTGTTGTTTGCTCTTCCTGTTTGTCTGCTCTTCCTCCCCCTTTGTCATCAATGGCAAAGGGTTGCTTTTTGCGTTTCCTCTTTCTGAGCTATGTTTAGGCTCTCTTCTGTTAACTGTGTACCACACTGCTCCATGTATAAGACTTGTTGAGAGAACACTTTGAGGATTATCAATTTTGAATGTACACTGTAAATTGATATTGTTCTTTCACTTGTATAGAGTTAAGATTGAGAATAATGATACTTCATAGACTTTTGATGCTTGAATAATGTAGATAATTCTAGGATAATAACTTGGTGTTCTTTTGCCTTAATCCTTCGATCCTTAGGACCTGATTCATGCTTTCTTTGTTGGTTGTTCTCCCCCTGAAATGATATTTTCGTTTTTGTTCTCCCCCTGAAGTTGTGCTTTTCTCTTTGTATCAGAGAGTAGCATCTGCAGATACTACCCCTAGTTTATCTCTCAAATATTGAAATGGTTCTCTAGCAAGAGGTTTGGTAAATATATCTGCCATCTGTTCTTTTGTTGGTACATATTCCAGCTTTACTATCTTCTGAGCCACTTGTTCTCAGAGGAAATGATACTTGATTGGAATATATTTAGTTTTTGAATGAAGTACATGATTTTTGGATATACTTATAGCACTTGTATTATCACATTTGATTGAAATAGGCTCATCAATGCTTACCTTCATGTCTTGAAGAGTTTTCTTCATCCACATGACTTGTGTACAACATGCTGCTGCTGCTATATATTCTGCTTCAGCTGTAGACAGAGAGATGGATGTTTGTTTCTTGCTTAACCATGCCACCAGACTTTCTCCTAGATAGAAAGCACCTCCACTTGTACTTTTCCTGTCATCAACACAGCTGGCCCAATCTGCATCTGTGTATGCTGTTAAAGTGAAGTTTTTGGTTTTAGGATACCAAAGTCCATATTGTGTTGTTCCTTATAGATATCTGAGTATTCTTTTTACTGCCAGAAGATGGTTTTTTTAAGGTGCTGCTTGATATCTAGCCACTAGTCCTACTGCTAGCATGATGTCTAGTCTTGATGCAGTAAGATACAATAGACTTCCAATCATGGATCTGTAGAGTTTTTGATCTATATCAGCAGACCCATCATCAGCACATAGATTGCAACCTGTAGTCATGGGAGTTGACACAGATTTGCATTCCTCCATTTTGAACTTTTTCAGCATTTCCTTTAATTATTTTTCTTGTGAGATGAATGTACCTGTGCTCCTTTGCTGAATTTGAAGTCCTAAATAGAAACTGAGCTCTCCAATCATGGACATTTCAAACTCTGATTTCATCTCTTTTGCAAATCCTTTTGCTAGCTCATCTCTGTTGCTTCCAAACATAATGTCATCAACATATACAACAACAATCAGGAGTTCATTTTCATGGGCTTTTATGTATAGATTGCTGTCTACTCCACCTCTTTTAAAACCCTGTTTTTGCAAATGTTTATCCAGTCTTGAGTACCAAGCACGAGGAGCCTGTTTCAGTCCATATAGGGCCTTCTTCAGTCTGCATACATAGTCTTCTTTGTCTGTCAATGAGAAGCCTTTTGGTTGTTCCATGTATACTTCTTCTTCTATATCTCCATTAAGAAAAGAAGACTTTACATCCATTTGATATACCTTGAAGTCTTGGTAGCATGCAAATGCCAGGAACATTCTGATAGCTTCCATTCTGGCTACTGGGGCAAACGTTTCTTCATAATCAAGTCCTTCAATTTGTGAGTATCCTTTGCAGACCAGCCTGGCTTTATTCCTGATTACTTGTCCTTGCTCATTCATTTTGTTTTTGAATACCCATTTTGAACTAATGATATTCTTCTCAATTGGTCTAGGAACTAGTTCCCAGGTATTGTTCTTCTCAATTTGGTCCAATTCTTCATTCATTGCTTTTACCCAATACTTGTCCTTGTTGGCTTCTTCAAACTTCTTTGGCTCTATTTGTGATAACATTGCTATGTATACTTCTTCTGTCTGTTCAGCTAGCTGCCTTCTTGTTTGCACTCCTACACTCTTGTCTCCTATGATTTGATCTTCTGGATGGTTCTTCTGAGTGTATCTTGAGGGGGTTTTTGAGCTCAGTTCAACATTTTCTGATGTTTTTCTTATTTCTTCATCATCTTAGTCCTCTTCTTCATGATTTTCAAGATGGCTTCTGCAGTCTATGTCTCTTGTCTTGTTTGGGAGTTGTTCATCAAATCTTACATCAATACTTTCTAAAAAATTTCGAATAGACTTGTTGTAGCATCTATATCCTTTACTCTTGGATGCATATCCTAAGAGTATTCCTTCATCTGCTCTTGCATCAAATTTCCCCATATTTTCATCATTGTTCTTTATGTAGCACTTGCTTCCAAAGACTCTAAAGTGATTGATTGATGCAGGTTTACCATGCCATAGCTCATAAGGTGTCTTATCACTGTTAGGTCTTAAATGGGCTTTGTTTAGAATATGTACTGCTGTGTGTACAGCTTCTGCCCAAAAGGTTTGAATAATGTTATTCTCTTGCATCATAGCTCTGGCCATTTGTTGTACAGACCTGTTTTGTCTCTCTGCTACTCCATTCTGCTGAGGTGTCCCTGAAATGGTAAATTGTTGCTTTATTCCATGTTCATTACCTAGGTCTGCAAAGTCATAGTCTGTGAATTCTCCTCCTCTATCTGATCTGATACATTTTAGCTTGCATCCAGTTTGATTTTCTGTTAATGCTTTGAATATCTTAAACTTTTCCAGTGCTTCTGATTTGTTCTTGAGAAAGGAAACCCATGTCATTCTGGAGAAATCATCTATTATCAGCATGAAGTAGGATTCTCCACTTGGTGTCTTGGTTCTAGCAGGTCCACACAGATCCATGTGCACAAGCTGGAGTGGTCTTCTTGTTGATAGCTCATCTTTAGATTTAAAGGATGTGTGAGTCTGTTTCCCCAATTGACAAGATTTGCATATGGTATTTGAAGGCCTTTTTATTTCAGGCATATCTCTGACATCTTTCTTCTTACTCAGTCTGATGATATGGTCGAAGTTGAGATGTCCCAGTCTCCTATGCCATAACCATGACTCCTCAAGTTTGCTAAGATGGCAGGCTTCATCCTCCTCTTTCACTATGTACACATTACTCTCTGTTCGTACACCTTTTATCAGATTCTTTCCTGTTGTGCTTGATCCGACTTCACAATCTTGTGCTCTAAAGAGAACTTCACAGCCTTTGTCACACATCTGATTGACACTCAGTAAATTTTCTTTCAGCCCATCTACAAATAGTACATCTTGGGCCTTTACTCTTCCATTATCTATGCTGATTGAGCCTTTTCCCTTGATATTACCTGATTTATCATTGCCAAAAGTAACATTGCCAGATTTCTTTTCGTCAAAAGTTATAAACTTGCTTTTGTCTCCAGTCATGTGTTTTGAGCAGCCACTGTCCAAATACCATTGACTCTTCAAATCTTGAGCAGTTAAAGCCAAGTCACATTTATTCACCTTTTTTATCCACTGGAGGCCCCCTTTTGTTTGGTATCTTTTGTGAGGTGATGAATTATATCCTTTTAGAGAACACTTGGAAGATATATGTCCAACTTGATTGCATATACAACATTTGAATATAGTTTTTGTAGAATTGTGAGCATGAACAAAATTTCTTTGACTCATAAACCTCCTTGAGGTATTGAACATCAGTCTTTGTCCATACTTTCTACATTCAATAATTCTATGGCCAAAATCCTTACAATAAAAACAATAACCATAGAAATTACTTGCATACCTGATGTAAGGTTGTCTCTTCCATGCTTGCCTCTTTTTTTGGTTTGAATCATTCCTCCTCGCATGACAATATGCAACAATGTGTCCCTGCTTGTGGCAGACATAACAGGTGGCATTCTTCATAGGAGGCAAGAATCTCCTTTGATGGCTTCCAAATTTGATATAATCAGGAATATATGATCCTTTCTCTGTTGTCTTAGTATTTGTTACAATATTTGTTATTAGAGGTTTCTTCTGGTCTCTGTCTTTCTCATTACATGTTTCTTCCTTTGTAGGAATTATTTGAGCTGCTTCATCAGCCTTCTTTGCTTTCACAAAAATTATATTTTCGTTTTCCTTTTCTTTGCCTTTACTTGATTCTCCTTCATAGCCTATCCCAGTTTTTATTAGAGGAGATCTTTGAGCATTCAAGATTTCATTCAACTTACCAGAACTTGTCATTTGAGAAGGGTATATAGAAACTTTCTGTTGAGCACTTTCTAATTTCCTTCTCAGACACAGAATTTCTTCTTCCAGCTTCTCTTGTTCTCGAGTTTTATCTTTGATTTGCTGAAGTAGCATATCTTCTATCTTCTTGGCTTCTTCAAGCTTTACCTTCAGCTGCATGAGGAATTCTGAATTTTGTTCTTCTTTCACACATTTGAGGAGAATCTCTTTTTGTTTTCTGCATTTCAGTTTGAGTCTATCAATCTCTTCTAGAGCACTTCTTAGCTCCCCCTCAAGGTCTACTTCACCTTCTTCTTCTTCTTCTAGCAAGAGTCCTTCAAGATCTTCTATGGCCATTAGCAAAAATTCAGAGGTTCCCTCTTCTCCTAAGGATTCATCTGAGTCTTCAAATGTACTGCTGTCTTGTTGAGCATAGAAGGATTTTTTGCTGAACTTCTTTCCTTTCTGCCAGTACTTTGATTTATTTTTCTCTGACTCTTGAGCCTGATTCCTTATTTTCTTGTGAGGACACTTAGCAGCATAATGTCCCACTCTTCCACAATTAAAGCATTTGAAGGGGAGTTTACCTTTGTATTTACCTGAGCCTCTATCCAATTTCTTGACAAAATTTTCCTCTTCTTCATCTGAGCAAGAGCATATGTCTCCCTCTTCTTCTTTCTTCTTTTCTGTTTTAAAGGCTGCTTCCCTCGTACTAGGCTTCTTCTGTGGGAGCCTCATTTCATAAGCTGTTAGATTTCCAAGTAGCTGGTTCATGGTCAAGGTCTCCCAATCAACTGTTTCTTCTATTGCAGACACCTTTGGATTAAACCTGGATGGAAGAGATCTTAGAATCTTTTGCACAATTATACTTTCTGGCATTTTTTCTCCAAGAGCTTTCATATTGTTAATAATTTCTGCATCTTTTAGGAAGAAACTGGAAATGTCTTCATCATCATTCATTTTTAAGTTTTCAAACTGGGCTCTATATACTTGAAGTTTGGCAGTTTTTACTTTCTGGTCTCCCTCATGTATGTTCTCAAGAGTATCCCATATTTTTTTGGCAGTGTCTTTGTGCATTACTTTAATAAACTTTGCTTCACATAATCCATTCAGGATGGCATTCATGGCTTTTGCATTAGCCACAAAATCTTGTTTTGAGTCTTTTTCTGTGTCAGTTGCCTTCGGGGCATATCCTAATTCCACAACAGCCCAGACTTCTATTCCTAGGGACATTATGTATGTCCTCATTTTGATTTTCCAGAAAGCATAATTTTCACCAGTGAAGAAAGGGGCTTTATTGGTTGAGCATCCTTCTTTACTAGCCATCTTGGGAACCTAGGATCTCCTTTCAGTTGTTAGACTTGTACAAAGGAACTTGGCTCTGATACCAATTGTTGAACCTTTAATTAAACTGAGAGGGGGGGGGTGAATTAGTTTAATGCATTCCTGATTCTTTTAAAACTTTTCATTAAGCTATTTACTCCTTCATTTCATATCCAATTTAATGTGCAAGTAATCTTAGAATGCAAGCAGCAAGTATTAGTTTAATATAGCAGTAGACTTAATATGAGAGTTGCAGGTATTAAGCAGATGATACATATCAGATTCAATACATAACTATCATGCACAGAGACACCAAATATAAGTGGAAACCCATAACTGGAGAAAACCACATCTTATTATTGTTGTGATGCAAAGGCAAGCTCCTACTCCCTCTCACCACTATTTTTATGCAGGCACCAACCTACAGGAGGCTCCAACCTCAATTCTGCAAGCTACAACTTGCAAGGAAGCACCAACTCCCTTCAATTTTCTGTAGGCACCAACCTACAGGAGGCTTCAACCTTTGTCAGCTACAACTGACAGCTATTAAGCTGAATGTTTGCTGATTTACTCCAGATAGCATCTCTGTTATGTATCTGCTCTTCTTCTCTTAATCTTCTCTTCTTTATTCTTCTATATTCTGCATTCTCTATATCTTCTTTCTCTCTCTCTCTCTCCATTTTGAGCTTATCAAATTGATCTTATATAGGAATTCTCACAAGACTGTTTGTATTCCTCTAGGAATTTGAAATGAATGGTCATATCTCTTGGTCTTCTGCCTCCTCATTTCTTTGTCCAACTCAATTTAAAATCATAATAATATGTACAATATTTCATGCTACAGTGGAATTTTTGTCTTTTCTTTAGGATACCTGCCTTTGCATCACAAACAATAAAAAATTAATTACAACATTTACTTTCACATTTTAATTACATATTTCAATTTCACTCAGCTCCTTTTCCGAATTTTGGCTTTACTGGATTTGTCTTTTCCTGCTGCTGTTAAGAACCTGTTCTGCATACCTTGGTTCACTGTAATTGTGTGCACCTGTGAATGTATACCTGTCAAACCTATAATCTCAGTTTATCTCTGCATGCTCTCCTCTTCTTTTTCCTTTTCCATAATTGCATTTAAGTTTTCATGCTCAATCATATTCCAACCCAGGCAATCTCTCTCTCTGCACTTATTCTACGCTGGCAATTTCAATTAAGTAAGGCTGGCTATTTTCTCGGTTGGTACTCAGATAATAATCAATAAATCTAAGGGTTTATTTTAATGCCTCCTCTAATAATGTGCTCTCCAAGACATACATATATCACTACGTTCTTTAATTACTCGCAACCTTAATATATATCAATGCAAATAACCCGGCGCTGAACATATACATATATACGATCAACCTTATCATATAACCCTCGGTGATAAATATTTAAATTATATTGTATTTAATCCATTACACAGGTTAATATGTCTCCGTCGTTATACATAAGTTCTTTTATACTCCGTCGGGCCCACAATGCCATCAACCGCCAATCGAATGCACACAACATACATGACTTATCGTCCACGCACCTTTATTAAACCTCGTGCAAGTCCTGTGATCGCCCATCGTTGGATAGCCTTTGCCCAGATCAACGGATCTTATTCATTTCGTTGGGCGTCTTCCGCCGATCGTTAATGCACGAAATTTCATTTTAATCAAAACCGCTTGGGACACGCGTCGATTCCTGTATGGAATCGCTCCACACTCTAGGAATACCGCTGAACGTTGAAAGGCGGTGTGGAATTGGGGAAATCCACTCTCCAAAACCACTTGCGGGTTCCACAGTGTTTAACCAAAGTTAATGCGAGTTACGTTCTCCCTCGCATTCGTTGACTCCGGGTTCCGATCCTTTATGATTTCAATTATATATATATTCTTTGATAAGACTATGGTTCCGCCTCCAATATATATATATATATATATATATATATTCTTTATGGTAACACAGAGTTCCGCTCATTTATAGGCTCTGTTGTATGTTTCTTATATGTGTACTTTGTCATGAAATCTCATTCACCTCTCGTCAATTCTCAGAAGGCAATCAAAACCCTTATTTCAAATTTCTGGCAGTGCTTGCGCTGACCTCAATACGACCAAGGCACATACAGTTTGGACAATCATTGACAATTGATCCCGAAATGACTAGGTACATATCTACACATTATCATACCCTTTCCTTTCTGAATACACAGGCAGACTCGTAGCTTGATTTACATAGTCCAGCTTCTACAAGAACTTAAGGGAGATTCACGCAGGAGTATCACCAGTAAATACCAGTATTCTCCATCCCGATTTATCCAACTGATATACAGTTACACTGAGACCATTTCCTCAGATGATTCGATCAAGAATACATATAGAACTCATATACAATTCTTCCTATACAGATATGTGTATATATACAGGTGGTAGATCTCAAACAAACCCTTATAGTTTCGTAATAAGCCAGATATTCCGTTCGATGGCTATTATCCTCCTATTCTGTTGCTAAAGAGGTTCTCTGCCTCTCTCCAGCTCTCGGGCTCTCCCTCTCCAGTCCTCTTCTGCCATTTTAAGCAATGTTCCAACTCATCCCCAAGCATATTAAGCCTTTATCACAGGGTTTTAGTCTTCAATCAAAGTCTATGCTCAATAATTCATCTGCAACCTGTATTACACCCCTAATTCATGAATAAACCTCTGTATTTATTCTGCTTCAACTGCTACCTCTCTGTCTATTTTTCCTTATGGATATTTCCTTTTTCATCTCCTTTGCCATCAATGACAACATTTCCAACAAGAAGAAGATGAGGCAAATTTTGTAAATAAACTTCAACTTGGCAGAGGACGGTTCAGAGGTAAGCTTCCTTTCAAATGTTTTGATCGTGGAAGAGTTGGTCATTATGCTGCTAAGTGTCCTTATAGAGAAACATCTGCAAAAGGGAAGGAAGTAGCAAGAATGAATAAGCATCGGTCTAGCACTAGGAAAAGTTACTACACTCATGAAGACAGTGATGGGTTCTCTGATAGTGAGGAATAATTTGAACAAGATCTTAGACTTCTCATGGCGTTTGAATCCAAAGATGAAAAGGATATTTTTGTGGATGCTCTAGAGAACAATGATTTTCTTGAAGAAAACAATCAACTCAAAATTCGCTTAGAAGAATGTAAAATTCTCTTTGAATAAAGGAAAATTACCATAGAGACTCTGAAAAAGCAGAATGAAGAAGCGAAGAAACACAATGAGAATTTAGAATGTGAAGTAGTAAGTCTAAGAAAAGAACTTGAGAAACAAAAGACTCTGAATCTTAGATTTGCTAAAGGATCTGAAACCTTAGATGAGATTATCAAAGTACAACGTTCTCCTCTTATAAAGATAAGTCTTGGATATATCGAAGAATCCTCTCAGGCTTCAGAACCAAATTATCTAAAAGCAGCTACAACTGGTTTACTTCATTCAGCCACTCAGCAAGGGAATAAAGAATCTTTACAGGTAAAGCATGATCATCACAATTCAAGGAACACTAACATGAATGTCTTTCAAAGAAGCTACAACCAACAGGTAAATTCAAATAGAAGATTTCGTGATCACAAAAGTTTCTACTTCAATAGACAATGTTTCTCATGTCACAATTTTGGTCATAAAGCTGTTCAATGTGTTGCCTATAAAACCATCATGACAAGAGAAGAAATAAATAAAAGGATGGATATTGAACCAAAGAAGAACACCTATAACAAATTTTCTCCTCTTCAAAATGAAGTTGAATGCACTTATTGCAATAACTTTGGCCATTTAGAATCTGAATGCAGGAGCAAAGTCCAGCCAAAACAGGATTTTCCTTCAAGTTCCAAAGTATGGAAAAAGAAGGAATTACAGGTTGAAAATTGTGGGATAGCGTTATTTACAAAAGGTGAGGAAAATCAATGATACATTGATAGTGGATGCTCAAGACACATGACAGGTGACAAAAACAAACTTCTTACATATAATGATCTAGAAAAGGAAAAGAAAGTTACATTTGGAAATGATACCCCTGCTGTAATTAAAGGAAAAGGGTCCATGTTTTTAAAAGAAAAGGTGAAGGCTAATGATGTCATGTATGTGGATGGATTAAGGCATAACTTGTTAAGTGTAAGTCAAATGTGTGATCAAGGAACTGAAGTTGTCTTTAGTTCAAAAGAATGTGTGGTTCGTGATCTTGATACAGGTAAAACTATTATAAAAGGCAAAAGAACTCCAAGCAACCTGTATGTATTGAAGAACTACAAAGATCAATGTTACTTGAGAAAATCTTCAGAAAATTGGCTATGGCATAGAAGGCTGGGGCATCTGAGCTTCTCTCAAATCAACAAATCAAGCAGACTTAAAGTTGTTCGTGGTCTTCCCAATATTACTCTACCAGAGAGTATCATTTGCAAATCTTGCCAATTCGGTAAGCAGACCAGAGTACAATTTAATGCCAAAGAAGGATCATCAAGTAAGCCTCTTGAACTTATTCATACTGACATATGTGGACCTATGAGGAAAAAGTCACCACGTGGGGAAGAATATTATATCTTATTTATTGATGATTTCTCTAGGATGTGTTGGATTGGGTTGATTAAACACAAAGATGAAGCATTTGAAAAATTTCAGATCTTCAAAGCACTGGTGGAAAATGAATTAGATCTAAAAATCAAGTGTCTTAGATCTGATCGAGGAGGAGAATATACATCAAATGAATTCCTTGAATTTTTTGAACAAAATGGTATAAAAAGACAGTTCTCTGTAGCAGGCACCCCACAACAAAATGGCGTAGCAGAAAGAATGAATAAAGCAATTCAACAAATGGCTAGATCTATGCTTGATGATTCTGGAACACCTAACATTTTCTGGGGAGAAGCAGCACATACAGCAGCAAACATTCTCAACAAAGCTCATGTTTGGGTAAATAGTGAAAAAACTCCATATGAACTCTGGTATGGTAATTCTCCCTCTATGAAGCATTTTAGAGTTTTTGGAAGTAAATGCTTTATCAAAAATAATGATGAAAATCTTGGCAAGTTTGAACCTAGATCAGATGAAGGGATACTTCTTGGGTACTCATCTACAAGCAGAGCATACAAATGTTACAATAAAAGGCTTCGAAATATTGTTGAATGTATTGATGTTGTCATTGATGAGTCTCCTGTAGCCCCTAAAGAAGAAAAACAAATAACAGAAGAAGATGATGGTGACTATTGTCCTTCTACATCAAATAGGAATGATATAGGCAGTGGAACCAATGAAGAACCTGAAGATGATTTATCTGAAAAGGCTCCTTCCAGATATGTTCAAAAGAATAATCCAGAATCTCAGATTTTGGGAGATAAGGCATCAGGTGTACAAACAAGAAGGACTCTTGTAGGATCCTCTAGCTATCTGGCATTTCTATCCACTATTGAACCACACAATTTCAATCAAGCTAGCAAAGATGAATGTTGGGTTCAAGATGAATGAAGAGCTTGATCAAATTGAAAAAAATGACACTTGGGAATTAGTACCAAGACCTCATAACAAAAATGTCATTGGAACTAAATGGATATTCAAAAAAAAGTTAAATGAAAATGGGGATGTTGTAAGAAATAAAGCTAGACTTGTTTGCAAGGGGTATACTCAACAAGAAGGTATAGACTTTGAAGAAAATTTTGCTCCTATAGCTAGACTTGAAGCCATAAGAATGTTTCTTGCTTTTTCAAGTTTTCAACAAATCAAAGTTTATCAAATGGATGTTAAATTTGCATTTCTCAATGGTGATCTAGAAGAAGAAGTTTATATAGAACAACCAGAAGGATTCATTTTGGGAAATGATGAAAATCTTGTTTGTAGACTTAAAAAGGCTCTATATGTTCTCAAACAAGCTCCAAGGGCATGGTATTATCGTCTTGACAAATATCTTCATCAACAAGGATTTTCAAAGGGGTCTACTGATAGCAACTTATACACAAAAATTGAAAATGATAAACTATTGATTGTGGTTGTATATGTTGATGATATCATTTTTGGAAGCAATGAAGAATCTATGAGTCAGAAATTTTCTTCTGTCATGCAGCAAGAATTTGAAATGTCTTTACTTGGGGAACTAACATTCTTTCTTGGCTTGCAAGTGCATCAAACTGCAGATGGTATATTCTTATCACAAAAAAAATACCTTAAGCAAATTCTGAAGAAGTATGGCATGGAAGAATGCAAACCTGTAAGTACACCAATGGTAACCAGATGTAATCTCAGTTCTCATGATGATTCTCCCATGGTGAACCAACCAAATTACAGATCTATGATAGGAATTCTACTTTATCTCACTGGGACTAGACCAGACATTATGCATGCAGTTGGGATTGTTGGATGATTCCAAGCTAATCCAAAAGAATCTCACCTTCAGGCTGTCAAAAGAATATTCAAATACCTGCAAGGAACTCAAGAATTTGGACTATGGTATCCAAAGAATGATGATCTTACTCTTCATGCTTACACTGATGCAGATTGGGCTGGAAATGTTGATGATCGAAAAAGCACTAGTGGTGGTGCATTCTATATGGGGCCCTGGTTATTATCTTGGTTCAGCAAGAAGAAAATCTCTATTGCCTTATCTACAACAGAAGCAGAGTATGTGGCTGCCGCATCATGTTGCACTCAAATTATTTGGATGATACAAACCTTATAAGATTTCCAAATCAAATTTTCACCTCCTATTTCCATTATGTGTTAAGCATAAATGCTATCGCATTCTACAATCCGTTATGTGATTAAGACCAAGCACATTCCCATCAAGTATCATTTCTTATGTGAACAAGTGCTTGAACAAAGGGTGAAGTTGGAGTATGTTCCCTCCAAAGAACAAGTTGCTGATATATTTACCAAACCTCTACCCAGGGAAGTTCAATATCTGTATAATCTGTATAGTCTCTATAAGAGGACTGATCTGATTGAAACTATGAAGATTAATTTGGATACGTATTTCAAGATAGTCATTGATATGATGCTGTGGAAAGGTAGTTTTTGTGGACGGTAGGCAAATCCTGGATATGTGGTTACCATAATTTTCAATAATATTTTCTCAAACAGATGTTTACAGCTGTTGGGTATCTGATACTTCACTTTGGATTTGTATTTCAATTACATTTTGCCATTCTTGATTTTGTGGTGAAAAATGGTTTCTAGTTAGTGGTCGCTATTGAAAGTGTTCAGGATGCACATATTCAGGGGGAGCATTAGCCTAGCTAAGAATAATGCATTGTTGGCATTATGATGATTTTGAATTATGATCTCTCTCTTGAGATCTTTTTGTCTTGGGTATGAAGAGTCATATTTGTAATTTGATGAAAAGGTCATGTTGAGACCTATGATGTAAATTGTAATATTCAGTCATGTAAGGACTTGTTCAATGTGTAAGCCCACTTGGTTGGGTAATTGGATCAAAATGTGTAAACCCACTTGGTTGGGTACTTGAATATCATTTGTAAATCCACTTGGTTGGATCTTTGATGTAAGTATGAGTCCTTGGTGATAGGAAGGTCATAGAGTCATGTACTTCCTTGAAAAAAACATGTTTTAAGATCCGGCATGAACTCAGGGGGAGCATGGTAAATTCAGTGCACATCAGATCTACAACACCCTTATTTCGACATGAGGAGAAAAACCTTGTGTTGGTGTTGATCCGCCCTTTGCCCTTGATGTCAAAGGGGGAGAGTGACATGGTGTTTGAATAGGGGAGACTATCATTATGCTTAATGTATCTATCTATTGTGATCAAACACCATCGTGGTTGCCATCAAGTCCAAAGGGGGAGATTGTTGGCAATATGATGCAGAGTGTTGTCCTTGATGGTAACCCACTTGATAAAGATGATGGCAACCTACTTCATGAAATTTGTTCTTAATGGAAACTGACTTGGTATACTAATTAATGATGTAAATCTGATGTGTCTACAGAGCAGCTAAGATGTAATGATGAAAGGAATTCCAGTATGTGCTAGACCAATGATGAAAAGTGTGTGTCTCAAGGCATACGTGGGTTTGTATAGGAGAAGTAGCGTATGCACGCGGGAAAGTACGTGCCAAGTTGTGTATGCTCAATTTCGCTCTAAAAGTGTAAAACCAAGGGTTACTACCATGGTATTGACCCATTGTATTGAGCGTTGGGTTTTCTATTTGACCCCGTCCCGTAGTTTGCCTTACCCAAGAGGTGTGGTTTTGGCTCACAATGATAAAGAACCCAGAGAAGGGAGAAGAAACACAGGCAGCGTGTGTGCATGTGTCTAGGCTTTAAATGAATACTTCACTCTGAAGTTTATCTGTATAGTTGAACTCTGTTCTTAATCGATAGATCTGAATCTATGATGCACCCATGAATATGATGAAGGTTCAAAATCTCTAGATCTAGAAATGATGAATCTCTAGGATGATCTGAAAAGAAGTATTGAAGACCTGGCGCAAATATATTGAAGATATTGAAGAAATCTGGGTAAGTCCATAGATCTGATCTGTTCTACAAAGTCTATCTTTTATAGGTCTATACGCATGTTCGTTTCATGAAAAGCGCGTATATACGCGGATCAGTTTAAACAAAGGAGCGTATGGACTGTTAGGGTTTTTATGAAAAGTGCACAGATGTATACGTGGGTTTCCTTTATTAAAAGTGCGTATATACGCGAGTCTGTTTGAATAAAAGCGCGTATGTAATTTGAACTAATGGTTGCTCAAAGCTGATTGAGATTTTGCTTATCTATTCTGAAGTCTGGGTTATCTCTGATATTCTGGTTACAATGGTTTCACTGTTCTGTTTGATGCTCTTGGAAAAGGACGTTTGCTGATAAGTGAAGGATTGTGTTGAAGCTGTTTTGATCAAGTCTGAAAATTGATGAAACGTGGTCTGCAGTGGATCTGAGGGTTGAAGCCTTCAGTCTAAAATTAGAAGCTTTCTGCCAGGGGAGGTTGGTGTTAATATCGGGGGGTAGTAGTTCCCTTCCAGGAGAGGCTGGTAAACAAGAGCAGGGGGTTGTTGCTCCCTTCCAGGAAAGGCTGGTAAACGAGAGAAGGTTGTAGCCTTCTGCAGGTGGGTGCCTGCGTGCTGGTATGAGTCTGTTCCAGTACATGTTGTAAGAAGTTTTCTTAATAATAAATATTGAAGACTGAGACGACGACAGCGGTGGTTTTCTCCCAAATTGGGTTTCCACCTAAAAATCCTGGTGTTCATGTGTGATTTATTGTGTGTGATGATTACTCTTTTCTTTCTGCACCTGTTTAATGTTTTTTGAACATCTGATAAATGAGTAATGCAATGATCTAAGTCATGAATTAAATGTGCATACTATCTCTGGGGATATACGCGGGTTCTCAGAAGGGACAGTCGCAGATATACGTGAGTTTATTTGTGAAAGTAGAGTATGGGTTTTTAAGAAGGAAATATCAAAGTTTTAATTGTCTACACTGCACTAAATATCGATTCACCCCCCACCCCCTCTCAAACATTTTTCCAACACGCCCGCCCAATCAAGTGAGCCGCCTTGCACTGAAGAGCTACGACCCGCGACCAAGCTGCGAAATGTGACCTTCGACCTAGCGGAATGCGACTCGCAACTCAGCCCAAATGCGACCATGATCTACCGCAACCTCGTTCTCATGAGGATGTGCACGTGATCGTGAGGCTAGGGACATCAACTTGTTGTTCTTTGAGGAAGTTCTGCCAAGCATGATAATGTGTCACTATGGGGGAAACTAAAGGAACCTCTTCTTTCAACTGATGTAGACACTCCAAGGCGTTTGGGATTAGAGTCTCTTTCTTCTGCGTGACCTGGTTGGACAGGGAAGCAAGCTTGGTGTAGACCCAGACTGGTGTGACAAGAAATTTTCCCAGGTTCTCTTGTGACGCTGCAAGGTCGGAAGTGGCAGTGGCTTGCTTAATGGGTTGCAAAAATACCTGGATCTCCTTATCCACTTGTTCCCATGTCTTCTCTTCGTTCAATGCACCCAGCGATGGAATGTGATGTAGGATGTGCATTGAATTGATGTCGCTGATCAGATGCTCGTAAGCGGACATCACCTTGTCTAGGTCCTTGGATAGCTTCTCTTTGGACTGCATTTTCATCCGGATCTAGACCTTGGCATCTTGTGTGTGGATCCAGTCTTTCTTTGGCAGGTGTTCAGGAGCCTGGGGGTACCGCATCATACAATCCATCATCCTGTCTAAGGCAGCTGACGCTTCCTTCAGCTGCTCGCTCTTCTGCTTGGTTTCTATTTGGGCTCTCACCAAGGGGGAAACTATTTGTTTTATGGTAAAGATCTCCCCATAGACTTGTCTCATGGTGGCTTCTAATATATCGGACTCCCTTTGAATGGCGAGCAACACTTTGTTGATAGGGGCAGTTTTGTTTTGGAGTTGCTGAATCTCCTCTCTCAATGCTATCTTTTCCTTTTCTTCCCTTGCCTCCTTCTACTCTGCTTCTTGCAACCTATTTTGTAGAGAGAAGATCTCTCTACTCATTTTGTCTACATTCTCCTATGTGGCTGCAGCAAAAGCTGTGCCGGCTGATGCTATCATCACAGGATTAGTCCTAGTGTCTAGGACTATGTCTTTCTCCGTTGCGACTGTGGATGAGGCAGAAGGATTTCGTGCCAGGCATCTTCTTTTCTCCTATCAGATCTTGAAGGAGAACTGATTGTACGTGAGCCTGGTAAGATTGAATACCTCCTCCTCTTTCCCTTCGTAGGAACTCACATCGGAGAGCATGGCGCATGTACTGACTACAGGTACCTCGAGGGGTGGTAGCTCTGTTTGTGATCCTACACCCTGGGGATGTTCTCTAGCATTGTATCCTCCTCCTCTTTCTTTTTCTTTTCTTCCTCTTCTTTTCAAAGGCATTCGGATTCTACCTTTTCACGTTCTCTCTTCTGTCTGTGCTCTACTTCTGCCGTTGCTTCTAGTTTGGCTTTCATTTTATGCTCAGCTGCTGCTGCTTGCTCTGCTTTCTTCTGGCATTCAGCTTCCACTTGATCTAATTATTTCTTGAGTTCCTATTCCACCATAGCCTCCGCCTCCTGTTCCTCCTTTTTTCTCCTGGCCTCTTCGGCCTGCTTCTTCTTCTGCTCTGACCTTAGACTCCTCTTGCTCTTATCTTCATCTTCTTTCATCTTCTTCTCCATTTCTTGCTGGGCTTTGGCTTCTAGTTCTTTCTGCTAGGTAGAAGTGTTGTTCCCTGTACTAGTTCGAGGCTTTTTAGCCAGAGAAGAAGAAGTGCCTCCCAATTCATGGCTCTTGTCTTCCAATGTTTGGTCATCTGGGTCTTCTTGATTAGATTACGCCCTTGGAGCAAGTTTCCGGTCTGCATTATACCAATTTCTTCTTTCATCTTCGCCCTGGCATTCCGTGTGTTGGTAGTTCCATTTGAACTTAGCCCACTTGCAGTGATCAAGGACTATCCTTTTTGGGTCATATGTCCAGTGGTCTAATGCCCCAAGGTGATAACTTTTCATCTATTCCGCTTCTGCCTCTACCTCCCTAAAATCTTTGACTGTGTAAGTACCGATAGTGAGGGGTAGCATAGGCCACGACTTCTTCTTACCCTTGGTCAAGACCCTAGAGAAACCGGAAGACATCTGGAAACAGACCTCTTGCATGAGAATTATGTCTGTGACATATCGAGGCATAGCATGAGGAGCCTTGTACGAGCCAAAAACTCGAATGAATGTGTACTCGGAAAATGGGAACCAATGCGCCACCTTGCCTAGTGTCTCCATGGCTCGCTAAGACATGCAAGGAGTGTCTTTGCCAAACAATTTTCTGTAAAGAGATGGGATGAAAGCTTGAGAGATCGGCTCTATTTCCTGCTTATATCTGGAATCCCAAAATACTTTGGTTTGTAAGTGGATTGGATGGGTCTGTTTTGGATCCCAGTTGTCCACCCATCCCTCAAAGTGGCACCTTGAACAAACAACATCCAACAAATAAGAGGCCATGTAGAATTCAGAAGGCAATCCTTCATCTGGTACCAATGCCGAGGATATGTTTGTATGAAGGGAGGCCACTAGTATGTTGGCCCAGTTGAAACGGATGTTGTGCACCGTGACATACTCCATGAGGGTTTCCCATGTGCCGCTGAAGGTGGTGGCATCGGGGCACCTATAAAATCTACAAAGCATAGCAGCCACCAATTTATACACTTTCCTAAGGCCTGCCACTGGATATTCTTGATCCTTCTTGACCTTGAATTTCTCAGGCTCCTCCCACCACTTTTTTAGAGTGTCTACTATGGGGATTGCATGGGCGATGGCCCAATCTTCCATGAAGTCCTCCTCTCTTTCAGGCAATGAGTAGTAAACATGAGCATCTGAGCCTTTGAGACTCACAAAAGCCTTGCCTTCGCTATCCATGATTACGAACTTCTTGGGGTCAGTGTTCTTTATAATCCAATATATAACCTCCACGCATGGGAATATAGCCGGATGGGCACCTACAACATGGAGCTTTGACCTTTTGACCTGTATGTATACTTCCCGATCAGGGAGGTCCTCTGGGAATTCTTGTCGAGTGAAATCTTGGTACACTTGGTACCAACGCATGCTGTCCCCTTTGGAAAATGTGCATAGGGTATCTCTGTAGATCGGGGGTGGGGACATTTGTATGTCCATCTCTATGTTCTCTGCTTCCAGGATCTTGTCCTTTTTCTGAGATACTGGAGGTCCCATGTCGCTTGAATCTGAGGGGACAGGGATACACTCTAAGTCTACTTCGAATTCACCTATCATGTTCATGAAAGAATCCCAGGATAAGAAAGATGCCATGATGATACAAAACTAGATACAACTATTAATTATTTCAACAGGGGACACAGGCAGAGTTGAATCAGTGACCTGTGACTAGGTTTCAGGGTCGCAAAGGTCATGATGTTGAAATTCTTGAAGAATTTGCGACTTTGCGACTTTGCGACTAGGTCGTGACGTAGCTGGGTCGCAAATCGTGGGAAAATGAAGGAAGTGCGACTTTGTGACCTTGCAAATAGGTCACGGGTCGCTGGGTCGCAGGGTCGCAAAAGATAGAAAAGCGACGGGAGAGCGACTTTGTGACCTGCGACTGGGTCGCAAGGTCACTAAGTCGCGAAGTCGCGAGAAAAAAAACTGAAGAGCGATTTTCGACCTGGAGACTTAGCGACTGGGTCGCAGGGTCGCACGGGTCGCAAGTCACGCTAGGGCTTGCCAAGGTTTTGGTGCGCGCCGCGTGAAGTATTTTCCCTCTAACTTGAAAATTACAGGACTAAATGGGCCCAGACAAAGCAAGGGGAGAGCTTTTGGAGCAGGATACAGGCCATGAGAGTCTGGATGAGGAACTGTGATAAGGTTAGGCAAGCAGGGTGAATGTTAGAGCCGAAAGGGGGAGCCCTAAGTGTCAAATGAAAACAATGGCCAAGACATGGGGCAATTTAAAGGCTGAGGAAAGAAATATTAGGAAAGAAAAACCATAAAAGGAAACAATAGGAGGAAAACAACAACTTACCCGTTAAAATTGCACTCCAGTTTACCTGTCAGAGGCATTTTTTTTTTCTATCCGCTGAATGTGCATAATGCGTCCTAGCGACCTCCTATATATAAAGAGGTCGCACGTGTGGGCCATTAATGAGGTCGCGGGGTTGCATTGCATAGTGATCTAAGAGAGATGCGACCTCGCGACCTTGTGACCTTGCGAACTCAGGGTCGCAGGGTCACGATTTTCCAAAAATTCAGAAATCTGTGACTCAGCAACTTAACCGTCCTGGATCTTAACTTTTCTTTATGCTCAAGGGGCTCCAAAAATTTTTAAAGTGTGAATTTTTTGGAGGGTTTTGTAGAGGCTAAGCAACAAATGGCTTATCTCACCGTCTGGACTCGGTAGTCTCTGTCGATGGTTTGCCTTTAGTAGGGGAGGGAGGGATTTTCACTAGCTATTCTTTAACTCATATTCACACTACCTTTTCTTTTGAAACTTGTGAGGTTGCTTGGCCTCGCTAGCTTGCTTGGTGTCGTTAGCATTCACTCATTTCTTCTCGTGCTTCCTGACCGAAAGGTTGAGAGACCCAGTGCCAAAGGTCCCGGCAGACGATTATTTTTTCTCATCGTGTTGTTCGCTACCTATGAACCTCTCATTCTTGATGGAGTCACTTCCCAGGAGTCACGAATGTTGCCCGCTACCGAGCCCTCGGGCCGCACTCTTGAGTCGTCACATCACCTCTCGTACAGCAGTTTCCTTTTCTAACCTTTACCAATATTTATGTGCTATTGCACTTATTTTGAATGTGCCTAGGCACTTATTTAGATGTGCTCATGGCACTTATTTGAGAGGGGCTTTTTTTTTTTCCCCGGCGTATGAGGGATCCCGACTGATTATACTTGCGCAGAGGTTGCTCCCCCGGGTCCGATATGAGGACCCTGGTTTTTCCCGGATGTGGCCGACGTCATCTAGAGTTAACTATGTCTCTTCGATCAGTCACCACCGTATCGAACTTTCTTCTCATAGACACCCTCAACTCGCTAGGTGAGGCTCCTCACGCTTGATGGCTTGAGCTAGGTCATGTACCACCTTGGGTGCCAATTACAAGCAAGCTTTCACCTTCGATTTTAAGGAAAGTACCTCATCAGCATAGAACTCAGTGTAGTGTGCCAACTGCATGGCTCCGACAAGGCCATCCATCTTTTTAAAATATATATATATATATATATATATATATATATATATATATATATTTTTTTTTTTATTTATTTATTTTTTTTTTGACAAATGAAACGAAAGTAGAAAATTATGGTACAGGGCTAGGACAGCCCTCTGAGGGCTACTAATTGAAGTAATGTTTGAGGTCATGCCCGTTTACCGGGAGGACCTTGACTCTTCCCTCAAGATTTTGCAGTCTAAATGTGTGGGAACCCAATTTCTCCTTGACCTGGAATGGACCTATCCATAGTGCTTGGAATTTGGAATGTTTTCCCTTCTCTTAGTGAGCTTTATCCCACTTAAGGACTAGGTCTCCTACTTCAAAAAATGTTCTCCCTACGGATTTCTTATCAAACCATCTCTTGATCTGAATTTTGTGGATGGCAAAATTTTCCTAGGTTTTTTTCCTTTCCTACTCCAACTTCAGTAATGTGTCGATCCGGATCTGCAAGGTGGGGCATGGGGTACCATGGCTTTCTTGGGACAACTGAAGGGCAGGGAGAGATAAGTGGGGAGGAAGAACTGCTTATTTTCCATAAACAATAAAATACGGGGAGGTTTCGAGCGAGGATTTGGGTGTGACACGGTCAGCCCAAAGAGCGTTGTGAAGGGCGTTATGCCAGTTTCACTGGTGGGACAACAGAGTCTTCTTAATGATGCGGATGAGATTTTTGTTAGTTGACTCAGCTAACCCATTTCCTTGGGGATAATAATTTTCAGAATGTTTAAGCACAATACCATTTTCCAGAGAAAAATCATACAATTTAAAAGATGAAAAGTAAGTTGCATTATCAAAAACCAAGGAAGTTGGAATGCCAAACCTGGTGATGATAGAATGAGTGAAAAATTCTATTACCTCTTGATCATTGATTTGGCGTAAAGGTACTGCTTCGACCCACCTGGTGAAATAATCGGTAGCAGTGAGAATGTACCAATGTTGCTTGGAGGAGTGAGGTAGGATTTCATCAATCACGTCCAAACTCCACTGTTGAAAGGGTTCCTCCACTGCCACTGACTGTAGGGGAGCGACTGGCCGCGCTTCCCGATATGCGAACTTCTGGCATTGAGTGCACTTCTGGACATATGCATGTGCATCTCTAAAAAGGGTTGGCCAATAGTATCCTATGTGCATTATCTTGTGGGTGGTGGTATCGCCTGTAAAATTCCCTCCAGTTGGTCCATCGTGCAGCTCGGTCAAGATGTTATGTGCTTCATCATGTTCCAAGCAGCGTAACAGAACTCCATCGTGATGTTTCTTGAAAAGCTTACCCTGGATCAACTGGTAAGATGCAGCCTTGAGCCTTATTGCGTGTTTCTGTCGGGCAGTCAAAGCAGGGTCCAAGACGCCATGGGCTAAATATCCCAAAATGTCAGAGTACCAAGAAGGGATTCTCTGCTGAGGTGCATGGTCACTCTGATACATATCGATTTCCTGTTTCCAATACTCTTCTTTGACCCCATGTGAGCTTGCAGCCTCTGCAGCCATTTGGAAGAGTCCTTGTCCTTTAATAGTGTGTGCTGGTTTAAAATCTAAGTCGTACTCTTGTAGGCATGCCACCCAATTGCCTCGTCTCTCACCTAGATTCTGTTGCACAAACAGTGAGCGGACAGCTGGGTGGGGGATGAAAATCGTAACATGGTTTTTCAAGATGTATGGCCTGAAATGCTTGACTGCTTTGTAGACTGCGTAAGCCTGCTTCTCGATTTTAGGGTAGTTCAATTCAACTCCTTGTAAACCAGTGCTCATGAAGGATATAGGCCGTTCATCATTATTGTCGTCTTTCTGTGTGAGGACAGCTGCAAGTGATGAATCCGAAGCAAAAGTGTACAGGATAAAGCTTCTACTAAAATCTTGGAGGGATGGTGCTTCAGCTATAGCCTGCTTGATTTTGTTAAAATCTTCCTTCTCTGGCAGATTCCATTTGAAAATCGCATTCTTCTTGATCATCCCCTGCAAAGGCCTAACTATTTGGGCAAAATCAGATATGAATTTACATACAAAATTGATTTTCCCAAGGAAAGATTGCATAGCCTTTTTACTGCTAGGGGGTGGAATCTGGGCAATGGCTTTTGCCCGCTCGGGATCTACAACAATGCCCTGCTTAGTTGTAATGTGGCCCAACAAATTCCCTTCTGCCACGGTGAAAACACTCTTCTTCGGGTTTAGTGAGATCCCATACTTCCTGCACCTTTCAAAAATTTGCTTGAGGTGGCGTAAATGATCGCCCCGGTGTTTCGAAAACATGGTGACATCATCCAAATAGACTACCACGCTCCTCCCTATCAAACCACAGAAAGCTATATCCATGGCCCGTTGGAAAGTTTCCCCCGCATTTATTAATCTGAAGGGCATGTGTCTGAAAAAGAACATTCCCCATTTAGTCTGAAAAGTAGTTTTCAATCTTTCTGGCTCAGCTACCAGCACTTGGTTGTAGCTGGAGAACCCATCCAATAAGGAGAACATCTCGGATCCGGACACAGATTGCAATATTTGTTCCATAGGAGGCACCGAGTAATTGTCTTTGTCTGAGGCCTGATTTAAATTTTGGAAATCCACGCACAAGTGGATCTCGCCAGAATTATTCCGTACCGGGACCAAATTTGACACCCAAGTGGAGTGGCGAACTTTGAAGATGATGCGTGCATCCAAAAGCTTCTTTAGTTCTTTATGAATCATCAATTCCAAAGTAGGATGCACTTTTCTGAGCTTTTGTTGGAAAGGCTTCACTCCTTCCTTCATGGGTATCACGTGCTGAATAATCCAAGTATCGTATGTACGTAAATCATCATACATCCAAGAAAATACATCTCGATAATTCAGGAATAGTTGGGTGAAAGCCTGTGTCTCCTGGTCGGAACAGTCTTTCCCAAGGTTGATGAACTTCACGTTCTCATCTGATCCTAAGTTCACCTGCCGATGTGCCAAGGTGGAACTTTTTACTTTGGTATTTGGGGGCCCACGGAAACGGCTTTGCAGATCAAAGAGATTTTCAAGTGACACTATCCCCTTGGGCATGGGGTTCTCCTTGCATTTATCATGCTCTTCTTGCAAAGCTTGATCATGATATGCCTCATCTATTACCATGTGTTTGAATACTTCAGTGTTGAGCATGAATTCCAATATCTGTTGGTCATCATCAAAGATGCGTAAATTAGTAATATTATCTGGCACGGAGGGTCTATACATAATTTCAATAGAAAATCCATCCCTCAAAAGGGTAAATCTAGCAGCAGCATTAGCTAGAGTATCAGCTGTTACATTATGCATTCTAAGAACAGATTTGATTCCAAATGCATCAAAAGCAGAAATAAGATGCCATACCTCTTGTTGATAAGCTTTTAAGTGCAAAGACAAACAATGAATGGTATTGCGTACCTACCGAGTGATAATCTCAGAGTCTCCAATGACCTGTAAACATCTTACCTTTAAATCCAATGCCTTCTTGAGTCTAAGGACTACAACTTCATATTCGACAGTATTGTTGGTGCACTGGAACTCTAGCTAACACGAAATCAAGAACATGTTCTTCTGAGGGTCCAGCAAGATGTAGCCCGCGCCACTCCATCATGGATCTTGGAACCGTCAAAATACAGGGTCCATACGTCATTTTCTGGCTCCTTCAGGGTTGTAGGTTGGGGAGGGATTTAGGCTTGGTGTGAGATGGGGGTGGCTTAGTCTTCTGTGACGAGTTTTATTTCAGACTGGATCTTGGGGCCTACTGGAGACTGAGGAGGATGGTAACATCTGAAAATGGCCTCCAAGAAACACATGCCAAGCTCCTCTTGGGAAAAGATGATAGGTTCGTTAGTAGCATCCAAATCGGTCACAGTATATTTCATAGAAGGTTCGCTTTCAACCCTGATTTGGTTGTTCCGTCCCCTGTAAGGAAGC